>JAVSCE010006702.1:0-26975 GCA_032199065.1 Smutsia gigantea | reverse complement strand
AATGGAAATAATGTGTTGGAGTGGAATCAAAAGGACTAGAAAGGAATGTAATGTTTTGGAAAGGAATGGATTGTTACGGAATGGAATGGAGTGATGTGGAATGCAAAGGAATGTTGAAGAAAGGAATAGAATGTTAGTGATAGCAATGAAAGGTTAAGGAATGGAATTGAATTTTGTGGATTGAAACGGAAACTTATGAAACATAATGAAATAGAATGAATTGGAAAGGAATGTTGTGCATTTGAATGGAATTTTATGTTATGAAGTGCAATGTTGATTACTAGAACCAAATTTAATGAATGGAAGATAATGTTATACAACAGAATGGGAATCATGTGTTGGAATGGAATAAAATGTTATGGAATGGAATGCAATGGAATGCTGTGGAATGCAATGGAATGTTTCGGAATGGAATACAATGTTGACGAAAGGAATGAAAGGTTAAGGAATAAAATGGAATTTTGTGGTTTCGAATGGAATCCTATTTAATAGAATGAAATAGAATGTTTGAAATGGAAAGGAATGTTGTGTGAGCGAATGAAATGTAGTGGGATGAAGTAGAATGTTGATTAACAGAAAAGAATTTTAATGGATGTAATGGAATGTTATGTAAGAGAACGTGAATCAAGTGTTGGTGTGGAAATGAATCTTATGGAATGGAATGGAATGTTGTGCAATTGAATGGAATGTTTTGGAAAGGAGTGGAATGCTGTGGAATGCAATGGTATGTTGTGGAAAGCAATAGAAAGTTGGGGAAGGAATAGAGGTGAAGGAATCGAAAGGAATTTTGTGGATTGGAATGGAAAATTATGCAATGGAAGGATATACAATGTGTGCAATGAATGGGATGTTCTGTAATCAAATGGAATGTGATGGTATGAAGTGGAATGTTGATTAACAGAACCGAATTTCAAAGAATGGAATGGAATGTTAGGTAACAGAATGGGAATAATGAGTTTGAATGGAAACAATGTTATGCAATGCAATCGAACGTTGTGGAATTGCATGCAACGTTAAGAATGGAATGGCATGCTGTGGAAAGGAATAGAATGTTGGGGAAAGGAATGGGAGGTTAAGGAATGGAATGGAATTTTGTGGATTGGAATGGAATCCTATGCAATAGAACGAAATAGAATGCATGCAATGGAATGGTGTTCTGTGTTATCAAATGGAAAATTATGATAAGGATTGGAATGTTAATAGAACCGAATTTTACTGAATCAATGGAGAGGTATGTAATAGTACAGAAATAATGTGTTGGAATGGAATTGAATTTAAGGAATGGAATTGAATATTGTGGAATTGAATGGAATGCTTTGGAATGGAATGGAATGTTGGGGACAGGAATAGAATGTTGGGGAATCAATTTAATGTTAAGGAATGAAATGGATTTTTGTGGTTTGGAATGGAATCCTATTCAATAGAATGAAACAGAGCATTTGAAATGGGATGGAATGTAGTGTAATCGAATGGAATGTTATGGGATGACATGGAACGCAGAGAAATAGAACTGAATTTGAATTAATGTATGGAATGCTTGGTAACAGAATGGGAGTAAGGTTTTGGAAATGAATCGAATGTTATGGAATGGAATGGAATTTTGTGGAATTGAATGGAATGTTCTGGAATGGAATAAAATTAGGTGGAATGCAATGGAATGTTGTGGAAAGGAGTAGAATGTTGGAGCAAGGAAAATAAGGTGAAGGAAAGGAATGGAATTTTGTGGATTGGAATGGAAACTTATGCAACATATTGAAATAGAACGTTTGAAATTGAATGGAATGTGGTGTAATCGAATAGAATGTTGTGGTATGAAGTTGAAAGTACATTAACAGAATCAAATTTTAATGAATGGAATGGAATGTTATGTAACACAAAGGGAATAATGTGTTCGAATGCAATGGAATGTTATGGAATGGAATAAGATGTGTGGAATTGAATGGAATGTTATGGAATGGACTGGATGCTGTGGAATGCAATGGATTGTAGTGTAAAGGAATAGAATGTTGGGAAAGGAATGGACGTAAAAGGAATGGAATAGAATCTTGTGAATTGCAATGGAATCCTATGGAATGGAATGAAATAAAATATATGAAATGGAGAATATTTTATACTCGAATGCAATGTTATGGCATGAAGTGCAATGTTGATTAATATACTGAATTTTATTGAACGGTATGGAATGTTCTGTAAAAGAATGGGAATAATGTGTTGGAATGGATCGAATTGAATGGAAAGGAATGGAATGTTGTGGGAATGTAATGGTAAATTATGGAATGGAATGGAATGCTGTGGAAGGCAATGGAAAGTTTACGAATGGAATAAGATGTGTGGAATTGAATGGAATATTATGGAATGGAATGCAATAGGGTGGAATGAAATGGAATGTTGTGGAAAGCAATAGAAAGGTGTGGAAATGAATGGAGTGTGAAGGAATGGAATGGAATTTTGTGGATTTGCATGGAATGTCACGCAATAGTATGAATTAGAAGGTTGTTTAATGGAATGTAATGTAATGGTGTGAGATGGAATGATGAATAGAAGAGAATTTTGAAGGATGGAATGCAAGGTTAGGTAATAACCAGAAAAACGTGTTCAAATGGAGTCAAATGTTATGTAATGGAATGCTATGTTGTGCAATGGAATGGAATGATGTGGAACATAATCGAATGTTGTGGAAAGGAATAGAATGTTGGGAAAGGATTGGAAATTAAAGGAATGGAATGGAATTTTGAGTTTTGGAATGAAATGAAATAAAATATTTGAAATGGGCTGGAATGTTGTATAATCAAAAGGAAAGTTATGGTGTGAAGTGCAATGTTGATTAATAGAACCGAATTTTGAGAATGGTATGGAAAGTTTTGTAAATAAGGGGAATACTGTGTTGGAGTGGAATGGAATGGAATGAAAAGGAATGGAAAGTTTTGGAATTGAATGGAATGTTACAGAATGGAATGGTGTGCTGAGGAATGTAATGGAATGTTGCGGAAACGAATTGAATGTTAGTGAAAGCAATGGATGGTTAAGGAACGGAATGGAATTTTGTGGATTGAAATGGAAACTTATGAAATAGAATGAAATAGAATGAATTGGAAATGAATGTTTTGTAATTGAATGGAATTTTATGCTATGAAGTGCAATATTGATTAATAGAAACAAATATAATGAATGGAAGATAATGTTATACAACAGAATGGGAAGAATGTGTTGGAATGGAATAGAATGTTATGGAATGGAATGCTATAGAATGCTGTGGAATGCAATGGAATGTTTCGGAATGGAATACAGTGTTGCCGAAAGGAATGAAAGGATAAGTAATATAATGGAATATTGTGGTTTCGAATGGAATCCTATGTAATAGAATGAAATAGAATGTTTGAAATGGAAAGGAATGTTGTGTGAGCGAACGAAATGTAGTGGGATGAAGTAGAATGTTGATTAACAGAAAAGAATTTTAATGAATTTAATGGAATGTTAGTTAAGGGAACGAGAATCATGTGTTGGTGTGGAATACAATCTTATGGAATGGAATGGAATGTTGTGGAATTGAGTGGAATGTTATGGAAAGGAGTGGAATGCTGTGGAATGCAATGGTATGTTGTGGAAAGCAATAAAAGTTGGGGAAGGAATAGAGGGGGAAGTAATGGAAAGGATTTTTTGGATTGGAATGGAAAATTATGCAATGGAAGGAGGTACAATGTGTGCAATGAATGGGATGTTCTGTAATCAAATGGAATGTGATGGTATGAAGAGGAATGTTGATTAACAGAACAGAATTTCAAAGAAGGGAATGGAATATTAGGTAACAGAATGGGAATAATGAGTTTGAATGGAAACAATGTTATGCAATGCTATTGAATGTTGTGGAATTGCATGCAACGTTAAGAAATGGAATGGAATGCTGTGGAATGCCATGGCATGTTGTGGAAATGAATAGAACGTTGGGGAAAGGAATGGGAGGTTAAGGAATGGAAAGGAATTTTGTGGATTGGAATGGAATCCTATGCAATAGAACGAAATAGAATGGTTGAAATGGAATGGTGTTCTGTGTAATCGAAGGGAATATTATGATAAGAATTGGAATGTTAATAGATCCGAATTTTACTGAATCAATGGAGAGGTATGTAATAGTACAGGAATAATGTGTTGGAATGGAATTGAATGTTAAGGAATGGAACTGAATATTGTGGAATTGAATGGTATGCTTTGGAATGGAATGGAATGTGGGGACAGGAATGGATTTTGGGGAAATGAATAAAATGTTAAGGAATGAAATGGAATTTTGTGGTTTGGAATGGATTCTCATTCAATAGAATGAAATAGAGTGTTTGAAATCTAATGGAATGTAGTGTAATCGAATGGAATGTTATGGGATGATGTGGAACGCAGAGTAATAGAACTGAATTTTAATTAATGTATGGAAAGCTTTGTAACAGAATGGGAGTAAATTTTGGAAATGAATAGAATGGAATGGAATGGAATGGAATTTTGTGGAATTGAATGGAATGTTCTGGAATGGAATGGAATTTGGTGGAATGAAATGGAATGTTGTGGAAAGGAGTAGAATGTTCGAGAAAGGAAAGCAAGTTTAAGGAAGGAATGGAATTTTGTGGATTGGAATGGAAACTTATGCAACATATTGAAATAGAATGTTTGAAATAAAATGGAATGTGGTGTAATCGAATAGAAGGTTATGGTATGAAGTTGAAAGTACATTAACAGAATCGAATTTTATTTAATGGAAAGGAATGTTATTTAACACAAAGGGAATAATGTGTTCGAATGCAATGGAATATTATGGAATAGAGAGCCATGCTGTGGAATTTAAAGGAATGTTATGGAATGGAATGGATGATGTGGAATGCAATGGATTGTAGTGTAAAGGAATAGAATGTTGGGAAAGGAATGGATGTAAAAGGAATGGAATAGAATCTTGAGAATTGCAATGGAATCTTATGAAATGGAATGAAATAGAATATATGAAATTGAGAATGTTTTATAATCGAATGCAATGTTATTGGATTAAGTGCAATGTTGAGTAATATACTGAATTTTATTGAATGGTATGGAATATTTTGTAAAAGAATGGGAATAATGTGTTGAAATGGAATCGAATGGAATGGAAAGGAATGGAATGTTACAGAATGGAATGGAATATTGCGGTTTGCAAAGGAATGTATTGGAAAGGAATATAATGTTTGGGAAAGCAATGTTAGGTTATGGAATGGAATGGGCTTTTGAGGATAGGAATGGAATCTTTTGAAACAGAAGGAAATATAATGAATTGAAAAGGAATGCTTTGTAGTTGAATGGAATGTTATGCTATCAAGTGTAGTGCTGAATAATAGGACCAAATTTTAATGAGTGGAATGGAATGTTATGCAACAGAACAGGAATAATGTGTTGGAATTGAATCGAATGTAATGGAATGGTATGGAATGTTTTGGAATGCAATGTAATGTGGCAGAAAAGAGAGGAATGTAACGGAAAGGAATGAAATGTTAAGGAATGGAATGGAATTTTGTGGTATGGAATGAAATCTTATGTAATGGAATGAAATAGAATGTTTTCAATGGAATGGAATGTTGATGAATGGTAAGGAATGTTATGGTATGAAGTGGAATGTTGATTGTTAGAACCGAATTTGAAGAATCGAATGGAATGTTAATTAATAAACGGAATAACGTGTTTGAATGGAGTAGAATGTTATGCAATGGAGTGCTACCTTGTGGAATTGAAAGGAATGCTGTGGATTGGAATGGAATGTAGTGGAAAAGAATAGAGTGTTGGGAATGGAATGGAAGTTAAAGGAATGAAATGGAATTTTGTGGATTGGAATAACATAGAATGTTTGAATTGGACTGGAATGTTGTATAATCGTATGGAATGTTATGGTGTGAAGTGCAATGTTGATTAATAGAACCGAATTTTGAAGAGTGTTATGGAATGTTTTGTAAAAGAATGGGAATAATGTGTCGGGATGGAATCGAATGGAACGGAAAGGAATGGAATGTTTTGGAATGTAATGGTGAGTTATGGAATGGAATGGAATGCTGTGGAATGCAATGGAAGGTTTAGGAATGGCCTAAGATGTGTGGAATTGAATGGAATGTTATGGAATGGAGTGCAATGTTGTGGAATTTATAGGAATGTAATCTAATGGAATGGATGCTGTGGAATGCAATGGATTGTACTGTAAAGGAATAGAATGTTGGGAAATGAATGAACATAAATGGAATGAAATAGAATCTTGTGAATTGCAATGGATTCTTATGGAATAGGATGAAATATAATATATCAAATTGAGAATGTTTTTTAATCGAAAGCAAAGTTATGGTATGAAGTGCAATTTTGATTTATATACTGAATTTTAATGAACGGTATGGAATGTTTTGTAAAAGAATGGGAATAATGTGTTGAATTGGAATCGAATGGAATGGAAAAGAATGGAATGTTTTGGAAGGGAATGGAATGTTGTGGAATTAAATGGAATGTTACAGAACGGAATGGCATGCTGTGGAATGCCATGGAATATTGTGGAAAAGAATAGAATGTTAGGGAAAGCAATGTAAGGTTAAGGAATGGAATGGAGTTTGTGGATAGGATTGGAATCTTATGAAACACAAGGAAATATAATGAATTGAAAAGGAGTTTTGTGTAGTCGAATAGAATGTTATGCTATCAAGTGTAATGTTGAATAATAGGACCAAATTTTAATTAATGGAATGGAATGTTATTGAACAGAACGGGAATGATGTGTTGGAATGGAATCGAATGTAATGGAATGGTATGGAAAGTTTTGGAATGCAATGGAAATTCATGGAATGGAACGGAAAGCAGTTGAAGGCAATGGAATGTCGCAAAAGTGTAGAATTTTGCGGAAAGGAGTGAAATGTCAGTGAATGGAATGGAATTTTGTGGTATGGAATGGAATCTTATGTAATGGAATGAAATAGAATGTTTTCTATGGTATGGAACGTTGATGAATGGTAAGGGATGTTATGGTATGACGTGGAATGTTGACTATTAGAACCGACATTTGAAAAATGGAAGGGAATGTTAAGTAATAATCGGCATAATGTGTTTGAATGGAGTAGAATGTTATGGAATGGAGTGCTATCTTGTGAAATGGAAAGGTATGCTGTGTTTTGGAATGGAATGTTGTGGAAAAGAATAGAGTGTTGGGAAAGGAATGGAAGTTAAAGGAATGATATGGAATTTTGTGGATTGGAATGACATAGAATGTTTGAAATGGACTGGAATGCTCTATAATCGAATGGAAAGTAATGGTGTGAAGTGCAATGTTGATTTATAGAACCACATACAGTGAATGGAAGATAATGTTATACAACAGAATGGGAATAATGTTTTGGAATGGAATAGAATGTTATGGAATGGAATGCAATGGAATGCTGTTGAATGCTTGGAAGGTTTCGGAATGGAATACAATGTTGCAGAAAGGAATGAAAGGTTAAGGAATATAATGGGATTTTGTGGTTTCGAATGGAATCCTATGTAATAGAATGAAATAGAATGTTTGAAACGGAAAGGAATGTTGTGTGATCAAATTAAATGTAGTGGGATGAAGTAGAATGTTGATTAACAGAAAAGAATTTTAATGAATGTAATGGAATGTTAGGTAAGAGAACGAGAATCATGTGTTGGTATGGAATTGAATCTTATGGAATGGAATGGAATGCTGTGGAATTGAATGGAATGTTATGGATAGGAATGGAATGCTGTGGAATGCAATGGTATGTTGTGGAAAGCAATAGAATGTTGGGGAAAGAATAGAGGGTGAGGAGTGGAGAAGAATTTTGTGGATTGGAATAAAATGTTATGCAATGGAAGGAGATAAAATGTGTGCAATGAATGGGATTTTCTGTAATCAAATGGAATGTGATGGTATGAAGTGGAATGTTGATTAACAGAACCGAATTTCAAAGAATTAAATGGAATGTTAGGTAACTAATGGGAATAATGAGTTTGAATGGAAACAATGTTATGCAATGAATTGAATGTTGTGAAATTGCATGCAATGTAAAGGAATGGAATGGAATGCTGTGGAATGCCATGGCATGTTGTGGAAAGGAATAGAACGTTGGGGAAAGGAATGGGAGGTTAAGGAATGGAATGGAATTTTGTGGATTGGAATGGAATCCCATGCAATAGAACGAAATAGAATGGTTGAAGTGGAATTGTGTTCTGTGTAATCGAATGGAATATTATGATGAGAATTGGAATGTTAATATAACTGAATTTTACTGAATCAATATAGAGGTATGTAATAGTACAGGAATAATGTGTTGGAATGGAATTGAATGTTAAGGAATGGAATTGAATATTGGGGAATTGAATGGAATGCTTTGGAATGGAGTGGAATGTTGGGGACAGGAATAGAATGTTGGGGAAATGAATGGAATGTTAAGGAATGAAACGGAACTTTGTGGTTTGGAATGGAATCTTATTCAATAGAATGAAATAGAGCGTTTGAAATGGGATGGAATGTAGTGTAATCGAATGGAATGTTATGGTAAGGAGTAGAATGTTGGAGAAAGGAGAGGAAAGTTAAGGAACGGAATGAAATTTTGTGGCTTGGAATGGAAACTTATTCCAAATATTGAAATAGAATGTTTGAAACGGAACGGAATGTGGTGTAATCGAATAGAATGTTATGGTATGAAGTTGTAAGTACATTAACAGAATCGAATTTTAATGAATGGAATGGAATGTTATGCAACACAAATGGAATAATGTGTTTGAAAGCAATGGAATGTTATGGAATAGAGAGCAATGTTGTGGAATTTAAAGGAATGTTATGGAATGGAATAGATGCTGTGGATTGCAATGGATTGTTGTGTAAAGGAATAGAATGTTGAGAAAGGAATGGATGTAAAAATAATGGAATAGAATCATGTGAATTGCAATGGAATCTTATGGAATGGAATGAAATAGAATATATGAAATTGAGAATGTTTTATAATCGAATGCAATGTTTCGGTATGAAGTGCAATGTTGATTAATATACTGAGTTTTAATGATGGTATGGAATATTTCGTAAAAGAATGGGAATGATGTGTTGAAATGGAATCGAATGGAAAGGAAAGGAATGGAATATTTTGGAATGGAATGAAATGTTGTGGAATTAAATGGAATGTTACAGTATGGAATGGAATGCTGCGGATTGCAATGGAATGTTGTTGAAAGGAATAGAATATTAGGGAAATCAATGTTATGTTAAGGAATACAATGGAATTTTGTGGATAGGAATGGAATCTTATGAAAGAGAAGGAAATGTAATGAATTGAAAAGGAATGTTGTGTAGTCGAATGGAATGTTATGCTATCAAGTGTAATGTTGAATAAAAGGACCAAATTTTAATGAATGTAATGGAATGTTATGCAACAGAACGGAAATTATGTGTTCGAATGGAGTCGAATGTAATGGAATGGTATGAAATGTTTTGGAATGCAATGGAAAGTCATGGAATGGAACGGAATGCAGTGGAAGGCAAAGGAATGTGGCAGAAAAGTGTAGAATGTTGCGGAAACGAATGAAATGTCAAGGAATGTAATGAATTTTGTGGTATGAAATGGAATCTTACGCAATGGAATGAAATAGAATATTTTCAATTGAATGGAATGTTGATGAATGGTAAGGAATGTTATGGTATGAAGTGGAATGTTGATTATTTGAACCGAATTTGAAGAATGGAATGGAATGTTAAGTAATAATCGGAATAACGTGTTCGAATGGAGTGGAATGTTATGGAATGGAGTGCTATCTTGTGGATTGGAAAGGAATGCTGTGGATTGGAATGGAATGTTGTGGAAAAGAATAGAGTGTTGGGAAAGGAATGGAAGTTAACGGAATGAAATGGAATTTTGTGGATTGGAATAACATAGAATGTTTGAAATGGACTGGAATGTTGTATAATCGAATGGAATGTTATGGTGTGAAGTGTACTGCTGATTAACAGAAACGAATTTTGAAGAATGTTATAGAATGTTTTGTAAAAGAATGGGAATAATGTGCTGGAATTGAATCAAATGGAACGGAAAGGAATAGAATGTTTTGGAATGTAATGGTAAGTTATGGAATGGAATGGAATGCTGTGGAATGCAATGGAATGTTAAGGAATCGAATAAGATGTGTGGAATTGAATGGAATATTATGGAATGGAATGCAATCCTTTGGAATGAAATGGAATGTTGTGGAAAGCAATAGAAAGGTGTGGAAATGAATGGAGTGTGAAGGAATGGAATCGAATTTCGTGGATTTGCATGGAATGTCATGCAATAGTATGCATTAGAATGTTGTTTATTGGAATGGAATGTTATGGTGTGCGCTGGAATATTGAATAGAAGAAAATGTTGAAGAATGGATGCAATGTTTGGTAATAATCAGAATAACGTGTTCAAAGGGAGTCAAATGTTATGTAATGAAATTCTATTTTGTGGAATTAAATGGAATGCTGTGAAATGATATGGAATGTTGTGGAAAGGAATAGAATCTTGGGTAAGGACTGGATGTTAAAGGAATGGAATGGAATTTTGAGGCTTGGAGTGGAATGAAATAGAATATTTGAAATTGGCTGGAGTTTTGTATAGTCGAATGGAAAGTAATGGTGTGTAGTGCAATGTTGATTAATAGAACCGAATTTTGAAGAATGGTATGGAACGATTGTAAAAGAATGGTAATAATATGTTGGAGTGGAATCGAATGGAATAGAAAGGAATGGAATATAATGTTATGGAATGGAATGGAGTGCTGTGGAATGCAATGGAATTTTATGGAATTGAATAGAATGGTAGCGAAAGCAATGGAAGGCTAAGGAAGGGAATGGAATTTTGTTAATTGAAATGGAAACTTAGGAAACAGAATGAAATAGAATGAATTGGAAAGGAATGTTGTGTAATCGAATGGAATGTTATGCTATGAAATGGAGTGTTCATTAATCGGACTAAATTTTAATGAATGGAATGGAATGATAGGTGACAGAATGAGAATAATGTGTTTGAATGGACTCAAATGTTCCTGAATGGAATTGAATGTTGTGAATTGAATGGAATGGAATGGAATGCTGTGGAATGCAATGAAATGTTGTGGATAGGAATAGAACGTTGGGGAAAGGAATGGAAGGTTAAGGAATGGTATACAATTTTGTGGATTGGAATGGAATCTTATGAAACAGAATGATACAGAATGAACTGGAAAGGAAAGTTGTGTAATCGAATGGAATGTTATGCTGTGAATGGGAATGTTGATTAATAGAACAGGATTAAAATCAATGGTATTGAATGTTTTGTAACAGAATGGGCATAATGTGTTGAGAATGGATTGAATGTAATGTAATGCAGTGAAATATTGTGGAAAGGAAAAGAATGTTAGGGGAAGGAATGGAACGTTAAGAAATGTAATGGAATTTTGTGGATTGGTATCGAATCTTATGAAAAAGAATGAATTAGAATGAATTTGAAAGGAATGTTGTGTAATCTAATAGAATGTTATGGTGTAAAGGGGAATGTTGTTAAATAAAACAGAATTTTAATGAATGGAATGGAGTGTTGTGGAATTGAATCAAATGTTATGGAACGGATTGGAATTCGCTGGAATGAAACGGAATGTTGTGGAAAAGAATAGAGTGTTGAGGAAAGCAATGCAAGGTTAAGGAATGAAGTGGAATTGTGTGGACTGGACTGGAATGTTATGCAATGGCATGAAATGGAATGTTTTAAATGGAAAGGAATGTGCTGTAATGGAATGGAATGTTATGCTATGAAGTTGAAT
Source organism: Smutsia gigantea (assembly GCA_032199065.1). Lineage (NCBI taxonomy): Eukaryota > Metazoa > Chordata > Mammalia > Pholidota > Manidae > Smutsia > Smutsia gigantea. Next base: position 15,185 of record JAVSCE010006702.1, on the reverse strand, counting down.
ACTGATTAATAGAACCGAATTTTGAAGAATGGAAAGGAATATTAGGTAATAATGGGAAAAACGTGTTCAAATGTAATCAAATGTTAATGAATGGAATGGAATGTTGTGGAATGGAATGGAATGCTGCGGAAGGAATGGAAGGTTATGGAAAAGAATAGAGGGTTGGGAAAGGAATGGAAGTTAAGGGAATGGAATCTTATGGAATGGAATGCAACTGAAAGATTGAAATGGACTGGAATGTTGTATAATCAAATGGAATGTTCTGGTATGAAGTGCAATGTTGATTAAAAAACCAAATTTTAATGAATTGTATGGAATTATTTGTAACAGAATGGGAATAATGTGTTGTAATCGAATCTAATGTTATGCAATTGAATGGAATATTATGGAATGAAATGTAATGTTCTGGAATGGAATGGAATGTTGCGGAAAGGAATAGAATGTTGGGGAAAGGAATGAAATGTTAGGAATGCAAAGAAATTTCGTGCATTGGAATGGAATCTTATGCAGTAGAATGAAATACAGTATTTGAAATAGAATAGACTGTTGTATATTCGATTGGAATGTTATGGTATGAAGTGGAATGTTGCTTAATAGAAGTTAATTTCAATGAATACAATGGAATGTTATGTAATAGAACGAGAATAATGTGTTTGAAGGGAATCGAATTTTATGGAACGGAATGGAATTTTGTGTAATTCAAAGGAATGTTAAGGAATGGAATGGAATGCTGTGAACTGCAGTGTCATGTTGTGGAAAGGAATAGAACTTTGGGGAAAGGAATGGAAGTTAAAGGAATGGAATGGAATTTTGTGGGTTGGATTGGAATCTTATGCAATGGAATGAGATACAATGTTTGCAATTGAATGGACTGTTGTGTAATCGAATGAATGCTATGCTATGAAGTGGAATGTTGATTAACAGAAAAGAATTTTAATGAATGGAATGGAATGTTAGGTAACAGAACAGGAATAATGTGTTAGAACTGAATTCAATGTTATCAAACGGAATGGAATGGCGTGGAATGCAATGGAATGTAGTGGAAAGGAATAGAATGTTGGGGATAGGAATGGAATGGAATGCTTTGGAATGTAACGGACCATTGTGGAAAGGAATAGAACGTTGGGGAAATAAATGGAAGTTTAAGGAATGGAATGGAATTTTGTGGATTGGAATGAAATCTGATGCAATGGAATGAAATAGAAAGTTTGAAATTGAGTGGAATGTTGTATAATCGGATGGAATGTTATGGTGTGAAGTGCAATGTTGATTAATAGAACGGAATTTTGAAGTATGGTATGGAATGTTTTGTAAAAGAATGGGAATAATGTGTTGAAATGGAATTGTATGGAATGGAAAGGAATGGAATGTTTTGGAATGGAACAGAATGTTGTGGAATTGAATGGAATGTTATGGAATGGAATGGAATGCTGTGGAATTCAATAGAATGCTGTGGAAAGGAATAGAATGTTAGGGAAAGCAAAGGAAGGTTAAGGAATGGAATGGAATTTTGTGGACTGGAATGGAATTTTATGAAATAGAATGAATTGGAAAGGAATGTTGTGTAATTAAATGGAATGTTATGGTATAAAGGGGAATGTTGATTAATAGAACAGAATTTTAATGAATGGAATGGAGTATTAGGTTACAGAATGGGAATAATGTGTTTCAACGGAATTAAATGTTATGGAATGGAATGGAATCGTGGAATACATTATAATGTTTTGGAAAGGAATACAACGTTGGGGATAGGAATGGAACGTTAAGGAATGTTATGGAATTTTGTGGATTGGAATGGAATCTTATGAAACAGAATGAAATAGAATGATTGGAAAGGAATGCTGTGTAACCCAATGGAATGTTATGCTACGAAGGGGAATGTTGATTAATTGAACTGAATTTTAATGAATGGTATTAAATGATTCGTAACAGAATGTGAATAATGTGTTGGAATATAATCGAATGTTATGGAATAGAATGGAATGCTGTGGAATTGACTGGAATGTTATGAAATGGATTGGAATGATGTGGAATGCAAGGGAAAGTAGTGAAAAGGAATAGAACGTTGGGGAAAAGCATGGAAAGTCAAGTAAGAGAATGGAATTTTGTGGTTTGGAATAGAATCGTATGCGGTAGAATGAAATGGAATGTTTGAAATGGAATGGTGTTCTGTGTAATCGAATAGGATGTTATGGTATGAATTGGAATGTTAATTAATAGAACTATATTTTACTGAATCAATGGAATGTTATGTAATAGAACGGGAATAATGTGGTGAAATGGAGTCGAATGTTATGGAACTGAATGGAATATTGTGGAATTGAATGGAATGCTAAGGAATGTAGTGGAATGCTGTGGAATGCAATGGAATGTAGTAGAAAGGAATAGAGCATTGGGGAAAGAAATGGACGGTAGAGTTGAGTGATATTTTGTGGATTGCATTAGAATCATATGCAGTAGAAGGAAAATGAGTGTTTCAAATGGAATGGAATGTTGTGTAATCGAAGGGAATGTTATGGTATGATGGGGAATGTTGAATAATATAAGAGAATTTTAATGAATGGAATGGAATGTTATGTAACAGAACAGGAATAATGTGTTGGAAATGAACCATATGTAATGGAATGGAATGGAATGTTGTGGAACTGCATGGAATGTTATGGCATGGAAGGGAATGCGGTGGAATGCAATGGAATGTTGTGGAAAAGAATAGAATGTTGGGGAAAGGAAAGGAAGGTTAAGGAATGATATGTAATTTTGTGGACTGGAATGGAATGTTATGCAACAGCATGAAATAGAATGTTTTAATTGGAATGGAATGTTGTGTAATGGAATGAATGTTATGGTATGAAGTGGAATTTTGATTAATATAACTGAATTTTAATGAATGGAATGTTATGTTAGGTTACAGAATGGGAATGTGTTAAAATGGAATCGAATGCTTTGGAATGTATTGGAATGTTGTGGAATATTATGTAATTTAATGGCATGATGTGGAATGCAATGGAAAGTAGTGGAAAGGAATAGAATGTTGGGGAAGGAATGGAATGGAATGCTGTTGAATGCAATGGATTATTGTGAAAGGAATAGAATGTTGGGAAAAGAAATGGAAGTTTAAGGAATGGAATGGAATTTTCTGGATTGGATTGGAATCTTAGGCAACAGAATGAAATAGAATGAATTGGAAAGGAATGTTGTGTAATCGAATGGAATGTTATGCTATGAAATGGAATGTTTATTAATCGGACTAAATTTTACTAAATGGAAAGGAATGTTAGGTGACAGAATGAGAATAATGTGTTTGAATGGACTCAAATGTTCCGGAATGGAATTGAATGCTGTGGATTGAATGGAATGGAATGGAATGCTGTGGAATGCAATGGAAGGTTGTGGAAAGGAATAGAACGTTGGGGAAAGGAATGGAAGGTTAAGGAATGGTATACAATTTTGTGCATTGGAATGGAATCTTATGAAACAGAATGATACAGAGTGATCTGGAAAGGAAAGTTGTGTAATCGAATGGAATGTTATGCTGTGAATGGTAATGTTGATTAATAGAACAGGATTAAAATCAATGGTATTGAATGTTTGGAACAGAATGGGAATAATGTGTTGGAATGGAATCGAATGTTATGGAATCGAATGGGATGCTGTGGAAATGAATGGAATGTTAAGAAATGGAATGGAAGGAAGTGGAATGCAATGGACAGCAGTGGAAAGGAATAGAATGTTGTGGAAAAACATGGAAGGTCAAGGAAGAGAATGGATTTTTGTGTATTGGAATGGAATGCTATGCAATAGATTGAAATAGAATGTTTGAAATGGAATGGGATGCTGGGAAATGGAACTGAATGTTATGGTATGAAGTGGAATGTTGATTAGCAGAATCGAATATTAAAGAATGAAATGGAATGTCAGGTAAAAGTAGGGGAATAATATGTTTCAATGGAAAGGAAATTTACGAAATGCAATGGAATGCTGTGGAATTGAATGGAATGTTATGGACAGGAATGGAATTCTGTGGAATGCAGTGGAATGTTGTGAAAAGCAATAGAAAGTTGGGGGAAGGATTTAGGGTGAAGGAACAGAACGGAATGTTGTGGATTGGAATGGAATGTTAGGTAATATTGGGAATAATATGTTCACATGGAATCGAATGTTATGGAATGGAATGGAATGTTGTGGAATGGAATGGAGTGCTGTGGAAGGAATGGAACGTTGTAGAAAGGAATAGAATGTTGGGCAAAGGAATGGAATTGAATGCTGTGGAATGCAATGGAATGTTGTTGAATGGAATAGAATGTTGGAGAAAGGAATGGAGGTTAAGGAATGGAATGGAATTTTGTGGATTGAAATGGAATCTTTGCAACAGAATGCAATAGAATGAATTGGAAAGGAATGTTGTGTAATCGAATGGAATGTTATGTTATGAAGTGGAACGTTAATTAACAGGAAAAATTTTAATAAATGGAATGGAATGTTTTGTAACAGAACAGGAGAAATGTGTTGTAATGAAATCGAATGTTATGGAATGTAATGGAAGGCTATGTAGTGCAAAGGAGTGTTGCTGAAAGGAAGAGAATGTTGGGAAAGGAATTTGAGGTTAAGGAATGGAATGGAATTTTGGGGATTGGAATTGAATCTTATGCAATAGAATGAAATAGAATGTTTGAAATGGAATGTAATGTTGTGTAATCAAAAGGAATGTTATGGTATGAAGGGGAATGTAGATTAATAGAACAGAATTTTAATGAAGGAATGCAATGTTATGTTACAGAATGGGAATAATGTGTCTGAATGGAATCAAATGTTATGGAATTGAGTGGAATATTGTGCAAATGAATGAAATGTTATGGAATGGAATGGAATGCTGTGGAATGCAATGGAGTGTTGTAGAAAGGTATAGAACGTTGTGGTAAGGAATGGAAGGTTAAGGAATTGTACAGAATTTTGTGGATTGGAATGGAATCTTATGAAACAGAATGAAATTGAATGATTTTGGAAAGGAAAGTAGTGTAATCGAGTGGAATGTTATGCTATGAAGGGGAATGTTGATTGATAGAACCATATTTTAATGAATGGTGATGAACGTTTTGTAACAGAATGGGAAAAATGTGTTGGAATGGAATCGAATGTTATGGAATGGAATGGAATGCTGTGGAAATGAATGGAATGTGAAGAAATGGAATGGAATGAAGTGGAATGCAATGGAGAGTAGTGGAATGGAATAGAAGGTTGGGGAAAGACATGGAAGTTCAAGGAGGAGAATGGTGTTTTGTGGATTGAAAAGGAATCCTATGTAATCGAACGAAATATAATATTTGAAATGGAATGGTGCTCTGCGTAATCGAATGGAATGTTGTGGTATGAATTGGAATGTTAATTAATGGAACCAAATTTTACTGAATCAATTGAATGTAATGTAATAGAATGGGAAAAATGTGTTGGGAATGAATTGAATGTTATGGAATGTAATGGAATGTTTTGGAATTGAATGGAATGTTATGGAGTGGAATGGAATTCGGTGGAATGCAACGGAATATTGTGGAAAAGAATACAATGTTGAGGAAAGGAATGGATGGTAAAGGAATGAAATGGAATTTTGTGGACTGGAATTGAATGTTATGCAATAGAATGATTTAGAAGGATTTAAGTGGAATGCAATGTTGTGGGATGTAATTGAATGTTATGGTATGAAGTGGAATGTTGATTAATGGAACCGAATTATGGATAATGGAATGGAATGTTAGGTAACAGAACGGGTATAATGTTTTGGAATTCGTATTGAATGTTGTGGAATGAAATGGAATGTTGTGCAATTGAATTGAATGTTATGGAATTGAAGGGAATGAAGTGGAATGCAATGGAATGTTGAGGAAAGGAATAGAATACTAGGAAAGCAAAGGGAGGTAAACGAAAGGAATGGAATTTTTTGGATTGGAATGGAACCTTATGCAAAAGAAGGAAATAGAGTGAATTGGAAATGAATGTTGTGTAATGGAATGGAATGTTATGCTATGAAGTGGAATGTTGATTAATAGGACAAATTTTAACGAATGGTACAGAATGTTATGCAACAGACCGGGAAAAAATGTGTTGGAATGGAATCGAATGTAATGTAATGTAATGGAATGTTTCCAAATGCAACAAATGATATGGAATGGAATGGATTGCTGTGGAATGCAATGGAATTTTGAGAAAAGTAATAGAATTTTATGGAATTGAATGGAATGTTAAGGTATGGAATGCAATGCTGTGGAATGGATTGGAATGTTGGAGAAAGTTTACAGAATGGAATCTCATTTTGAGTATTGGAATGGAATATTATGCTGTATAATGAAATAGAATGTTTGAAATGGAATGGAATGTTTTGAAATGGAATGGAAAGTTATGGAATGAAGTGAAATGTTGATTAATAGAACTGAGTATTAAAGAAAGGAATGGAATGTTAGGTGAAAGAACAGGAATAATGTGTTTGAACGGAATGGAATGGAATGGAATGCAATGCTGTGAAATGCAGTGGAATGCTGTGGAAAGCAGTAGAAAGTTGGGGAAAGGAATAGAGGGTGAAGGAATGGAACGGAATTTGTGGATTGGAACGGAATTTTATGGACAGGAATGGAATGCTTTGGAATGCAATGGAATGTTGTGGAAAGCAATAGAAAGTTCTTGAAAGGAATGGAGGGTGAAGAAATGGAATTGAATTTTGTAGATTGTAATGGAATCTTCTGCAATGGAATGAAACACAATGTTGGCAATTGAATGGGATGTTGTGTAATCGAAAGAATGGTATGCTATGAAGTGGAATGTTGATTAATAGAACAGAATTTTAAAGAATGGTATGGAATGTTAGGTAAAAGAACAGAATAATTTGAATGGATTGAATGTTATGGAGTGGAATGTCATGTTGTGGAATTGAACGGAATGTTACAGAATGGAATGGAATGATGTGGAAGGCAATGGAAAGTAGTGGAAAGAATAGAATGTTGGGGAAAGGAATAGAATTGAATGCTTTGGAATGCAATGGAATGTTGAAAGAAATAGGATGTTGGAGAAAAGAATGGAGGTTAAGGAACGTAATGGAATTTTGTGGACTGGAATGGAATCTTATGAAATAGAATAATAAAAATTGTATGAAGTGCAATGGAATGTTGTGTAATCGAATGGTATTCATGGTATCAAGTGAAATGTAGATTAATAGAAGTGAATTTTAATAAATGAAATGGAATGTTAGTTAACAGAACAGGAGTAATGTGTTGGAAAGGAATCGAATGTTACGAAATTGAATGGAATGTTGTGGAATTGAAAGGAATGTTATGGAATGGGATGGAATTCTGTGGAATGCAATGATATGATGTGGAAAGGAATAGAATATTTGGGAAAGGAATGGAAGCTTAAGGAATGGAAAATAATTTTTTGGATTGGAATGGAATCTTATGTAAAAGAATGAAATAGAATGTTTGAATTGGAAAGGAATGTTGTGTAATCGAAAGTAGTTTTATGTTATGAAGTGGAATGTTGGATAGTAGAACCAAATTTAATGAATGGAATGGAGTGTTATGGAAGAGAATGGGAATGATGTGTTGGAATGGAATCAAATTTCATAGAATGGAATGGAATGGAATGGAATGTTGTGGAATTCAATGGAATGTTTCGGGAATGGAATAGAATGTTGGGGAAAGGAATGAAATGTTAAGGAATGGAATGGAACTTTGTGGATTGGAATGGAATCTTATGCAATAGAATGAAACAGAATGTTTGAAATGGAGTGGAATGTTTAAACGAATGTAATGTAATGGGATGAAGTGGAATGTTGATTAACAGAAAAGAATTTTAATGAATGGAATGGAATGATATGTAACAGAACGAGAATAAGGTTTTGGCATGGATTTGAGTGATATGGAATGGAATGGAATGTTGTGGAATTGAATGGAATGTTATGGACAGGGATGGAATGCTGTGGAATGCAAAGGGAGGTTAAGGAAAGGGATGGAATTTTTTTGATTGGAATGGAATCTTATGCAAAAGAATGAAATAGAATGAATTGGAAAGGAATGTTGTGTAATGGAGGGAATGTTATGGTATGAAGTGCAATGTTGATTAATAGAACCGAATTTTCAAGAATGAAATGGAATGTTAGGTAGTAATCAGAATAAAGTGTTCGAATGCAGTCAAATGTTATGGAATGGAATGCTATGTTGTGGAAAGGAATAGAGTGTTGAGAAAGGAGTGGAAGTTAAAGGAATGGAATGGAATTTTGAGGATTGGAATGGAATCTTACGGAATGGAATGGAATAGAATGTTTGAAATTAAATGGAATGTTGTGTAATCGAACGGAATGTTATGGTGTGAAGTGCAATGTTGATTAGTGTTCTTAATTTCATTGAATGGTATGGAATGTTTGTAACAGAATGGGAATAATGTGTTGGAGTGGAATCGAATGGAACGGAAAGGAATTGAATGTTTTGGAATGGAATGGAATGATGTGGAATGCAATGGAATGCTGTGGAAAGGAATGGAATTTTTGGGAAAGCAATGGAAGGTTAAGGAATGGAATGGAATTTTGTCGATTGGAATGGAATCTTATCAAATAGAATGAAATGGAATGAATTGGAAAGGAATGTTGTGTAATCGAATGGTATGTTATACTATGAACTGGAATGTTGATTAATAGAACCGAATTTTAATGAATGGTATTGAAAGTTTTATAACCGAATGGGAATAATGTGCTGGAATGGAATGGAATGCTGTTGCATTGAATGGAATGTTACACAATGGAATGGAATGCTGTGCAATGCAATGGAAAGTTGTAGAAAGTAATAGAATGTTGAGGAAAGGAATGCAAGGTGAAGGAATGGAAAGGAATTTTGTGTATTGGAATAGAATCTGATGCAATGGAATGAGATACAATGTTTGCAATTGAATGAGATGTTGTGTAAAGGAATGGAATGTTAAGGTATGAAGTGAAATGTTGATTAATAGAACCGAATTTCAAAGAATGGAATGGAATGTTAGGTAAGAGAATGGGAATAATGTGTTTGAATGGAATCAATGTTATGCAATGGAATTGAATATTGTGGAATTGAATGGAACATTAAGGAATGGAATGGAATGCTGTGGAATGTAATGGCATGATGTGGAAAGGAATAGAACGTTGGGGAAAGGGATGGGAGTTTAAGGAATGGAATGGAATTTTGTGGATTGGAATGGAATCCTATGCAATAGAACGAAATAGAATGGTTGAAATGGAAATGTGTTCTGTGTAATCAAGTGGAATATTATGGTATAAATAGGAATGTTAATAGAACCAAATTTTACTGAATTAATGGAAAGTTATGTAATAGTACGGGAATAATGTGTTGGAATGGTATCGAATGTTTAGGAATGGAATGTAATATTTTGGAATTGAATGGAATGCTGTGGAATGGAATGGAATGTTGGGGAAAGGAATAGAATGTTCGTGAAAGGAATGTGAGGTTAAAGAATGAAATGTGATTTTGTGGTTTGGAATGGAATCTTATGTAATAGAATAAAATAGAATGTTTGAAATGGAATGGAATACAGTGTAATCGAATGGAATGTTATGGGATGACGTGTAATGTAGAGTAATAGAACTGAATTTTATTGAATGGAATGGAATTTTATGTAACAGAATGTGAATAATGTGTTGGAAATGAATCAAATGTTATGGAATAGAATGAAATGTTGAATTGAATGGAATGCTATGGAATGGAATGGAATTCGGTGGAATGCAATGGAATGTTGTGGGAAGGAATAGAATGTTGGAGAAAGGAATGGAATTTTAAGGAAAGGAATGGAATTACATGGTTTGGAATGGAATAGTATGCAACATAATGAAATAGAATGTTTCAAATGGAATGGAATGTTGTATAATCGAATACAATATTTACGTGAGGTTGAATGTAGATAAATAGAAACGAATTTTAATGAAAGAATGGAATGCCATGTAACCAAAAGGTAATAAGTGCTCGAATGCAATGTAATGTTATGGAATTGAGTGCAATGTTGTGGAATTGAATGGAATGTTATGGAATGGAATGGATTCTGTGGAATGCAGTGGAATGTAGTGTTAAGAAATAGAATGTTGGCAAAGGAATGTACGTTAAAATAATGGAATGGAATTTTGTGAATTGGAATGGAATCTTATGGAATGGAATGAAATAGAATGTTTGAAATGGATTGGAATGTTGTATAATCGAATGGAATGTTACGGTATGAAGTGCAATGTTCATTAAAAGAAACGAATTTTGAAGAATGTTTTGGAATGTTTTGTAAAAGAATGGAAATAATGTGTTGGAATGGGAAGGAATTTAATGTTTTGGAATGGAATGGAATGCTGTGGAATGCAATGGAATGTTGTTTAAAGAAATAGAATGTTAGGGAAAACAGTGGAAGTTTACGGAAAGGATTGGAATTTTGTGGATTGGAGAGGAATTTTATGAAACAGAATGAAATAGAATTAATTGAACTTCCGGGAAGATGGTGGTTTGAGCAGGGCCGCAGAAATCTCCTCCTAAAGCTATATAAATCTATGAAAACAGAGCAAATACAACTATTCCTAACAGAGAAATCAGAGCACACAGGAAAGTGCACAGCGTGCAGCCACACCTGGGAGGACTCAGCACCCCTGTGAGGCAGGTAAGATACAGAGCTGCGAGCCAGTGAAATCCGAAAACTCACCCAGCCCAGCGTGCCACTGGGAGGAGAGAATTCGGATTTGGGAGGGAGTGGAAGAGCAGGTCCGTGAAATATCCAGCCCTGGTGGTATGCGCCAGGTGTGCTGGGAGAGCTAACACACAAAGTGCGGTGCATCAGACATTGGAGAGGCAGAAGATGCAGGTTTTCAGCCGGGAAGGTGCCGGGACCAGGCAGTCAGCTCCCAGGGACAAGAGAAAAGTGTGCAACATTTGTAGCCGTCACAGAGTGGCGGAGGGCCAAGCGAAGGAACACCATCGCCCCGGCGGGCTCAGCCCTGCAGGCTGGAAGTCCTGGGCAACTTCAGTCCCCTTTGCTAGTGACAGAGAGAAGTGAGCAGTCATATTGGAACTTTATACAGAAAACAATAGCGTCCCATTCATTCCTGCACAGCCCAGACCTACAAAAGAATTTGAAAAAAGTGGCATGGCCATGGCTGCAAATTAGTGTAGCAACAGTGATACCAACAGCAGGCTTAGAAAATCCACACCAGTTGGACTTTTTTTTTGCTCGTTTCTGTTATTTCCTGCCCTTCTTTTTCTCTTCTTTTCACCTTCCTTTTCTTTCATTTCTTTCGTTCTTATTTCTCTCTTTTCTTTCTCTTCTTTCTTTTTTTGGGCTTGCTTGATTTTCTGGTGGTGCTTTGCTTTTTATTTTCTTTTCATACATTAAAGAGCACAGCTGACAAACGTGGCACCTATCAGCAACCACTCCTGTCAACATGACAAAACAGAAGAATATGATACAGACAAAAATCACCAAGATCCAGAGCCCCTCTGACAAGGGATCTGAAAGTATGGAAACGCACCATCTTCCGGAAAAAGAATTCAGAATATAAGTCATAACAATACTGATGGATCTACAGAGAAATATGCAAGAGTTAAGGGAGGAAGTGAAGGAAATCAGGAATGATAATGCAGAAATGAGACAAGCCATCGATGGGCTCAGCAGCAGACTGGACGACATGCTAGAGTCGGTTAATGCAATAGAAATCAGAGAACAGGAATACAGAGCAGCTGAGGCAGGAGAGATAAAAGGATCTCTAGGAATGAAAGAATATTAAGAGAACTGTGTGACCAATCCAAATGGGACAATATTCGCATTATAGGAGTACAAGAGGAAGAAGAGAGAAAAAAAGGGATAGAAAATTTCTTTGAAGAAATAATTTCTGAAAACTTCCCCATGCTGGGGAGGGAAATAGTCTCGCAGTCAATGGAAGCCCAGAGATCTCTTAACAAAAGAGACCCCAGGAAGACAAAACCAAGACACATAATAATTAAAATGGCAAAGATCAAATATAAGGACAGAGTATTAAAGGCAGCTAGAGAAAGAAAAAAGATCACCTTAAAAGGAAAACCCATTAGACTAACGTCAGACTTCTCAACAGAAACCTTACAGGCAAGAAGAGAATGGCATGATATATTTAACCAATGAAACAGAAGGGCCTCGAACCAAGAATATTGTATCCAGCACTATTATCATTTAAATATGACGCCTGGAATAAACAATTTCCAGACAAGCAAAAGCTGAGAGAATTTGCCTCCCATAAACCACCTCTACAGGACATCTTAAAGGAACTTCTCTAGAGGGAAGCACTCCGAAGGCTAAAAAGCTGTAACCAGAGAAAATAAAATCATAGTAAAGAAAGCAGACCATCCAAAACTAACTAAAGGCAAAGAATAAAACACCCAGCATATAAAGAATGGAGGACAAAGAATAAGAAGGGAGAGAAATAAAGAAACACCAGATTGTGTTTACAACAACTTAACAAGAAAGTAAAGTTAGATTGTTAGATAGTAAAGAAGCAACCCTTGAACCTTTGGTAACCACGAATCTAAAGCCAGCAAAGGCAATAAGTACATATCTTCTGATAATCACCGTAAACGTAAATGGACTGCATGCACCAAACAAAAGACACAGAGTAAGAGAATCGATAAAAAAGCAAACCCCTCTCTATGCTGCCTAAAAGAAACTCACCTCAAACACAAAGATATCGCCAGATTAAAAGTGAAGGGATGGAAAAAGATATTTCATGCAAATAACAAGGAGAAAAAAGCAGGTGTTGCAGTACTTGTGTCAGACAAAATAGACTTCAAAATGAAGAAAGAAGAAAGAGATAAAGAAGAACATTGCATAATGACAAAGGGGTCAATCCAACAAGAGGATATAACCATTTTAAATATATTTGCACCCACCACAGGGGCAGAGGCATTTGTGAAACAAATACTAACAGAATTAAAGGAGGAAATAGACCGCAATGCATTCATCTTAGGTGACTTCAACACGCCACTCACTCCAAGGGACAGATCAATCAGACAGAAAATAAGTAAAGACACAGAGGTACTGAACAACACACAAGAACGGATGGACCTAACAGACATCTACAGAAGTCTACACCTAAAAGAAACTGGATACACATTCTGCTCAAGTGTACATGGAACATTTTCCACAATAGACCACATACTAGGCCACAAAAAGAACCTCAGTAAAATCGAAACTATTGAATTTCTACCAACCAACCCCCGATCATAAAGGTATTAATCTTGAATTAAACTTTAGAAAGAAAACAAAAAGGCTCACAAATACATGGAGACTTAACAACATTCTCCTAATTAATCAAAGGGTCAATGCCTGAATCAAAACAGAAATGAAAGAATATATGGAGACAAATGAGAACAACACAAGTCACAGCTTCTATAGGACGCAGCAAAGGCAGTTCAAAGAGGAAAGTATATTGCAATCCAGGCCTATCTAAAGAATGAAGAACATTCCTAAATGAATAGTCTAAAGACACAGTTACTGAAATTGGAAAAAGAAGAGCAAATGAGACCCACAGTCACCAGAAGGAGGGTCGTAATAAAGATCAGAGAAGAAATAAATAAAATTGAGAAGAATGAAACAATAGAAAAAATCAATGAAACCAAGAGCTGGTCCTTTGAAAAAAGAAACAAAATAGATAAACCCCCTAGGCAGACTCATTAAGAGAAAAAGAGAACCTACACACATAAACAGAATAAGAAATGAGAAAGGAAAAATCACGATGGATCCCACAGAAATCCAAAAATTAAAAGAGAATATTATGAGAATCTATATGACAACAAGCCGGAAAACGGAGAAGAAATGGACAACTTTTTAGAAAAATACAACCTTCCATAACTGACCAAACAAGAAACAGAAAAACTAAACAGACCAAACACCAGCAATGAAATTGAAGAGGTATTCAAAAAACTCTCCAAGAACAAAACCCCTGGACCAGATGAATTTACCTCTGAGTTCTACCAGACATATAGGGAAGAAATAACACCCATTTTCCTTAAAGTTTTCCAAAAAATAGAAGAGGAGGGAATACTTCCAAACTCATTCTATGAAGCAAGCATCACTCGAATACCAAAACCAGGCAAAGACCTCACCAAAAAAGAAAACTATAGACCAATATCCCTGATGAACATGGATGCAAAAATACTCAACAAAATATTAGCAAACCGAATTCAAAATACATCAAGAGAATCATACACCATGATCAAGTAGGATTCATCCCCGTGATGCAAGGATGGTACAACATTTGAAAATCCATCAACATCATCCACCACATCAATAAAAAGAACAAAAACCACATGATCATCTCCATAGATGCTGAAAAAGCATTTGACAAAATTCAGCATCCATTCATGATTAAAACTCTCAACAAAATGGGTATAGACAGCAAGTACCTCAACATCATAAAGGCCATATATGACAAACACAGAGCTTACATCATACTGAATGGTGAGAAGCTGAAAGCTTTTCATCTATGATCACGAAGAAGACAGTGATGCTCACTCTCTCTGCTGTTATTCAACAGAGTACTGGAGGTCCTAGCCACGGCAATCAGACAAAACAAAGACATACAAGGCATCCAGATTGGTAAAGAAGAAGTGAAATTTTCACTAATTGCAGATGACATGATATTGTCCATAAAAAACCCTAAAGACTCCACTCCAAAACGACTAGAATTAATATCTGAATTCAGCAAAGTTGCAGGATACAAAATTAACACACAGAAATCTGTTGCTTTCCTATACACTAACGATGAACTAACAGAAAGAGAAATCAGCAAAACAATTCCATTCACAATTGCATCAAAAATAATAAAATACCTAGGAATAAACCTAATGGAGGAAGTGAAAGACCTGTACCCTGAAAACTACAAGACATTCCTAAGAGAAATTAAAGAGGACTCTAACAAATGGAAATGCATCCCATGCTCTTTGGCTAGGAAGAATAAATATTGTCAAAATGGCTATACTACCCAAAGTAATCTACAGATTCAACGCAATCCCTATCAAACTACCAATAGCTTTCTTCAATGAACTCGAACAAATAATTCTAAAATTCAGATGGCACCACAAAAGACCCCAAATAACCAAAGAAATCCTGAGAAAGAGGAATAAAACATGAGGAATTATGCTCCCTGACTTCAAGTTCTACTA
>JAVSCE010006701.1:1200000-1534662 GCA_032199065.1 Smutsia gigantea | reverse complement strand
AATTGTTGTCATTTGTCTCCATATATTGCTTGATCTCTGTTTATATTTGGTCATGGATCCATTGATTATTTAGGAGCATGTTATTAAGCCTCCTTGTGTTTTTGGGCTTTTTGGTTTTCTTTATGTGGTTTATTTCTAGTTTCATACGTTTGTGATCCAAGAAGCTGGTTGGTATAATTCAGTCTTTTCGAATTTACTGAGATTCTTTTTGTGGCTTAATATATGGTCAATTCTGGAAAATGTTACATGTGCACTTGAGAAGAATATGTATCCTTTTGCTATTGGATGGAGTATTCTGTAGATATCTGTTAGGTCCATCTGTTCTAATATGTTGTTCAGTGCCTCTGTGTCTTTAGTTATTTTGTGTCTCATTGTTCTGTCCTTTGGAGTGAGTGGAGTGTCGAAGTCTCCTAAAATGAATGCATTGCCTTCTATTTCCCCCTTTAATTCTGTTAGTATTTGTTTCACATATGTTGGTGCTCCTGTGTTGGGTGCATATATATTTATAAGGGTTATATCCTCTTGTTGTACAGACCCCTTTATCATTACGTAATGTCTTCTTTATCTCTTGCTAATTTCTTTGTTTTGAATTCTATTTTGTATGATACAAGTACTGCAACTCCTGCTTTTTTGTCCCTGTTAGTTGCATGAAATATCATTTTCAGTCTGTGTATATCTTTGAGTTTGAATTGACTCTCTTGTAGGCAGCATCATTATGGGTCTTGCTTTTTTTATCCATTCAATAACTCTATATCTTTTGATTGGTACATTCAGACCATTTACATTTAGGGTGATTATCTATAGGTACACACTTATAGATAAGCTTGCAGGCTTTAGATATGTGGTTACCAAAGTTTCAAGGGCAATTCCCTTACTATCTAACAGTCTAATTTAATTTACTTCATATACTATTACAAACACAATGTAAAGGTTATTTTTCCCCCCCTTTTTCTTCTTCCTCCATTTTTGTATGTTATGAATCATATTCTGTACTCTTTGTCTTCCCTTCAATGACATTTGTTTAGCCTTAGCAATACTTCCATCTGTATGAGTCCCTCCAAAATGCACTTTAGATGTGGTGTGTGGGAGGTAAATTCTCTCAAATTTTGCTTTTCTGAAAATAGTTAAATGCATCCTTCAAATTTAAATGATAATCTTGCCTGGTAAAGTATTCTTGGTTCAAGGCCCTTCTGCTTCATTGCTTTAAATATATCATGCCACTCCCTTCTTTCCTGTAAGTTTTCTGTTGAGAAGTCTGATTATAGCCTGATGGGTTTTCCTTCGCATGTGATCTTTTTTCTCTCTCTAGCTGCTTTTAAATGTCTGTATTTATCCTTGATCTTTGCTGTTTTAACTATTATATGTCTTGATGTTGTCCTCCTTGGGTCCCTTGTGTTGGAAGATCTGTGCACCTCCATTGCTTGAGAGACTATCTCCTTCCCCAGATTGGGGAAGTTTTCAGCAATTACCTCCTCAATGACACTTTCTATCCCTTCTTTTTTCTCTTCTTCTTCTGGTACCCCTATAATGCGCATATTTTTTTAGTTTGGACTGGTCACACAGTTCTCTCAGTATTCTTTCATTCTCAGAGATCCTTTTTTCTCTCTGTGCCTCAGGTTCTTTCTATTTCTCTTCTCTAATTTCCATTCCATTTACTGTCTCTTCTACTACATCTAATCTGCTTTTAAATCCCTCCATTATATGTTGCATTTCAGATGTGGAATTTCTTAATGATTGAATCTCCAGCTTAAATTCTTTCCTGAGTTCTTGAATAATTTTCTGTACCTCCATAAGCATGTTTGTAATTTTTATTTTGAACTCTTTTTCAGGGAGATTGGTGAGGTTGGTCTCATTTGGCCCTCTTTCTGGGGTTTGTGAGATTTTGGTCTGAACCATGTACTTTTCTCATTTCATATTTCTGTGTGGTGCCCACTAGTGTGCAGAAACTCCAGTCTCTGGAGCTGCTCAGTCCCTAGAGTGAGGGTGGGGGTCATAGGGGAGCAGAGTTGTTACCTGGTGGTAAGAAGGTTCTGTTTACTGCTTCCTGTCTGCAGTGCCTGTCTCCAGTGTCAGAGCCAGTGGGCCAAGCACAGATGGGTATTCTTCTTTGTTTTGTGTCTCTAGGTGTTGTAGGTGGGGCCTCCCTCTGGCTGGCCTAATGCCTGTGCATGGACTGTTGTGTTGCAAGCAGGTGTCTGCAGGCCAGTAGGAAGGCTATGCAGGCTGGGTGTCACAGTGGGGGGCCTTGGAGCTGAGTAGGCAGTCAGGGGGATGGAGCTCCTGAAGTTCCTCAATGTTCCAAGCCAGCTGGGCAGAGGGCATCCAGGCAACCTTGTCCAGGTCTCCCTTCTCCCTCACAGCAAGCTCTGAGCAAACCCCGCCCTGAGCAGCCCTCTGGCTCCTAAGAAGTCTCTCCGACAGCATGCATTTCCTCTGACACAGAGTGGCTGGGTGTGGATCCCGCCCTCCACAAACAGCCGGAATGTCAGTTTCTCAAGCACTGTGCATGTCCGAGCTCCCCAATGTCCAGAGCACCACACACTATACTATTCTGTTAACAAAGCAGATATCCAGGGCTAGGCGCTCAGCAGTCCCAGTCTTCCACCTCCTCCCTGCTCCATTTCTCTTCCTCCCGCCAGTGATCTTGGGTGGGGGAAGGGCTTGGGTCCCACCAGATTAAGGCTTTCTTATGTTACCCTGTTTTGTGAGGTGTGGTCTGTTTGTGAGGTCTGTTTTCAGTCTGGTTCAGCCTTCTTGTTGCTGTTTTAAGGTTAGTTGTATTAATTAACTATATTTTTGCACAATTTGTGCTTTTGGAAGGAGCGCTCCATCTCAACTCTCATGCTGCCATCTTGCAAGTCCTACTTACTTGATTTTTTAAAATACCTTTCACACTGATGGCTTTTCTATTGCTTAGTTACTGGCTGGCTCAGGTTTTTTATGAATAATTTTTTTATTAAGTAATTATTTAATTTGTAATTTTCAAATTTTTCTGTTCCACCCATAAAGTACATTATTTGGTATACTTCTCTCTAGATGAGATCAGTTGCCTCATTACTAATTCAGATATATAGTAAGCTATATCCCATTTGATATGTTATTATTTTGATATATATTTTTAAAGTCTGAGAATTGCTAGACTATAGTATTTTTGTTCCCTAAAGTCATTTGGTGAAGATATTATAGGGTACGGCCGAACATTTTGAGAAGAAACTAAAAATGAGCTATAATATCAAGAAATTATAAAAATCCCATGTAGTTTGGGGACAAATATGACTTGACTCTTCTACCTTTTGTTGTTCATCAAGAAATATGTTTTGTAAGCTTCTCTTCCCCCCCAACCACGATTGTTACACTCAGTGGTCAGCAGCTGTTTCTTGAGGGTTTCCATATATGTATGCCCGGTTATGAGAAACATAGAAGTTTATTTCAAAGAAGTTACACCTTAGTGAAGGAGATAACATGAACCAAATATCAGGCAGTGGATTGGCGTAGAAAGAGGCCCAACTGGGTTAAGAGAGCAATCCCAGTCCTTACCCAGAGGCTCTGTAAAATTCTTGATGTAATCAGCTCTTTCTGTGCAATGGTCTATTTAAAGAGCTGTGCTCACTAGCTGGAGATATTTTTGAGACAAGTAAGGATAGAAAGGATTGAGAAGACTCTGAAAAGACAAGAGATTTAAGGAGGAAGTTGCTCTTGAGCTTGAAAGGCAAGTAGAGTTTAAATGACCAGAGTGAAGGTGTCTCATCATGACTGAAGCCAAGCACTGAGCATTTCAGGAGGAAGAGAAGATACCCACCTCATGAAAGCATAGTTCATGTTGGAGAGAGAAGGGAAATGAGTATAAAAAACCTCAGATCTTCCATCCTAGACAGATCTCACCACAGAGAGCCATTTTAAGTTTTGAGCAGGAGTAGGACACCTATAGTAAGGTTTTATAAGGTGAACGGGGCAGTGCACTCTTGGAAAGACCTTAACTTCCACTAGCATGTGTCAGGGGTCAGCAAATAGTGTTTCCTCTTGGGAATGTCCTCCTTTCATGAAGGAAACCAACATGCTAAATATTTAAGTTACCTTTTGTGCAGGGTAACAGGGCCCTTCCCTTTCTATATTTTATGAACTTTTTCCTAGTCATTCAACAGATATTTCCTTAGTACTTAGTGGAAACCTGACACAGGTCTAGGTGCCCTAGGGTGTACCAGGATGAGTGATACAATCTGCATGCTTACACAGTCCTAATTTAGAAGAGAAAATGTGATCATTACCCAGATCACTAAGATGTGAAGCAGACTGTACTTTATACTACAGGATCAGGATGACCAGAATACTGTGTGCAATCAGAGGACCTGGACCTTGAAAGCTCGAGGAGTGTAGATTGTGCTGGGGCAGGGGTAGAAGTGGGGAGCATGAGAAGGGGCTGTTGCCGTGTCCTAAATACAAGCCCTCATGAGGGGAATCATTGTGATCTCTTCCTCCCCTGAGATTTTATGTTTTTATCAAAAACACAGAGGAAGGAAACTACAGAGTATATTGAAGACGCAGGAGGGTTCTACTTCTGTCAGTGACAGCGTAGCTCCTATCTGACCAATCCATTGTAGACTGCAACTGTCTCTGGACAAAATGTAACAAAATAAATACCTGGAAGTCACTGCCAAGCAGCCAAAAGCAGAGAGACAGTGGCGCAAAGTCAACAGATGGAAGAAGGGATTGACAATGGTGAATTTCTTATTTTTATAGTTTTTTCCTGAGAACAAATCACATTGGCCTGATTTGGAGCATCTAGATAGAACTCAGTGGAATCATTCAGCATCCCTGGTCTGAAGAACCAGAAAAGAGTGACCACAGTACCTGGAAAATAAGACAAGTCATTGGGCGGAGAGAACCACAGAGGAAGGGTCCAAAGCTCCTCACAGAAACTCTGCCCAGGTCTTGGCCTGACCTGCAGACTACACATGTATGGCTAAGGTTGACACAATGAACAGAGATTTTAAGTTACTGCCCACCACGGAGGAGCCAGCATTTGGTTCTTGAGACTAGCCAATAAACTGCTGAAGTAGCAACAACAAAAAATTCAATATTTTTGATGGAATATGAGAGAATCCTAAGTCTTCTCAACATCATTCACAATATCCAGAATAAAATCCAGAATCAGTAGGTATATGCAGACATAGGAAAATGTGATCCAGTTTCAAAGAGAAAAGGTAATCAACAGAAACTGACCCTGAGATGACACAGATGTTAGAATAAGAGGCAAGGATTTTAAAGTAGCTTTTACATCTATACTCGAGACTATAGAGGAAGATATACGAGTAATGAGCAAATAGAAAATCTTAGCAGAGAAATTGAAACTATAAGAAAAGAACAAAATGGAAACACTAAAATTTAAAAACTCTAGACCTGAAAAATTTAAAGTTCACTGTATGGCCTTAATATACCAAATTGTAGTTGACACGAGAATCCATGAACTTGAAGATAGATCAATAGAAATTATGCAATCAAAAAACAGGGGAAGATCGAGGGGAAAAGAAGAACGATAAAGCTTCATGACATCAGAAATGATACCAAAAGTCAACGTGTGTCACTGGAGTCTTAAAAGGGAAGGAGAAAGAGAAGAGGACAGAAAATTTCCTTGAAGAAATAATGTCTGTAATCTTCTAAATGTAATGAAACATGTAAATTCACAGATTCCAGAAGCGCAGTAAACCCCTACCAGTTACAAGAAAAGTCACTCCTAAATACATCACAGTTAAAGTGTTGAAAACAAAAAGTAAAGAAACTTTGAGAGGAATGGATGGCGGTGTGAGAGGTGAGACAGAGGCTTCCTCCTAAAACCTCATATATTATGAAAATAAAGCTACACCAACTACTCTTGAAAGAGTAACAGGAAAAAGACGGCAACAAACTGCATACACCTGGAGGCAAGAGCACCCCTCACAGAAAAGGGTAACGTACTAAAGCTGCGGTCCTGTGGGATCCAAGCCCTTCCCCCACCCCAGCTCACCAGTGGGAGGAACAGGAATGGAGCAGGGAGGGAGTGGAGATGTGGGACTGCTGAATACCTAACTCTGGGGATCTGCTCTGGTAGCACAAACCTGCATTACATGGTGCTTGCATGATACTCTTGTAATTAGGGGGTTGGAAAGCTAAGACAGGCAGAATTCCTGGAGAGACTAAGAATCCAGCTGCTTGTGAAAGCAGGGATCCATAGCCAGCTGCTCGGGGACAAAAGAAGGGCGGGCAGTCTGAGAGACTTCCTAACAAAGAAGCCCTTAGCAAGAGAGATACTAAAGGGGCAAGGATTTCACGGAGCTTACTGCTCAGGAGAAAGGACAGGCAGACAAAATTGTCCAGGTGCACTCTGCCCAGCAGTTTGGGAGCTTTCACGATCTTCAGGTGCTCCAGCTCCCTGGCTGCCTACCCAGCTCCAAAAACCCCTTCTGTGATAGGCAGACTTGTGCACCTTTCTTCTGGCCAGCCCCAATGGGCTTGAAAACTGGGAAATCCTTCCCTGGTGTTAGGACAGCCAGAGGGAAGATCTGTCCATAGCAACTAAAAATGCAAAGCACAGAGGTTTATACCTGTGTGCTCAGCCCACTGGTTCAGCAGTGGAGACAGGCATAGCAGCCAGGAACCAGCAAAAAGCCCTTTCCTCCCAGAGGCAGCAATACCACTCCCATAAAATCCCTGACATTGCCTCAGGGGCTGAGAAGCTCCAGAGAATAGAGGTTCTGGGGACTACAGGGTGCCATACACAAATATGAAACACCAAAGGAACCTGGTCCAGAGTTAAATTATGAACACAAATCCTGAGAAAGATATAAGTGATATGGACCTTATGACTCTCCCTGAAAGGGAGTTCAAAATAAAAATCATTAACATGCTCATGGAGGTACGGAAAGATATTCAAGAACTCAGGAATGAATTCCGGTCAGAGATCCAATCATTGAAGAACACAATGGAAAGTATTAAAAGCAGATTGGATATGGTGGAGGAGATAATAAATGAAATAGGAACTAGAGAAGAGGAATATAAAGAAGCTGAGGCACAGAGAGAAAAAAGGATCTCTAAGAATGAAAGAATATTGAGAGAACTGGGTGACCAATCCAAACGGAACAATATTCGCATTATAGGGGTACCAGATGAAGAAGAGAGAGAAAAAGGGATAGAAAGAATTTTTGAGGAGGTGATTGCTGAAAACTTCCCCAATCTGGGGAAGGAGATAGTCTCTCAGGCCATGGAGGTGTGCAGATCTCCCAACACAAGGGACCCAAGAAAGATAACATCAAGACATATAGTAATTAAAATGGCAAAGATCAAGGATAAGGACAGACTATTAAAAGCAGCCAGAGAGAGAAATAGGATCACATACAAAGGAAAACCCGTGAGGCTATCATCAGACTTCTCAGCAGAAACCTTACAGGCCAGAAGGGAGTCGCATGATATATTTAATGCAATGAAGCAGAAGGGCCTTGAACCAAGATAACTTTATCCAGCAAGATTATCATTTAAATTTGAAGGCGGGATTAAACAATTCCCAGATAAGCAAAAGCTGAGAGAATTTGTTTCCCACAAACCATCTCTACAGTGTATTTTAGAGGTACTGCTATGGATGGAAGTGTTCCTACAGATTAATAGCTGTCACCACAGGTAATAAAACCACAGTAAAGAAAATAGAACAGCTAATTACTAAGAAAATGCAAAATTAATTTAACTATTCCCAAAGTCAATCAAGGGATAGCAAACAGTACAGAATATGATAACTAATATATAAAGAATGGAATAGAAAGAAACAGGAGGAAACAAACAAAGAACCTTTAGATTGCGTTTGTAATAGCATATTAAGTTAGTTGTTAGACTTTTACATAGTAGGGAACTTAACATTGAACCTTTGGCAACCATGAATCTGAAGCCTGCAATGCCAATAAGTACATAACTATCCATACTCACCCTGAATGTAAATGGACTGAATGCACCAGTCAAAAGACATAGAGTCACTGAATGGATAAAAAAAAGAACCATCTGTATGCTGCCTTCAAGAGACTCACTTTAAACACACAGATATACAGAGAATAAGTGAAGGGATGGAAAAAGATATTTCATGCAAACAACAAGGAGAAAAAAGCAGGTGTTGCAGTACTTGTATCAGAGAAAATAGACTTCAAAACGAAGAAAGTAGCAAGAGATAAAGAAGGACATTACAAAATGATAAAGGGGTCAGTCCAACAAGAAGATATAACCATTATAAATATGTATGCACCCAACACAGGAGCGCCAGCACATGTGAGACAAACACTAACAGAATTAAAGGAGGAAATAGACAGCAATGCATTCGTCTTTGGGGAATTCAACACACCACTCACTCCAAAGGACAGATCAACCAGACAGAGAATAAGTAAAGACACAGAAGCACTGAACAACACACTAGAACAAATGGACCTAACAGATATCTACAGAACTCTGCACCCAAAAGCAGCAGGATACACATTTTTCTCAGGTGCACATGGAACATTTTCCAGAATAGACCACATACAAGGCAACAAAAAGAACCTCAGTAAATTCAAAAATATTGAAATTCTACCAACCAACTTCTCAGATCACAAAGATATAAAACTAGAAATAAATTTTAGAAAGAAATCAAAAAGCTCACAAATACATGGAGACTTCACAACATTCTCCTAACTAATCAATGGGTTAACGACCAAATGAAAAGAGAAATGAAAGAATATATGGAGACGAATGATAACAACAACACAAAGCCACAACTTCTGTGGGACACAGCCAAGGCAGTTCTAAGAGGAAACTATACTGCAATCCAGGCCTATTTAAAGAGGGAAGAACAATTCCAAATGAATTGTCTAAAGACTAAATTACTGAAATTGGAAAAAAAAGAACAAATAAGTCCCAAAGTTACCAGAAGGAGGGACATAATAATGATCAGAGAAGAAATAAATAAAATTGAAAGGAATAAAACAATAGAAAAAATCAATGAAACAAGAGCTAGTTCTTTGAAAAAATAAACAAAATAGATAAACTCCTAGCCAGACTCATTAAGAGAAAAAGAGAATTTACACACACAAACAGAATCAGGAAAGAGAAAGGAAAAATAATGAAGGACCCCACAGAAATACAAAGAATTATGAGAATATTATGAGAATCTATATGTTAACAAGCTGGAAAACATAGAAGAAATGGACGACTTCTTAGAAAAATACAACCTTCCAAGACTGACCATGCAAGAAACAGAATAATAAAGAGACCAATCACCAGCAATGAAATTTAATCAGTAATCAAAAAACTACCGAAGAACAAAACCCCTGGACCAGAAGGATTCACCTCTGAATTCTACCAGACATATAGAGAAGAAATAACAGCCATTCTCCTTAAAGATTTCCAAAAAATAGAAGAGGAGAGAATACTTCCAAACTCATTCTATGAAGCCAGCATCACTCTAATACCAAAACTTCGCAAAGACCTCACAAAAAAGGAAAATTACCGACCAATATCCCTGATGAACGTATCTGCAAAAATACTCAACAAAATATTAGCAAACCGAATACAAAAGTACATCAAGAGGATCATACAGTATGATCAAGAGGGATTCATCCCAGGCATGCAAGGATGGTACAACATTCGAAAATCCATCCACATCATCCACCACATCAACAAAAAGAAGAGCAAAAACCACATGATCATGTCCATAGATGCTGAAAAAGCATTTGACAAAATTCAGAATCCACTCCTGATTAAAACTCTCAACAAAATGTGTATAGACGGCAAGTACCTCAACATCATAAAGGCCATATATGACAAACCCACAGCTAACATCATACCTAACAGCGAGAAGCTGAAAGCTTTTCATCCAAGATGGGGAACAAGACAGGGATGCCCACTCTCTCCACTGTTATTCAACATAGTAGTGGAGGTCCTAGCCACGGCAATCCGACAAAACAAAGACATACAAGGCATCCAGATTAGTAAAGAAGAAGTCAAATTGTCACTATTTGCGGATGACATGATATTGTACATAAAAAACCCTAAAGACTCCACTCCAAATCTACTAGAACTAATATCTGAATTCAGCAAAGGTGCAGGATGCAAAATTAACACACAGAAATCTGTTGCTTTCCTATACTCTAATGATGAACTAACATAAAGAGAAATCATACCTACAATTCCATTCAAAATTACATCAAAAAGAATAAAATACGTACGATTAAACCTAACGAAGGAATTGAAAGACCTGTACGCGGAAAACTACAAGACACTCCTAAGAGAAATTAAAGAGGATACTAACAAATGGAAATGCATCCCATGCTCTTGGTCTAGGAAGAATAAATATTGTCAAAATGGCTATATTACCCAAAGCAATCTACAGATTCAACGCAATCCCTAACAAACTACCAACAGCGTTCTTCAATGAACTGGAACAAATCATTCTAAAATTCATATGGAACCACAAAAGACCCCGAATAGCCAAGGCATTCCTGAGAAGGAGGAATAAAACAGGGGGAATTACGCTCCCTGACTTCAAGCTCTACTACAATGCCACAGTAATCAAGACAATTGGTATTGGCACAAAAACAGAGCCATAGACCAGTGGAACAGAATGGAAAATCCAAACATTAACCCAAACATATACAGTCAATTAATATTTGATAAAGGAGCTTTGGATATACAATGGGGAGATGACAGCCTCTATAGCAGCTGGTATTGGAAAAACTGGACAGCTACATGTCAGAGAATGAAACTGGACTACAGTCTAACCCCATGCAGAAAGGTAAACTCAAGGTGGATCAAAGACCTGAATGTAAGTCGTGAAATCTTAAAACTCTTGAAAAAAACATAGGCTAAAATCTCCTGTACATAAACATGAGCGACTTCTTCATGAACATAACTCCCCGGGCAAGGGAAACAAAAGCAAAAATGAACAAATGGGACTATATAAATTCTGTACAGCAAAGGACATCATCAGTAGAACAAAAAGACATCCTACAGTATGGGAGAATATATTCATAAGTGACATATCTGATAAGGGGTTGACATCCAAAATATATAAAGAACTCATGCACCTCAACAAACAGAAAGCAAATAATCCAATTACGAAATTTTCAGAGGACATGAATAGACACTTCTCCAAAGAAGAAATTCAGATGGCCAACAGGCACATGAAAAGGTGCTCCACATTGCTATTCATCAGAGAAATGCAGATTAAAACCACAATGAGATATCATCTCACACCAGTGAGGATGGCCAACATCCAAAACACAAACAACAACAAATGTTGGCGGGAATGTGGAGAAAAGAGAACCCTCCTACACTGCTGTTGGGAATGCAAATTTGTTCAACCATTGTGGAAAGCAGTATGGAGGTTCCTGAAAAAACTCAAAATAGAAATACCATGTGAACAGGGAATTCCACTCCTAGGTATTTACCCTAAGAATACAGCAGCCCAGTTTGAAAAAAATAGATGTACCCCTATGTTTATCGCAGCACTATTTACAATAGCCAAGAAATGGAAGCAACCTAAGTGTCCTTCAGTAGATGAATGGATAAAGATGTGGTATATATACAGAATGGAATATTATTCAGTCATAAGAAGAAAACAAATCCTACCATTTGCAACAACATGGATGGAGCTACAGTGTATTATGCTCAGTGAAATAAGCCAAGCCGAAAAATACAAGTATCTAATAGTTTTACTCATATGTGAAGCATAAGAACAAAGAAAAAAACTGAAGGAAGAAAACAGCAGCAGACTCACAGAACCCACGAATGGACTTGTAGTTACCAAAGGGAAAGGGACTGGGGATGATGGGTGGGAAAGGAGGAATAAGAGGGAAAAAGGGGCATTATGATTGCAGATGTAATGTCTTGGAAGCATGGGGAGGGCTGTACAACTATGGGATGTGTTGTTTTAATTTGTCTGATTTTTCCATACTATTCAAGATCAAATAGACAACATTCATCATGGTATTGATAAGTTTTCACAAATGTCTGAATTGTTAAATTGGTTTTCTTTGTTTCGTTGGATATGGCCTGTAATTGTAGGTCTAATACTGTTACGCATTTGTATTCCTGTTCTCCTACTGTGTGTGTGGAAGGCAGTTGTTGGTCTTTTAAAGCTAATACAAGCATGTGCTACTTTTCAAGAATTAACTTCAAGAAATAAGTGATTATCTTTTAAACAACTTTGTGAAATCATATATGCATTCCCCACCTGCATTTGCTGCAAGAAAATAATCATGTATATTGTGATTTTATCCAGAATTATAGCTGCTGGCTGTCCTCTCTTCCGTATTTTATCTCTGTGTTTGGTCCCAGAAGATGGCTGGTTATCCAGAGATGGGTAAGATTCCTCATGGGAGGATCCACCTAAGACAGGCACAGTCACAAGGGACCTCAGGTGAGCCACATGGGGGCCAACTGAGGTGAGGCATAGAACCCTACCCCTCCAGACGAGAGAGACATTGCCTGTGACAAGCTATGTCACAGGTCGAGCCCAGCTAATCATTATTCTAGTTCCTTCCACAAATATATGCATATGCATTTGTGTCAATTTAAACAAAAAAGGGGGAAATGTGGGATTCACTTATAATTTAAGTATAAAAAATCATATGAATAATCATAGTTGACTTGATTGATTATAGTAACTGAATTAGTTTCTCTGATATGACTGCCTTTGCATTGTTCACCTTGTGAGAACTTGTTCACTATGTTCCTTGCATTGTTCACCTTGTGGGAGCTTGTTCACTGCATTGGAACTTGTTCGTTGCATGGTGAGCAATAATGCCTTATGTATTGAAAAGTTGTGAATAGAAAAAAACCTCAAAAGTTCACATCACAAGAAAACATAATTTGTAACTATGTATGTTGAAGGATGTTAACTAAACTTACTGTGATAATCATTTCACAGTAAAAAAATATATCTGCAATGATGTACTGTCCTTTTGGAAAAGTTCTTGATCCCCAATGCTTCACAAGCAGAAAGTAAGGCTTCTATTTGAAAATGAAAGGAGACTACTACCATTACTTGGCTGAGGTTGCTGCTAGTGATGACAAGAAAGGGATTGTGGATCAGTCACAACAAGCATACCAAGAAGTTTTGAAATCAGCAAAAAGGAAATGCAGCCAACACATCCTATCAGATTGGGTCTGGCCCTTAACCTCTCTGTGTGCTAATATGAGATTCTGAACTCCCTGGAGAAAGCCTGCTGTCTTGCAAATACAGCTTTTGGTAAAGCCATTGCTGAACTTGATACATTAAGTGAGGAGTCATACAAAGACAGCACGCTAATAATGCAGTTACTGAGAGACACCTTGACATTGTGGGCATAGAATACCCAGGGAGACAAAGCTGAAGCATGAGAAGGAGGGGAAAATTAACCAACCTTCCACCTTTTGTCTGCGTCATTCTAAAATTTACACAGTAGGCCATTTGTCATCCATGCTGTACCACAAATAGTTTTTTGTTTATGATTTATGACAGGTTTATGTTACATCTATTTGAATTTCTGTATTTCCCACATGATTTTTTTTTTAATATTACGGGAGTAGAGGCAGTTAACATTTAGGGAGTTATCTGTTTTCATCTTGACGTGGCCAATATGGGGATGTGAAATTTTTTATACAAGTTATAAATGTTTGGCATAGTACTTTTGGTACATTGTGGCTTCACAAGGGTCAGTGTTAAAACTACTTCCATGTCTAAGCAAAGAAAACTGCCTACATATTCGTTTGTCCCAGTGGGGAATAAAAGGGATACTTGGTTCCAGTCACAGGTGTAGTTATTGTGGATGCTTAAGGTTTGGAGCACTTACAAGGCTGTAGTAGAAACGGATATCCCATGGATATTACATGTTGAACCATATGTATCTGTGGAATACTCCATCTCAGTGTGCACACCTTTGCTGCAGCTGCAGGAGGGTTCCTTTACCTGTGATCCAGTTTACTCTGGATAAGGGCAGAAACGGTTCACATTCCATTATTTGTAAAGTTACCTGCTGTTTGATTTCATTACTTTTTCTACACTCATTTGTGTTTAAATGTTTTAGGCAACCTAAGAACAAATGTACAAGTAAAGATGCAGTAAAAATGAATTGCGTGATATCAGTTAACTTCATGTATATCAAGTGTAGCAGCAAAAGAAAAAAAACATGTATTTAAACTTTTTTTTAGTATTTTGTTTTTTGTGACATTTTTTTTGATACTTGCCTAACATGCATGTGCTGTATAAAAATAGTTAACAGGGAAATAACTTAAGATGATGGCTAGCATTGTTTAATGTCTTATGATATTTTCATGAACAATACAAGCATAATTGTTAAGAACATTTGTATTAAGTTAATGTAAGTGGAATAAAAGTTTTATGAATGGACTTTTCAACTAAAAAAAAATAAAAAGACATATGCACCCCAGAAAAAAAAAAGGAAACTTTGAATGCAACCAAAGGAGCAGCAATGGGGTTATAGACTGATTTCTCCCCAGAAGCCCTGGAGACATGAAACAGCACAACAGCACACATAAAGTGCTGAAATGGAGAACAAATGCAAAGACATGACACCCAGAATTCTCTCTCCAGAGGCCTGAGAGGTCCTGGCTGGAGCCCAGACCGTGTGTAGGAGAGTGGTGTGTCCACACGCAGGATAGGTGGGGTGAAGTCATTGTAGAGAGGCTTGCCTACCAGTGGAGTTTGGTTGAGAATCTTCATCAGCATTAAGGAAACTAGTCATTAATTTTTAGCATCTCTAAAGGATAATCTGGCAAAGGTATACACACACACACACACACACACAAAAATATAGAGACTTTGTGTGTGTTATTTGAAGCTGCTCCTCAAGATGGGCATGGAGCCAAGTGAGCAAATCATGCCTTTCTGTGGAAAAAAGGGTAGCCAGCCCTTCCTCTAATTGGATGCTGCCCCTCACCAGGGTGCACAGCTTGGCAAACGGAGCACGGACGGGGTATCAACTGCTCATTGCACCTGATACTGTGCATGATAGATTGGAAAGAACACAAGAGAAATCTATAGGGGAGTGGATGTAGAGAGGTTTCAGGGCTGAGGGGACGCCACCTAGGGCTCTTATGTTTTCAGTGTGGGCGACCAGAGGAATGGCAGGATACAGAAACACAGGCATTTGTCAGAGATATTGTGGACTGGGTTCCAACTGCTGCAATAAAATGAGTCGGATGAATGTTTTGGCTTCCCACTGCATATCAAAGTTGTGGGCAAACTGTACCATAGTCTATTAAATGTGCAATGGCATTATGTTTAAAACAACAATGTACATACCTTCATTAAAAAACACTTCATTGCTAAAATTTCTAGCCATCACCTGAGCTTTCAGTGAGTCATAATCTCAGATCACAGATCACCAGAACAAATGTAATAAAAAGAAAGCTTGAAATACTGTGAGAATTATCAAAATGTGACACAGACCCACAAAGTGACCAAATGCTATCTGGAAAATGTCACGAATAGCCTTGCTGGATGCAGGGCTGCCTCAGACCTTCAGTCTATAAAAAACGGTATCTGCGAAGTGCTTTAATGTGAAGGGCAGTAAACAGGGCAAGGCCTGTACCCGAGGTAGCAGAAGGCCTCACAGACAGGTAGGAGCCTAGGACTGCAGTTGCAGATCTGGAAGTCATTCACAGACATGGGTTAGTTCTGCGTCTGAAGGAATCAATGCAATCACCTGAACTGACAAACAGTGGAAGAGGTGAGGGGACCAGGTGGGGTTGGAAGTCTTACCACAGGATTCAGTGGAAGGAAACAGAGCCACAATCAGTACAGTTGAATCAAAGATACAATAGAAACAAAATTTCCCATCATCATATTGAAGAATTTTTTTAAATGGAAGTAATTTACTAGATTGATAACATCTTGGGATTTGGATGTTATTTTGTACAAGGTCTTAATAGGCATATACAATAGGCCACTGTTTTTAATAACCTAATGTTACTGCTTTTCAGCCTTAACATATCTTAAAAACTGTTAATTGACTTACATTTATAAGGAGATATAATAATTATCTTGACTACCTTTTTTCAGTTTTATTGAGGAACAATTGGTATGCATCACTGCCTAAGGCTTAAGGTGTACAGCATGATGTGAAAACAAAACCCTAATTTTGTACCTTTTGAGCACCTTCTTCCAAATCCACCTTCTCCCAACCCCTGCCCCAGGTGACCTAAAATCTGATCTCTTTTTCTGTGAGTTTGGTATATCCATTTTGGTTTTTTTTTTTAATTCCACATGTAAGTGAGATCATACAGTATCTGCCTCTGACTTATTTCACTTTGCATGATGCTTTCAGTGTCTGTTCGTGTTGTAAATGATAGAACACCTTCATTTTTTCTGGATGATAACATTCCATTGCATATATATATATTCTGTTATATAAATGTTCCACAACTTCTTCCATTCACCCATTGATGAACCCTTACACTGTTTCCACATCTTGGCTTTTGTAAATATTCTTGCATACCTTTGGAATTGTCAGCTTCTTCCCTGAACTTCCTGCGCTTCCATATCATGCCCTAATACAAGTCTCAGTCGTTAATATCCACATCCTTCTGGACTGCCACAGTCTTCGTGTACATTTCCTGATCCCCCTCTGCTGCTTTACTGAAGCCCATGATGCTTTGCTTTTCTCAGGCTAATTCATTCACACCAAATTCCATTCATGTTCTTGGAACAGGTAAGTACTTCCCTGCACTGGAAACCCACCTTCTCTAAGAATACCCTGCTCCACATATAGTACTGTGCCATGATGGGTGCCCAGTACATACTTGTTAACTAACGAACTTAAAATAGGCACTGATGTTAGCATCTGATGTCCTTACTCATAATTTATTTCCCTGATTCTCTTTGGCCTCATATTTAATGAAAGCAAAATATATGATGAAGTTAGTTTTAAAAGAAAGAGAAAAAGAATAATTTGAGCATGTGTTAAAACCAAGAAGGTTTTTACATG
Organism: Smutsia gigantea; assembly: GCA_032199065.1. Taxonomy (NCBI): domain Eukaryota; kingdom Metazoa; phylum Chordata; class Mammalia; order Pholidota; family Manidae; genus Smutsia; species Smutsia gigantea. The sequence goes on along the minus strand of JAVSCE010006701.1, from coordinate 1,517,689 downwards.
TGTGTTTACAGATATGCATATACAGACACACATACACATACATAGAATTAAATAGATTTTTTTTAAGCAGGGCAAAGGTGAGACAGGGAATAGTTAAGTTGAAAGACAAGAGAGATATAAATCCATGACAAACTTCTGCAAAGTTCTTAAACTGAACAATCCCATCAATTTCCTGCCTCCTGTCAGTCAGAAGGGAGAAGATTCAGTAAGTCAGGTGACAGAAGCCAGTCAGGTACTCTGGAGTGAAGACTCTCTGGTCCCGGGGCCTTTCACAGAAGCACTTCTGAAAGACACGAGCAGACTGTCCTCAGCACTGTTCCTTCCACCAGTACAAGCTTGTATTGTACATATTCTTACACAATCTGGTGTCATAATGACAAAGTACAAGGTAATGGAGTTGGGGCGATAGAGGTCAGAAAAGTACAAGTAACCTTTTCTTTTTATTATCTGGCTTGTTCCAGAGAAACAGTTTAGAGACTGGATAAATGTTTAGAGATTGGATAGACTGATATTCAGACCTTTCTTTTAATAAGCTTTGGGCAGCAGGTTTTCCTTTTGGCAAGGAGATGGAGTGATGATTTATTTTGGTCTTACTCAGTTTGAAGGGTTTGGCCTTTTGCATATCCAGTAGCACGAAGAGGCATTCAGCCTTGATCTGATTCACTATTTAATATCTTATTTTATTTTATTTTATTTTTATTTTTTAAATATATTTTATTTTATTATCATTAATTTACAATTACATGTGCAATATTACGATTATTAAACTACCCATTCATCAGGTCCCCCCCACCAACCCCATTACAGTCACTGTCCATCAGTGTAGTGAGATGCTATAGAATCACTACTTGTCTTCTCTGAGTTGTACTACCCGCCCCGTGCCCCCCCAACATTACATCTGCTAATCGTAATGCCCCTTTTTCCCTCTTATCCCTCCCTTCCTGCCCATTTTCCCCAGTCCCTTTCCCTTTGGTAACTATTAGTCCGTTCTTGGGTTCTGTGAGTCTGCTGCTGTTTGTTCCTTCAGTTTTTTCTTTGTTCTTATACTCCACATATGAGTGAAATCATTTGATACTTGTCTTTTTCGGCTTGGCTTATTTCACTGAGCATAATACCCTCTAGCTCCATCCATGTTGTTGCAAATGGTAGGATTTGTTTTCTTCTTATGGCTGAATAATATTCCATTGTGTATATGTACCACATCTTCTTTATCCATTCATCTACTGATGGACACTTAGGTTGCTTCCATTTCTTGGCTATTGTAAATAGTGCTGCAATAAACATAGGGGTGCATCTGTCCTTTTCAAATTGGGCTGCTGCATTCTTAGGGTAAATTCCTAGGAGTGGAATTCCTGGGTCAAATGGTATTTCTATTTGAGTTTTTTGAGGAACCTCCATACTGCTTTCCACAATGGTTGAACTAATTTGCAGTCCCACCAGCAGTGTAGGAGGGTTCCCTTTTCTCCACATCCTCGCCAACATTTGTTGTTGTTTGTGTTTTGGATGTTGGCCATCCTCACTGGTGTGAGGTGATATCTCATTGTGGTTTTAATCTGCATTTCTCTGATGATTAGCGATGTGGAGCATCTTTTCATGTGCCTGTTGGCCATCTGAATTTCTTCTTTGGAGAAGTGTCTATTCATGTCCTCTGCCCATTTCTTAATTGGATTATTTGCTTTCTGTTTGTTAAGGTGCATGAGTTCTTTATATATTTTGGATGTCAACCCTTTATCAGATACATTTTTTATGAATATATTCTCCCATACTGTAGGATGTCTTTTTGTTCTACTGATGGTGTCCTTTGCTGTACAGAAGCTTTTCAGCTTAATATAGTCCCACTTGTTCATTTTTGCTTTTGTTTCCCTTGCCCGGGGAGATATGTTCATGAAGAAGTTGCTCATGTTTATGTCCAGGAGATATTTGCCTATGTTTTTTTCTAAGAGTTTTATGGGTTCATGACTTACTTTCAAGTCTTTGATCCACCTTGAGTTTACCTTTGTGTATGGGGCTAGACAGTAGTCCAGTTTCATTCCTTACATGTAGCTGTCCAGTTTTTCCAACAGCAGCTGCTGAAGAGGCTGTCATCTCCCCATTGTATATCCAAGGCACTTTTATCAAATATTAATTGACTGTATATGTTTGGGTTAATGTTTGGATTTTCTATTCTGTTCCACTGGTCTGTGGGTCTGTTTTTGTGCCAATACCAAATTGTCTTGATTACTGTGGCTTTGTAGTAGAGCTTGAAGACAGGGAGTGTAATTCCCCCTGTTTTATTCCTCCTTCTCAGGATTGCTTTGGCTATTCGGGGTCTTTTGTGGTTCCATATGAATTTTAGAATTATTTGTTCCAGTTCATTGAAGAAAGCTGTTGGTAGTTTGATAGGGATTGCATTGAATCTGTAGATTGCTTTAGGTAGTATAGCCATTTTGACAATATTTATTCTTCCTAGCCAAGAGCATGGGATGCATTTCCATTTGTTAGTGTCCTCTTTAATTTCTCTTAGGAGTGTCTTGTAGTTTTCAGAGTACAGGTCTTTCACTTCCTTCGTTAGGTTTATTCCTAGGTATTTTATTCTTTTTGATGCAATTGTGAATGGAATTGTTTTTCTGATTTCTCTTTCTGTTAGTTCATCATTAGTGTATAGGAAAGCAACAGATTTCTGTGTGTTAATTTTGTATCCTGCAACTTTGCTGAATTCAGATATTAGTTCTAGTAGTTTTGGAATGGAGTCTTTAGGGTTTTTTATGTACAGTATCATGTCATCTGCAAATAGTGACAATTTGACTTCTTCTTTACCAATCTGGATGCCTTGTATGTCTTTGTTTTGTCTGATTGCTGTGGCTAGGACCTCCAGTACTATGTTGAATAACAGTGGAGAGAGTGGGCATCCTTGTCTTGTTCCCGATCTTAGATGAAAAGCTTTCAGCGTCTCGCCGTTAAGTATGATGTTAGCTGTGGGTTTGTCATATATAGCCTTTATGATGTTGAGGTACTTGCCCTCTATACCCATTTTGTTGAGAGTTTTAATCATGAATGGATGCTGAATTTTGTCAAATGCTTTTTCAGCATCTATGGAGATGATCATGTGGTTTTTGTTCTTTTTGTTGATGTGGTGGATGATGTTGATGGATTTTCGAATGTTGTACCATCCTTGCATCCCTGGGATGAATCCCACTTGATCATGGTGTATGATCCTCTTGATGTATTTTTGAATTCGGTTTGCTAATATTTTGTTGAGTATTTTTGCATCTACGTTCATCAGGGATATTGGTCTGTAATTTTCTTTTTTGGTGAGGTCTTTGCCCGGTTTTGGTATTAGAGTGATGCTGGCTTCATAGAATGAGTTTGGAAGTATTCCCTCCTCTTCTATTTTTTGGAAAACTTTAAGGAGAATCGGTGTTATTTCTTCTCTATATGTCTGGTAGAATTCAGAGGTGAATCCATCAGGCCCAGGGGTTTTGTTCTTGGGTAGTTTTTTGATTACCAATTCGATTTCGTCACTGGTGATTGGTCTGTTTAGTTTTTCTGTTTCTTGCTTGGTCAGTCTTGGAAGGTTGTATTTTTCTAAGAAGTTGTCCATTTCTTCTATGTTTTCCAGCTTGTTAGCATATAGATTCTCATAATATTCTCTTATGATTCTTTGTATTTCTGTGGGGTCCGTCGTGATTTTTCCTTTCTCATTTCTGATTGTGTTTATGTGTGTAGATTCTCTTTTTCTCTTAATGAGTCTGGCTAGGGGTTTATCTATTTTGTTTATTTTTTCAAAGAACCAGCTCTTGGTTTTATTGATTTTTTCTATTGTTTTATTCTTCTCAATTTTATTTATTTCTTCTCTAATCTTTATTATGTCCCTCCTTCTGGTGACTTTGGGCCTCATTTGTTCTTCTTTTTCCAATTTCAGTAATTGTGTCTTTAGACTATTCATTTGGGAATGTTCTTCCTTCTTTAAATAGGCCTGGATTGCAATATACTTTCCTCTTAGAACTGCCTTTGCTGCGTCCCACAGAAGTTGTGGCTTTGTGTTGTTGTTGTCATTAGTCTCCATATATTCTTTGATTTCTGTTTTGATTTGGTCGTTAACCCATTGATTAATTAGGAGAGTGTTGTTAAGTCTCCATGTATTTGTGAGCCTTTTTGATTTCTTTCTAAAATTTATTTCTAGTTTTATACCTTGGTGATCTGAGAAGTTGGTTGGTAGGATTTCAATATTTTTGAAATTACTGAGGTTCTTTTTGTGGCCTAGTATGTGGTCTATTCTGGAAAATGTTCCATGTGCACTTGAGAAGAATGTGTATCCTGTTGCTTTTGGGTGTAGAGTTCTGTAGATGTCTGTTAGGTCCATCTGTTCTAGTGTGTTGTTCAGTGCCTCTGTGTCTTTACTTATTTTCTGTCTGGTTGATCTGTCCTCTGGAGTGAGTGGTGTGTTGAAGTCTCCTAAGATGAATGCATTGCTGTCTATTTCCTCCTTTAATTCTGTTAGTATTTGTCTCACATATGCTGGCGCTCCTGTGTTGGGTGCATATATATTTATAATGGTTATATCTTCTTGTTGGACTGACCCCTTTATCATTATGTAATGTCCTTCTTTATCTTTTGCTACTTTCTTCGTTTTGAAGTCTATTTTGTCTGATACAAGTACTGCAACACCTGCTTTTTTCTCTTTGTTGTTTGCATGAAATATCTTTTTCCATCCCTTCACTTTTAGTCTGTGTATATCTTTGGATTTGAGGTGAGTTTCTTGTAGGCAGCATATAGATGGGTCTTGCTTTTTTATCCATTCTGTTACTCTGTGTCTTTTGATTGGTGCATTCAGTCCATTTACATTTAGGGTGATTATTGATAGGTATGTACTTATTGCCATTGCTGGCTTTAGATTCGTGGTTACCAAGGGTTCAAGGGTTGCTTCTTTACTATCTAACAATCTAACTTAACTTTCTTGTTAAGTTATTGTAAACACAGTCTGATGTTTCTTTCTTTCTCTCCCTTCTTATTCCTCCTCCTCCATTCTTTCTATAATAGGTGTTTTATTCTTTGCCTTTAGTTGGTATTTGGATGGTCTGCTTTCTTTGCTATGATTTTTTTTTTCTCTGGTGACATCTTTTTAGCCTTAGGTGTGCTTCCCTCTAGAGCAGTCCATTTAAGATATCCTGTAGTGGTGGTTTATGAGAGGCAAACTCTCTTAACTTTCGTTTATCTGGAAATTGTTTAATCCCTCCATCATATTTAAATGATAATCGTGCTGGATACAATATTCTTGGTTCGAGGCCCTTCTGTTTCATTACGTTAAATATATCATGCCATTCTCTTCTGGCCTGTAAGGTTTCTGTTGAGAAGTCTGATGATAGTCTGATGGGTTTTCCTTTGTAGGTGATCTTTTTTCTCTCTCTAGCTGCCTTTAATACCCTGTCTTTATCTTTGATCTTTGCCATCTTAATTATTATGTGTCTTGGTGTTGTCTTCCTTGGGTCCCTTGTGTTGGGAGATCTATGAGCTTCGGTGGACTGCGAGACTACTTCCTTCCCCAGCGAGGGAAAGTTTTCAGCAATTATTTCTTCAAAGACACTTTCTATCCCTTTTTCTCTCTCTTCTTCCTCTGGTACTCCTATAATGCGAATATTGTTCCGTTTGGATTGGTCACACAGTTCTCTTAATATTCTTTCATTCCTAGAAATCCTTTTATCTCTCTCTGCCTCAGCTGCTCTGTACTCCTGTTCTCTGTTTTCTATTCCATTAACAGTCTCTTGCATCTCATCCATTCTGCTGTTAAGCCTGTCGATCGCTTGTCTGATTTCTGTATTGTCTTTCCTCAGTTCCCTCACTTCCTCCCTCAGCTCTTGCACATTTCTCTGTAGGTCCATCAGCATGGTTATGACTTTTATTCTAAATTCTTTTTCAGGGAGGCTGTGCATTTCCATCCCTTCAGACTCCCTCTCTGGGGTTGTCTGGTTGATTTTGGTCTGAACCATATTCCTCTGTCTTTTCATGGCTGTATAATTTGGTCACTGATAGTTGCCACGTATGTCAGCTGGGCTCTTTAAGACTTTAAAAAGAGAAGAAAAAAAAAGAGAAAAAAAAAGAGAAAAAAAGAAAAAAAGAAAAAAAAGAAAGAAAGAAAAAAAGAAAAAAAGAAAGAAAAGAAAAAACAAAACAAAAGAAAAAACAAAACAAAACAAAAAACAAAAAAATGCCCACCGGACGTAGATTCTGTGGGAATGCTCTAGGTGGCGCTATTGCCCCACTATTCCACAGCTGTGACTGTGCCGCTCCGCAGGGCCCTTTATCGCTCTGGCAGGGGTGGGAACGAATAGGAGGCTGTTGATCTCAGTGAGAAGTGTTAAGTATGGCTACGCTTCCTCAGTCGCCAGCTAAGGCGTCTGAAACTCCCCAGGACTCCCAGCCTGCTGGGCTGAGTGTGCTGGGGTGATCCGGCTCCTCCGCTGGGCTCCTGTCTCTTTAAGACCGCTGAAGAAAGCACGCACTTTTTTTTTTCCTTCCCGGGAGCCAGCTGCAAGCACCCTGGCGCGTTCCCCGCTCAGATCCTGCCCCTCTGTCTCTCCAATCTCCGCTGCACTGCGCAATGTGGGTCAGCGCTCCCTGCGCAGATCACCGGGGCTGGCTACTTCGCGGGGTGTGCTTCCACTCTCTCCCGGCTCTGACTCCTCTCCTCCCGCCGGTGCGCTGGGGTGGGGGAGGGCTCGGGTCCCGCCGGGTCGCGGCTCCGTATCTTACCCGCCTCTTGGGGTGCCGAGTCCTCTCAGGTGTAGCTGCACGCTGTGCGCTTTCCTGTGTATTCTCGTCTCTCTTTTCGGAATAGATGTATTTTCTGTGTTTTCGTAGATAAATATAGTGTTGGGAGGAGATTTCTGCCGCCCTGCACACACCGCCATCTTCCCGGAAGTCTATATGATTTTTAATACTGTTAAAAATACAGAAAATATTCTAAGTCATTAGGTTTTAGAGACAGATATATAGAGAACACCCATAAAAATGATATAATATACATATGATAAATCCTTTTATTCTTTGAAAGTAGTTATAATAATACTCTTAACTATTCAGCAGTCTATTTCCATATACTTTGTGGTACTTCACATTTCATTGTATACCCTTTAATCTTTTTTATTGCTTGTATTTTCTTCATGAAATTTTCCTACAATAACTTAAAAAAATGTTCAGTACTTCAAATTAGGAATCAGTTACATTATTTATTTCTCTTAATAGACCTTTCTTTTTTACTTAAGGCATCATTGATATATTATCTTTACAACACAGTGGTTCAATAGTTATCCATAATAGATCCTCATCCCCTTTGGTGTGGTTACTCACTATTAACGTAGTAAGATGTTACAGAATCATTGACTATATTATCCAAGCCATACTACTGTCCCTGTGACCACCTTATATTGTGATTCTGAATTATTGTGCCCTTTATCCCCTTCACCCTCCCCCACAAAGCTGCCCAAATCCCTCTGCCTTCATAACCACCAGACTCTTCTCACTGTCTGTGATTCTACTGCTATTTTGCTCCGCCTGTTTGCTTTGTTTTTATACACGACAAATAAGTGAAATCATATAGTATTTGTCTATCTCCTTCCAGCTTATTTACTAAGCATAATACCCTCTAGCTCCATCCATGTTGTTGCAAATGGTAGGATTTGTTTTCTTCTTGTGGCTGAATAATATTCCATTGTGTATATGTACCACATATTCTTTATCCATTCATCTACTGATGGACACTTAGATTGCTCCATTTCTTGGCTATTGTAAATAGTGCTGTGATAAACATAGAGGTGCATATGTCTTTTTCAAACTGGGCTCCTGCATTCTTAGGGTAAATTCCTAAGAGTGGAATTTCTGGGTCAAACGGTCTTTCTTTTTTTAGTTTTTTTGAGGAACCTCCATACTGCTTTCCACAGTGGTTGAACTAGTTTACCTTCCCACCAAGACTGCAGGAGGGTGCACCTTTCTCTGCATCCTCACCAGCATTTGTTGTTCCTAGTGTTTTCTATGTTGGCCATCCTAACTGGTGTGAGGTGATATCTCATTGTGGTTTCAATTTGCATTTCCGTGATGATTAGCGATGTGAAGCATCTTTTCATGTGCCTGTTGGCCATCTGAATTTCTTCTTTGGAGAAGTGTCTGTTCATATCCTCCACCCATTTTTTAATAGGGTTATTTGCTTTTTGGTTGTTGAGGTATGTGAGTTCTTTATATATTTTGGATGTTAACCCTTTGTTGAATATGTCACTTGGAAATATATTCTCCCATACTGTAGAATGTCCTTTTGTTCTGCTGATGGTGTCTTTTTCTGTACAGAAGCTTTTCAGCTTGATGTAGTCCCATTTGTTCATTTTTTCCTTTTTTTCCTTGTCCAAGGAGATGCATTCAGGAAAAAGTTGCTCATGTTTATATTCAAGAGATTTTTGGCTATGTTTTTTTCTAAGAGTTTTATGGCTTCAGGACTTACAATTCAGGTCTCGATCCATTTCGTGTTTACTTTTGTGTATGGGGTTAGACCATAATCCAGTTTCATTCTCTTGCATGCAGCTGTCCAGTTTTGCCAACACCAGCTGTTGAAGAGGCTGTCATTTCCCCATTGAATATCTATGGCTCCTTTATCGTATATTAATTGACCATATATTCCTGGGTTTATATCTGGGCTCTCTAGTCTGTTCCATTGGTCTATGGGTCTGTTCTCGTGTGAGTATTAAGTTGTCTTGATTACTGTGGCTTTGTAGTAGAGCTTGAAATTCAGGAGCATAATCCCCCCAGCTTTATTCTTCCTTCTCAGAATTGCCTTGGTCTTTTTTGTTTCCATATGAATTTTAGAACTATTTACTCTAGTTTCTGTAAGAATGCTGTTGGTATTTTGACAGGGATTGCATTGAATCTGAAGATTGCTTTAGGCAGGATGGCTATTTTGACAATATTAATTATTCCTATCCATGAGCATGTGATGTGTTTCCATTTATTAGTACCTTCTTTAATTTCTCTCATGAGTGTCTTGTAGTTTTCATAGTATAGGTCTTTCACTTCCTTGGTTAGGTTTACCCCTAGGTAATTCATTTTTTTTTGATGCAGTTGTGAATGAAATTGTTTTCCTGATTTCTCCTTCTGCTAGTTCATCATTAGTGTATAGGAATGCAACAGATTTCTGTGTATTAATTTTGTATCCCGCAGCTTTGCTGAATTCAGATATTAGATCTAGTAGTTTTGCAGTGTAATCTTTAGGGTTTTTTATGTACAATGTCATATCATTTGCAAACAGAGACAGTTTAACTTCTTCCTTGCCAATCTGGATGCCTTTTATTTCTTTGTGTTGTCTAATTGCCGTGGCTAGGACCTCCAGTGCTGTGTTGAATAAAAGTGGGACAGTGGGCATCCTTGTCTTGTTTCTGATCTTAAAGGAAAAGCTTTCAGCTTCTCACTGTTACGCATGATGTTGGCTGTGGTTTTGTCATATATGGCCTTTATTATGTTGAGGTACTTGCCCTCAATACCCATATTGTTGAGAGTTTTTATAATGAATGGATGTTGAATTTTGTTGAATGCTTTTTCAGCATCTATGGAGATGTTCATGTGTTTTTTGTCCTTCTTTTTGTTTATGTGGTGTATGATGTTGATGGGTTTTTTAATGTTGTACCATCCTTGCATCCCTGGGATGAATTCCACTTGATCATGATGGATGACCTTTTTGATGTATTTCTGAATTCGGTTTGCTAATATTTTGTGAAGTATTTTTGAATCTATGTTCATCAGGGATATTGATCTGTAATTTTCTTTTTTTGTGGTATCCATTTCTGGTTTTGGTATTAGAGTGATGTTGGCCTCGTAGAATGATTTTGGGAATATTCCCTCATCTTCCACTTTTTTGGAAAACTTTAAGGAGGATGGATATTATGTGTTCTCTAAATGTCTGATAAAATTCAGCAGTGAAGACATCTGGACTGGGTATTTTGTTCTCATGTAGTTTTTTGATTACCAATTCAATTTCTTTGCTGGTAATTGGTCTATTCAGATATTCTGTTTCTTCTTGGGTAAGTCTTGGAAGACTGTATTTTTCTAGAAAGTTGTCCATTTCATCTAGGTTATCCAGTTTGTTGGCATATAATTTTTCATAGTATTCTCTCATAATTCTTTGTATTTCTGTGGAGTCCATCATGAATTTTCCTTTCTCATTTCTGATTCTGTTTATGTTTGTAGATTCTCTTTTTTTATTGATAAGTCTGGCTAGGAGTTTATCTATTTTTTTTATTTTCTTGGTGAATCAGCTCCTGCTTTCATTGATTCTTTCTATTGTTTTATTCTTCTCAATATTATTTATTTCTGCTCTAGTCTTTATTATGTCCCTCCTTCTACTGACTTTGGGCCTCATTTGTTCTTCTTTTTCTAGTGTCATTAATTGTGAGTTTAGACTGTTTATTTGGGATTGTTCTTCTTTCCTGAGGTAGGCCTGTATTGCAGTATACTTCCCTCTTAGCACAGACTTTGCTGCATCCCACAGGTTTTGCAGCGTTGAAATATTTTTGTCATTTGTCGCCATATATTGCTTGATCACTGTTTTTATTTGGTCATTGATCCATTGATTATTTAGGAGCATATTATTAAACCTCCATGTGTTCGTGTGCTTTTTCATTTTCTTTGTGTAATTTATTTCTAGTTTCATACTTTTGTGATCTGAGGAGCTGGTTGGTAAAATTTCAATCTTTTTGAAATTACTGAGGCTCTTTTTTGTGGCCTAGTGTATGATCTATTCTTGAAAATGCTCCATGTGCACTTGAATAGAAGGGGCATTCTGTTGCTTTTGGATGGAGTGTTCTGTAGATGTCCATTAGGTCCATCTGTTCTAATATGTTGTTCAGTGCCTCTGTCTCCTTACTTATTTTCTGTCTTGTTGATCTGTCCTTTGGAGTGAGTGGTATGTTAACATCTCCTAAAATGAATGCATTGCATTCTATTTCCCCCTTTAATTCCATTAGTATTTGTTTCACATATGTAGGTGCTCCTGTGTTGGGTGAATAGATATTTGTAATAGTTATATCTTCTTGTTGGACTGACCCCTTTATCATTATGTAATGTCCTTCTTTGTCTCTTGTTACTTTCTCTGTTTTGTAGTCTATTTTCTTTGATACAAGTACTGAAACTCCTGCTTTTTTCTCCCTATTAGTTGCATGAAATACCTTTTCCATCCCTTTACTTTCAGTCTGTGTATATCTTTGGGTTTGAAATGAGTCTCTTGTTGGCAGCATATACATGGGTCTTATTTTTTTATCCCTTCAGTGACTGTGTCTTTTGATTGGTGCATTCAGACCATTTACATTTAGGTTGATTATCAATAGGTATGCACTTATTGCCATTGCTGGCTTTAGATTTGTAGTTATCAAAGGTTCGTGGGTAATTCCCTTACTATCTAAAAGTCTAATTTAACTCAGTATGTTATTAGAAACATAATCTAAAAGTTCGTTTTTTCCTCCTTTTTCTTCCTCCTCCATTTTTTATATATTAAGTATCATATTCTGTACTCCTTTTCTATCCTTTAATTGATTTTGTGGGTAGTTGATTTGATTTTGTATCTGCTTGGTAATTAATTGTTCTAATTTGCTGTCGTTTTATTTCCCCTGTTTACAGCTATTTAGCCTTGGCAATACTTCCATCTATAGCAGTCCATCCAAAATGTACTGCAGAGGTGGTCTGTGGGAGTTAAATTCTCTCAGCTTTTGCTTATCTGAAAGCTGTTTAATCCATCTTTAAAATTTAAATAATATCCTTGCTGTGGAGTATTCTTGGTTGGTGGCCCTTCTGTTTCATTGCATTAAATATATCATGCCACTCCCTTCTGGCCTGTAAGGTTTCTGCTGAGAAGTCTGATGATAGCCTGATGGGTTTTCCTTTGTATGTGATCTTTTTTCTCTCTCTAGCTGCTTTTAAAAGTCTGTCCTTATCTTTGATCTTTGCCATTTTAATTATTATATGTCTTGATGTTGTCTTACTTGGGTCCCTTGTGTTGGGAGATCTGTGCACCTCCATGGCCTGAAAGACTATCTCCTTCCCCAGATTGGGGATGTTTTCAGCAATTAACTCTTGAGTGACACTTTCTGACCCTTTTTCTCTCTCTTCCTCTTCTGGTACCCCTATAATGTGAATATTGTTCCGTTTGGATTGTTCATACAGTTCTCTCAGTATTATTTCAATCTTAGAGATCCTTTTCTTCTCTCTGTGCCTCAACTTCTTTTATTCTTCTTCTCTAATTTCTATTCCATTTACCCTCTCTTCTACTACATCTAATCTGCTTTTAAATCCATCCATTGTATGTTTCATTTCAGATATGGAATATCTTAATGATTGAATCTCCGTCCGAAATTCATCCCTGAGTTCTTGAATATTTTTCTGTACCTCCACGATCATGTTCACGATTTTTATTTTCAACTCTCTTTCAGGTAGATTGGTGAATTCAGTTTCATTTGGCCCTTTTTCTGGGGTTTGTGAGATTTTGATCTGAACCAGGTTCCTTTGATGTTTCATGTTTCTGTGTGGGACCCACTAGTGTGCAGAAACTCCAGTCTCTGCAGCCGCTCAGCCCCTAGAGTGAGGTTGGTGGTTGCAGGGGAGCAGCACTGGGGCCTTGGGGGAGGAAAGATCTGTTTTCTGCTTCCCAGTTGCAGTGCCTGTCTCCACTTTCAGAGCCAGTGGGCCGAGCACACAGGTCTTAACCTCTGTTCTTTGCATCAGCAGGTGTCATAGACAGGGCTTCCCTCTGTCTGGCCTGATGCCAGGGTAGTGACTGCTGGTTTGCAAGCAGGTGCCAGCACACCAGTAGGAAGGCATAGCAGGCTGCATATCACAGTGGGGGCCCTTAGAGCTGAGTAGCCACCCAGGGGGATGGAGTGCCTTAAGCTCCTCAAACTTTCCAACCTGCTGGGCAGAGCACACCCAAACAAACTTGTCCACCTATACCTTCTCCCGTGCAGCAAGCTCTGTACAAAACCTGCTCCTTCAGCAGCTCTCTGGCTGCTAGGAAACTTCTTAGACTGCACACCTTTCCTTTCTCCCAGAGCAGCCAGATGTGGATCCCTGTCCTCCACAAACTGCTGGAATCTCAGTCTCTCCAGTATTCCACCTGTCTTAGCTTTCCAACCCTGCTAATCTACAGAGCACCATGCAATGTAGGTTTGTGCTTGCATAGCAGATCTCCAGGGCTGAATGTTCACCAGTCCTAGGTTTCCACCACTTCCGCTGGTAAGCTGGGTTGGGGGAAGGGCTTGGGTCCCACCAGATCAAGGCTTTGGTACGTTACTCTGTTTTGTAAGGTGTGCTCTGTTTGTGAGGTCTTTGTGCAGTCTGGTGCAGCCTTCTTTCCTGTTGCTGTTTTAGGATTAGTTGTATTAACTATATTTTCATATTATATGTGGTTTTGGGAGGAGTTCTCTGTCTCATCTCTCACAGCACCATCTTGAATCAATCTTCCATAATATTACTATCTTTATACAAGGAAATATCTTATGTAAAAATTATTTCCTCAGCATCTAATGTCACAGACTCTCTAAATGAATGGCATTTTGCAAGTTACTGAATCTAAAATTAAAAAGACTTTTTAATTTATTCCTTAATTGTGCCAATAAATGTGTGTGCACCCCTATTTGAACAGTAATGGTTGTTCCTAAACTTTGACTAAATGAGTTGTCTATTTTTATTTTCAAGGTTTTCTAATTGTCATAATTTTCTTTCTTGTACTGACTAATTATTTAACTATGTTCAAGACAAAGAATACATGTACCTTTACTTCAAAGTACAGAGGGTTTTCCACTTAAATTCAACAATTTATCACCCCTCCCATTCTTCTAGTTCCTTCAAGGTCCTGTAATCACATATAAGGTAACACAAAATGCAGATAATGGTGTATAATCTTCATTCTCAGGTGACTTTTTAAACTGCTCTGCTCTGCTCTTTGCTTTCACTACATAATCCTTGGCTTTCTATTCCTATCCTTAGTTTTTTTCATTGTACCTGATTCCCATTGTTATCATCTGACCAATGTCTTGGCTCCAGTTGATGATCATTCTCTTTTCCTAAAAATATATGCCATTTCAAGAGTCAGTAGAGACTACTTTTTTGCTAAGACTCTATCCCCAAGACCCTCTGCCCTCACCTTGTCCTTTACTGGCATTCACGTCTTAGGTATCGGTCTCATATGATTTCCTATTTTTTCCTCTCTGTGGGTCATTTTCCTGTTGAGTACACCTGCCTGCTTATAGAATCCTAGACCTTTTGAAGAATTTCCATTTTCCTGGCTATCTAACTATCATGTCTTTCTTGATGCTTGGCTTTCAGTAAATTTCCATCTAAATTTTTCACATCTGTTATTTGCCTCTTGCCAGAATTTATTTCTAATCTGAGGAAAAACTTCACCAGATTTGAGAGGAATAGAGTCTATTGTATAAAGTTTAAAACAAGGATCTACGAGTGTTCTTACTAATTCTGTTACTCAGTCTGCATTTGAAATGTAGAAATGTAAATTTGTACCTCCAAACATTACTTTGCTTTCTCTAGAAAGATACCATACTTATCTTAGTGTCTGAATATTCTATTACACATACTGTGTTTTATAATGGTAAATTAAAATGTTGATATATTTTCATCCATACCAGGAAATAAATTTGAGCATAACATTAATTTTAAAATAACAATAATAGAGCATAACATTAATTTTAAAATCGTATATGCAAAAAAGAATATTTAGTGAATTTAGCACAATTTTTCCTCTGGTACCATTATATCAGCTACTCAAAGTTAATGAGTAGTTCATTTCTTATTTAATTTACTTATTTCTAAAAGCCCGAAAGGAATATACATGCTGGTTTAAAAACAGAAATAAAAATTTTTTTCTCAAAAGAATCAAGAAATAGTTTTGTATACTCAATGACTTATTAAAATACATTGTTCAGATAGGGTTATACCCACTTGCTTTTTTGTAGCTCACTTACTTACAACACTTTTAAGGAAGAGTTAATAGTAAAATTGATTCAAGGAACCTGTCTGTAGGACTGAATTCGTTTTCAAAGGCTGTTGTAAGAAAGAGCTAAAATCTCAATGACTTTAACAACATAAGTTTATCGTCTCACAGTGCTGGAAGCAAGAAGAGCAATATCTAGGTGAGCAGGACCCTGCTCCTTCTGAGGGCGCTTAGGAAGCTCTGTGCCAGGCACTAGCTGTTGGTAGTTCCTGGGCTCGTGGTAGCATGACTCCAGAGTTCACATGGCATTTTCACTATATACATACCTGTCCCTTTGTCCGAATTTCTCCATTTATCTGAGGACCCCAGTTGTCCTGGATTGGAGCCTGCATCAGTGACATCATTTTAAGCTGATTACATCTGTAAGGACCCTTCCTACAAATAAAATTGCATTCTGAAGTACTGAGCATTAGGACTCCAGCATATATATATATATATATATTTTTAATTTAATTTATTTTATTATCATTAATTTACAATTACATGTGCAATATTACGATTATTAAACTACCCCTTCATCAGGTCCCCCCCACCAACCCTATTACAGTCACTGTCCATCAGCGTAGTGAGATGCTATAGAATCACTACTTGTCTTCCCTGAGTTGTACTGCCTTCCCCGTGCCCCCCCAACATTACATCTGCTAATCGTAATGCCCCTTTTTCCCTCTTATCCCTCCCTTCCCGCCCATTTTCCCCAGTCCCTTTCCCTTTGGTAACTATTAGTCCGTTCTTGGGTTCTGTGAGTCTGCTGCTGTTTTGTTCCTTCAGTTTTTTTCTTTGTTCTTATACTCCACATATGAGTGAAATCATTTGATACTAGTCTTTTTCGGCTTGGCTTATTTCACTGAGCATAATACCCTCTAGCTCCATCCATGTTGTTGCAAATGGTAGGATTTGTTTTCTTCTTATGGCTGAATAATATTCCATTGTGTATATGTACCACCTCTTCTTTATCCATTCATCTACTGATGGACACTTAGGTTGCTTCCATTTCTTGGCTATTGTAAATAGTGCTGCAATAAACATAGGGGTGCATCTGTCCTTTCAAATTGGGCTGCTGCATTCTTAGGGTAAATTCCTAGGAGTGGAACTCCTGGGTCAAATGGTATTTCTATTTTGAGTTTTTTGAGGAACCTCCATACTGCTTTCCACAATGGTTGAACTAATTTGCAGTCCCACCAGCAGTGTAGGAGGGTTCCCTTTCTCCACATCCTCGCCAACATTTGTTGTTGTTTGTGTTTTGGATGTTGGCCATCCTCACTGGTGTGAGGTGATATCTCATTGTGGTTTTAATCTGCATTTCCCTGATGATTAGCGATGTGGAGCATCTTTTCATGTGCCTGTTGGCCATCTGATTTTCTTCTTTGGAGAAGTGTCTATTCATGTCCTCTGCCCATTTCTTAATTGGATTATTTGCTTTCTGTTTGTTAAGGTGCATGAGTTCTTTATATATTTTGGATGTCAACCCTTTATCAGATACTTTTTTTATGAATATATTCTCCCATACTGTAGGATGTCTTTTTGTTCTACTGATGGTGTCCTTTGCTGTACAGAAGCTTTTCAGCTTGATATAGTCCCACTTGTTCATTTTTGCTTTTGTTTCCCTTGCCCGGGGAGATATGTTCATGAAGAAGTTGCTCATGTTTATGTCCATGAGATTTTTGCCTATGTTTTTTTCTAAGAGTTTTATGGTTTCATGACTTACATTCAGGTCTTTGATCCACCTTGAGTTTACCTTTGTGTATGGGGCTAGACAGTAGTCCAGTTTCATTCTCTTACATGTAGCTGTCCAGTTTTTCCAACACCAGCTGCTGAAGAGGCTGTCATCTCCCCATTGTATATCCCAGGCACTTTTATCAAATATTAATTGACTGTATATGTTTGGGTTAATGTTTGGATTTTCTATTCTGTTCCACTGGTCTGTGGGTCTGTTTTTGTGCCAATACCAAATTGTCTTGATTACTGTGGCTTTGTAGTAGAGCTTGAAGTCAGGGAGTGTAATTCCCCCTGTTTTATTCCTCCTTCTCAGGAGTGCTTTGGCTATTCGGGGTCTTTTGTGGTTCCATATGAATTTTAGAATTATTTGTTCCAGTTCATTGAAGAAAGCTGTTGGTAGTTTGATAGGGATTGCATTGAATGTCTAGATTGCTTTAGGTAGTATAGCCATTTTGACAATATTTATTCTTCCCAGCCAAGAGCATGGGATGCATTTCCATTTGTTAGTGTCCTCTTTAATTTCTCTCAGGAGTGTCTTGTAGTTTTCAGAGTACAGGTCTTTCACTTCCTTTGTTAGGTTTATTCCTAGGTATTTTATTCTTTTTGATGCAATTGTGAATGGAATTGTTTTTCTGATTTCTCTTTCTGTTAGTTCATCATTAGTGTATAGGAAAGCAACAGATTTCTGTGTGTTAATTTTGTATCCTGCAACTTTGCTGAATTCAGATATTAGTTCTAGTAGTTTTGGAATGGAGTCTTTAGGGTTTTTTATGTACAGTATCATGTCATCTGCAAATAGTGACAATTTGACTTCTTCTTTACCAATCTGGATGCCTTGTATGTCTTTGTTTTGTCTGATTGCTGTGGCTAGGACCTCCAGTACTATGTTGAATAACAGTGGAGAGAGTGGGCATCCCTGTCTTGTTCCCGATCTTAGATGAAAAGCTTTCAGCGTCTCGCCGTTAAGTATGATGTTAGCTGTGGGTTTGTCATATATAGCCTTTATGATGTTGAGGTACTTGCCGTCTATACCCATTTTGTTGAGAGTTTTAATCAGGAATGGATGCTGAATTTTGTCAAATGCTTTTTCAGCATCTATGGAGATGATCATGTGGTTTTTGTTCTTCTTTTTGTTGATGTGGTGGATGATGTTGATGGATTTTCGAATGTTGTACCATCCTTGCATCCCTGGGATGAATCCCACTTGATCATGGATTATGATCCTCTTGATGTATTTTTGAATTCGGTTTACTAATATTTTGTTGAGTATTTTTGCATCTACGTTCATCAGGGATATTGGTCTGTAATTTTCTTTTTTGGTGAGGTCTTTGCCCAGTTTTGGTATTAGAGTGATGCTGGCTTCATAGAATGAGTTTGGAAGTATTCCCTCCTCTTCTATTTTTTGGAAAACTTTAAGGAGAATCGGCGTTATTTCTTCTCTATATGTCTGGTAGAATTCAGAGGTGAATCCATCAGGCCCAGGGGTTTTGTTCTTGGGTAGTGTTTTGATTACCAATTCGATTTCGTCACTGGTGATTGGTCTGTTTAGTTTTTCTGTTTCTTGCTTGGTCAGTCTTGGAAGGTTGTATTTTTCTAAGAAGTTTTCCATTTCTTCTATGTTTTCCAGCTTGTTAGCATATAGATTCTCATAATATTCTCTTATGATTCTTTGTATTTCTGTGGGGTCTGTCGTGATTTTTCCTTTCTCATTTCTGATTGTGTTTATGTGTGTAGATTCTCTTTTTCTCTTAATGAGTCTGGCTAGGGGTTTATCTATTTTGTTTATTTTTTCAAAGAACCAGCTCTTGGTTTTATTGATTTTTTCTATTGTTTTATTCTTCTCAATTTTATTTATTTCTTCTCTAATCTTTATTATGTCCCTCCTTCTGGTGACTTTGGGCCTCATTTGTTCTTCTTTTTCCAATTTCAGTAATTGTGTCTTTAGACTATTCATTTGGGAATGTTCTTCCTTCTTTAAATAGGCCTGGATTGCAATATACTTTCCTCTTAGAACTGCCTTTGCTGCGTCCCACAGAAGTTGTGGCTTTGTGTTGTTGTTGTCATTAGTCTCCATATATTCTTTGATTTCTGTTTTGATCTGGTCATTAACCCATTGATTAATTAGGAGAGTGTTGTTAAGTCTCCATGTATTTGTGAGCTTTTTTGATTTCTTTCTAAAATTTATTTCTAGTTTTATACCTTGGTGATCTGAGAAGTTGCTTGGTAGGATTTCAATATTTTTGAAATTACTGAGGTTCTTTTTATGGCCTAGTATGTGGTCTATTCTGGAAAATGTTCCATGTGCACTTGAGAAGAATGTGTAACCTGTTGCTTTTGGGTGTAGAGTTCTGTAGATGTCTGTTAGGTCCATCTGTTCTAGTGTGTTGTTCAGTGCCTCTGTGTCTTTACTTATTTTCTGTCTGGTTGATCTGTCCTTTGGAGTGAGTGGTGTGTTGAAGTCTCCTAAAATGAATGCATTGCTGTCTATTTCCTCCTTTAATTCTGTTAGTATTTGTCTCACATATGCTGGCGCTCCTGTGTTGGGTATATATATTTATAATGGTTATATCTTCTTGTTGGACTGACCCCTTTATCATTATGTAATGTCCTTCTTTATCTTACATTTTCTTCAAGCTTTGAAGTCTATTTTGTTCGATACAAGTACTGCAACACCTGCTTTTCTCTTTGTTGTTTGCATGAAATATCTTTTTTTCCATCCCTTCACTTAGTCTGTGTATATCTTTTTGGATTCGAGAGTTTCTTGTAGGCAGCATATAGATGTATATTTTTTTATCCATTCTGTTACTCTGTGTCTTTTGATTGGTGCATTCAGTCCATTTACATTTAGGGTGATTATTGATAGGTATGTACTTATTGCCATTGCTGGCTTTAGATTCGTGGTTACCAAGGGTTCAAGGGTTGCTTCTTTACTATCTAACAATCTAACTTAACTTTTTGTTAAGTTATTGTAAACACAGTCTGATGTTTCTTTCTTTCTCTCCCTTCTTATTCCTCCTCCTCCATTCTTTCTATAATAGGTGTTTTATTCTTTGCCTTTAGTTAGTATTTGGATGGTCTGCTTTCTTTGCTATGATTTTTTTTTTCTCTGGTGACATCTTTTTAGCCTTAGGTGTGCTTCCATCTAGAGCAGTCCATTTAAGATATCCTGTAGTGGTGGTTTATGAGAGGCAAACTCTCTCAACTTTCGTTTGTCTGGAAATTGTTTAATCCTCCATCATATTTAAATGATAATCGTGCTGGATACAATATTCTTGGTTCGAGGCCCTTCTGTTTCATAACGTTAAATATATCATGCCATTCTCTTCTGGCCTGTAAGGTTTCTGTTGAGAAGTCTGATGATAGTCTGATGGGTTTTCCTTTGTAGGTGATCTTTTTTCTCTCTCTAGCTGCCTTTAATACCCTGTCTTTATCTTTGATCTTTGCCATCTTAATTATTATGTGTCTTGGTGTTGTCTTCCTTGGGTCCCTTGTGTTGGGAGATCTATGAGCTTCGGTGGACTGCGAGACTACTTCCTTCCCTAGCGAGGGAAAGTTTTCAGCAATTATTTCTTCAAAGACACTTTCTATCCCTTTTTCTCTCTCTTCTTCCTCAGGTACTCCTATAATGCGAATATTGTTCCGTTTGGATTGGTCACACAGTTCTCTTAATATTCTTTCATTCCTAGAAATCCTTTTATCTCTCTCTGCCTCAGCTGATCTGTACTCCTGTTCTCTATTTTCTATTCCATTAACAGTCTCTCGCATCTCATCCATTCTGCTGTTAAGCCCGTCAATCGCTTGTCTGATTTCTGTATTGTCTTTCTTCAGTTCCCTCACTTCCTCCCTCAGCTCTTGCACATTTCTCTGTATGTCCATCAGCATGGTTATGACTTTTATTCTAAATTCTTTTTCAGGCAGGCTGTGCATTTCCATCCCTTCAGACTCCCTCTCTGGGGTTGTCTGGTTGATTTTGGTCTGAACCATATTCCTCTGTCTTTTCATGGCTGTATAATTTGGTCACTGATAGTTGCCACGTATGTCAGCTGGGCTCTTTAAGACCGCCTCTTGGGGTGCCGAGTCCTCTCGGGTGTAGCTGCACGCTGTGCGCTTTCCTGTGTATTCTCATCTCTCTTTTAGGAATAGATGTATTTTCTGTGTTTTCGTAGATAAATATAGTGTTGGGAGGAGATTTCTGCCGCCCTGCTCACACCGC
The DNA here is from genome assembly GCA_032199065.1 of Smutsia gigantea. Taxonomy (NCBI): domain Eukaryota; kingdom Metazoa; phylum Chordata; class Mammalia; order Pholidota; family Manidae; genus Smutsia; species Smutsia gigantea. The sequence continues at coordinate 1,496,750 of JAVSCE010006701.1, read as the reverse complement.
CATCTTCCCGGAAGTTCTCCAAACTGCAGTCCTGGGCCTTCTCTGTTTCCTGCTCCAGCCTCCAGCATATATTTTTGAGGAGATATAATTCAACCCAAAACATGGAGTAGTATAGATTATTGGAAAGAAATATCAAATTCTGATGAGTGTCCATATCTTATTTCCAAAAGTCTACAAGGAATATACATGCTGGTTTAAAAAAATAGGAATAAACAATTTTCTTCCCCAAAAGACAAAGAGATCTGTATATAAAATGGCCTCATAAAATATATTACTCAATTGGCATTACAGCTGTTTATTTCTCAGATTCTATTATTTTGGATAGAAAAATCCTTGTGCTGCAAAAACTGGGAAATTAGTGGTCATTTGCTGTTGAATGTAGCTTTTTTCTATCTTGTAAGATCTTTATTTAGGATATAAAACTATTAGTAAAGTGGGAAAATATAATTTCCATTTTTAAAAGTTGGAAAATAAATTATGGGTTAATTTTGTTAAATGATAGTAATTTCTAAGTTCAGTATTCACTTAAAAATAATTTAGTAACTGTATTTGCCTGAAAAATATTCTGGGTGAAATAAAATAGATGTATCTGCATCTGACAGGACCACTCTGAAGATACTCTCTGTAGAGGAAATGCTGTATTGGAATTGGCTAAAAATGTATGAGTGTGTATCTATAAACAGCTTATGAAAACCCAATATTCTTATAGTCAATCACACCTTCATTCTCTCAGTGATATTAGGAATGGCATTCTGGCTATGCCCATACACGGCTACTTGAAAAATAAACCAAATTACCTGAGTCTGCTGGTTATTTTGGAACTTTAGAGATCCAGGCTAATCAGCAACAGAATTCTGTCATTATGAAAATCTGCCAGATGTGAAAGAAGCGTATATAGATTTACTTTCTGAATTTTGACCCATCATTTACTTTGGGGTCTCCAAAGTGCCAATTATAATGTCAAAAAATAACTTGTCATAAATATCTTTTATTGTGAAAATAATAACTAATAATATTAGGTTAATGCTACTTGACATTTTTCATAACAATGGGCTGTGAGAGTAAAAACAATGATGGGCAAAAAAACTAAGTAGTACTCAAACTTAATCATTATTCATTGAATAATAAAAAACTGGACATTTCAGAAGTTCTTAAAAAAACGTTTAGTAAAGTGGTATCTCCAAAGAGGAGATACATGTAATTCACAATTATACCAGAAAATATATTTTTCTTAGAACAACAGTGAAAAAATTAATGCAATAATGTACTTAAATAAATCCTTATTATATAGCTTGTTTCTGCTTAAAACATATCTAAGCTTTATATTCAGCTTTGTGCTTTATAGTCAGACTGATCAGATCATGGGGAAACGGCAGGAGTCTCTGTGAATCAGGGGATCGCTCCACGCTAAGTGCGTCAACTAGCCTCCAGTTTGGTCAAAGCGTTCAGGCTGCTGGGACCTGATCTGCTCATCTGTGAAATGCTAGGGTGCTTTCTAATTTTCCTTTCACAAATAAAATTCTGTCATTCTATTTTCCTCTTAAACCAAATAGAGACTAGTCAGAGAAATCCATTCATAGGGAATACAAATAAATAATATTTGAGCAGATGCATATATCTCTACATGTGGACTTAAATTTTAGTTAGGAATCTAAAATAATGTTTTGTGTTTTTGTACATGTGCTTATGTGCAAGTGTGTGTGTGTGTGTGTGTGTGTGTGTATGTGTGTGTTTGCTTGATTAGGAATGTCAGGGGCAATTCTCCTTTGCTTAATATCTTAAAACCATACAAGCAGCACTTAATTAAATTTGCTCTTTAATTTTCTGATGCATTAAGTCAGAATTTTGACATGAATGGGGAAAAACTACTACTTCCTTCTTTAAGTCATTGAAAGGCTGGGAGGAGCTGTGCTGTTAGGCTCTGGGAAGGCTGGGGTTCACGGAGCTCTGGAGATGCTGGCAGGGAAGGTCCTAGTAAGGCAGGGAGGGGAATGTTTCTACCTGTGTGGAAATACCCTCCTTACTCCCATTCTTCAGAGAGAAGGGTGGAAAGGTCCTAAATAACTATTCTACCATGACTAATTCACCCAGATGAGCACCCATCCTTCTGAGATGACTGAGTCATGTTTTCTGAAGCTATGTGAAGAAACAGGTATTTGCCTTAAGAGATTTTTCTTTCTTATCAGCTCCTTGTTCAGCCAGATGTACTAATATTTTGAAAGTTACAGAGCACATTAACAAAGATAAACTCGTAGATTTATATTATACTTGGAGAGCAAGGCTGTTTAACTTTATTTGCCAAAATAAATGTTGCTTTTTAAACAAAAATTTAATTCTATTTGTCCAACAACGTTAATTAGAACCTAAAAATTTGACTTCATTTAGTCTTAAACTACATCTACAAGCTAATTAAATATTAATATATGCTTACATTTTTTTAATTTCTAAAATTTCATTTTTTAGGTCATGGAAACAAATTATTATTTTGTTCTTTCCCTCAGCAAATTATAAACAAAGATCAGTCTTATTAAGTTTAAATAAAGAAATTCTGTTTCTGATCATATTTTTCTGTCATGAACAAAATATAAAAATATAAACTAGTACAACTATTTCAGGGCTTGCTGTAATTATCACACATTTCTGTGACTGAGGATTGCTGTTGATTTCCCAAAAGACTGAAATGAATTCTTTGGTTCCATTGTAATCTGCTTCAACCTCTGAAAATAGATGTGTCCAAAATTAGCACCAATACTTTGCAGAGAATAAAATCAGACATCTTGAAATTTCATCTGATCCATCATTCTGTCTTCAGTATTCAAGGTTGATCATCTGATTGCCTCTAAAAGGTCTTCAGGAACAGAATTTCTACATTAAATGGATATTCTTCTAATTAGAAAAAATTCTTCTACATCAAAAATATAATCACAATTGGATTCCAACAATCAGAGAAAACCCAGGAAAACACACCATTTTGAAAACACTTCATTATATTGCAGATTTTTCTTTAAACCCAGAACCAGAAATTTCAATTATTTTTCTTTTTTTTCCTTTTGTTATTCCCATTGATGTTATTTTGCTTGTCTGAGTTTTTCCTTAACTCTGTAACTTTCCATAAGCATACGCTTCAACATTTCCCCAGTAAGAATAGCTTTTGAACCCAAGTTCTTTTATCTTTCTCTTTTACAAGATATCATAAAGTCTTTGTGCAGTGATACCTTGCTCATATATTCTTCCCAATAACCTCTGCCAGTGACCATAAAGTGCCTTATAAAATGTCTGAGTCTCTAACTCAGAATGCCTTGCTTCCATTTTCAGTATTCATTTAAAGTTCTTTATTACTTCTGTGCCCTCTATCAGTGCATTTATAGTTTAGATACTGCTTTGCACAGACTTACCCTTTCTTTGAGCTCTTGTCCTGGTTTCTTCCCTCTCCCTTCCTAAGTTTCAGTCGCTGTCATTGTCTAATGATTGTACATGATCTAAACCAATTGATAACTTAAACAAATGTTCTGTTATTTAAAGTGTCCCGAATTCGCCAATGCCAGTCTCATATTCATCCCTATGCCTCAAAGTGACTTAGTCACCTTTTCTTTACCAAGCCCCAACATGGGCCCCATTTCCTGTTCCAGATGCACTATTAAACCCATGACGATTTACTGGTGCTCAAACCTTCTTTGACACTTAAACTCAATATTCTATATTTGTTCCAAGTATTGATTTATTATGCCATATATTTTTCAAACCGACTAACTTGTGTAAGTCATTTCTCTCTCTAATAGCATAGCAAACTCCTTAACTTCCAGGATCATTCCATATAATTTTATATATTACCTCTTGTCATGGTTCAGAAAATACAGATAGCAAATGTTTGCTGAATGGAATTATCGTTCTGTCCAGTTAATTCACCAGTACATGTTTCCTTTGTGACTTGTCTTTGCCTAATACCATGTTTCACTTCTTGCTTAATTGCAGCCAACACAAACTCCTGGAGGCCCATTTTTTTTTAAGTTGGCAAAGATTGAGGTATTTCTTATAACAGAATTGGATGTGTATTTGTTTTGTTGTCCTTTTAAACTAGAGGCAACCTTGGCCATTGAGAACAAGCACCAAATCAGGATCCTTAGGGAAAGCTGAGGTCTTAGCATTAAAAGTACTAACTACAAATGCCAGAATTAGTCCCCAGAGGCAGTGATTATGGTGGTTTCAAGAGGCAGAGGGTTAGGAGCCAGAAGGTGGAACCAAAACAAATGTAATTCAGGCATATGGATGGAGTGGTATCCAGGTGGAGAGTGAGTATTCTGGGATGGTTTCAATGGTAATGACAGTAAATAGTTTCCACAGAAATCAAATTTCTTAACCTGGATAGTGGATTGCGATTGTGTCTGTAGACACAAAGCATTACTGAATCCCCCCATCTTCTCCAGCAGCCTTGCCAGTGCCTGGTTAGGGCTCAGTTGTTCACTGTCTTGCCTCTTGTTTAGTCCATAGGGCTTGATTACAGCTGCACAAGACAGACTGTGCCCCCATGGGAGAAATGCATTCCACAGCACTTTTCTCAGCTTTCGAGTCATTCCAGGAAAAGTTCATGCTTCTGGTTGGCAGGGCACTTTGGAAGCTTCTTTGTTAGATAAATTCAAGTCTTTGACGTTAGCTGATGTACGTTCTGGTATTCTAAGGATGTGGCATATTAGAATATAAAAAGTGTTAAAAGCATTTTTTCCCCTGATATAATTTGAAAACTTTAAAAGCTCAATTTGTGGCAATACCTAAAATAATACTAGGTAGATGTTTAATCCTAGCTATTAATTTTTTTTGTTATTTCTGAAGGATTTACTTGAAAAGGCATAATAAATCTTCTCTTGTTAAGTGTGTCAAATGCTCTAGGAAGTAAATAGCCTTTTCCTGGAATTTGATTTATATTCTAAATTTTTAAGATACAACAGAGCTAATTGAAATAACTCAACCACATAAATCGAATTAACTTGAAATTCAAATCTGATTTTTGAAAAATCTCAGAGTAAACAAAGGATAACCTCACACACATAATGAGGGAAAGGATTAAGACCGCCATTTAGTTAATTCAAGCTAAAAATCTCCTTTCCTGTAACTTCAGTGAATATTTTAAGCAAAAGTTGAAATTATCTGGAAAGCAGGCTCAGCTTCTCATGCAACTTTTCATGTTTGTAAACACTGATGATACTACTTTTCTAAACAGATTCACAATTGACATTTTAGTATTTGTCACACACTATTGAATTTGTAGACTTCTATTTCCAAGTCTTAGAGGGATTAATGGTCACTTTTAAAGTAAGGAAATACCTACCTCACAATTCTGGGTCACAGATAGAATCCTTAGGCCACAGCAATTTTTAAACATTATCAACTTAACTTAGGACATAGCATTTTTGGAAGAGTTTGGCTTTTAGTTTCTTCTTTAAACCTTCTGTAACCCACAAATACACCTTGTAAACTAAAAGTGATGATGGAATAACCGCCCGGCTAGCTCAGTCGGTAGAGCATGAGACTCTTAAAAGTGATGATGGACAAATGCCAGGTGTAGGGCTACCTACCTTTCTACTTTTTACCATTTGAAAGCAAGAGATTCATCAGGAGGCACACTTTAATTAGCTTATTTTTTTGAAGGAGATTTTACTGATATAGTGCAGTGTTTCTCAAAATTGGTTTGTATCAGAATCGTCTGTGATATTTTTAAGTATATCACAGTAGCCCTGAACTTGAATCTATGGTGAAGTGAGTCTCAGGTATCTGTGTGCTGTATCTCCTTAGATGAGCCTCATGGATGGCAGAGGCCACAACCATTGCCAGAGCTCCTGTGTGAGGTGGGAAATTCAGGTCAAACGGGACACAGACTGAACTTGAAAGTACATTGAAGCCTTTATTTCAGCAACATTTAAAAAAATTTTAGTAATATTTACATTCATTGACTATTTTTTACTTGCCAAAATTAATTTGGTTTACAAATTAATTTCACTTTTTATTTCTATAGTGAGATTAAACAAATTGGAGCATCCTATAGAAATGGCATTGTGGTTGTGAATACAAAGCTAGTTTAGAGATGAATTGTAGCTAGGAACTGCTTTGTAGTTCTCCTGTGTGATTAGGGACAAATTAGAATTTATAAGCCATGCCGGTGGATGTGTAAAAACAACAGATTTTCTGAATTTTGCTTCTTTTGGGGTGAACACATATGAAAGATTCTGAGAGATCTGATCTATTCGTAACATAAAAGTGTTGCATCTAAAATGAGAAGATAAATTTGCCCTTTTAACCAGAATACTGAATGCCCTAACAAAGGAGAAATTATCACAGAGAAAAAGTGACTTTTAAAAGTTAGTGTATTTTCAAAAATCTCTGAGAGAGTGGATTTTTTTTTCGTAATTTGAAGGGGAAAAATTTGGATTAACCATTTATTTATTTTTTTTATGACCTTGACATTTTATTTTTTTATAATTTATTTTGGTATGATTAATCTACAATTACATGTGCAATATTATGGTTATTAAACTACCCCCTTCATTAGGTCCCCCCCCACCAACCCCATTACAGTCACTGTCCATCAGCATTATAGAATCACTACTTGTCTTCTCTGAGTTGTACAGCCCTCCGTGCCCCCCCAACATTACATCTGCTAATCGTAATGCCCCTTTTTCCCTCTTATCCCTCCCTTCCCACCCATTTTCCCCAGTCCCTTTCCCTTTGGTAACTATTAGTCCGTTCTTGGGTTCTGTGAGTCTGCTGCTGTTTTGTTCCTTCAGTTTTTTTCTTTGTTCTTATACTCCACATATGAGTGAAATCATTTGATACTTGTCTTTTTCGGCTTGGCTTATTTCACTGAGCATAATACCCTCTAGCTCCATCCATGTTGTTGCAAATGGTAGGATTTGTTTTCTTCTATGGCTGAATAATAAATATTCCATTGTGTATATGTGCCACATCTTCTTTATCCATTCATCTACTGATGGACACTTAGGTTGCTTCCATGTCTTGGCTATTGTAAATAGTGCTGCGATAAACATAGGGGTGCATCTGTCTTTTTCAAATTGGGCTGTTGCATTCTTAGGGTAAATTCCTAGGAGTGGAATTCCTGGGTCAAATGGTATTTCTATTTTGAGTTTTTTGTGGAACCTCCATACTGCTTTCCACAATGGTTGTACAAATTTGCATTCCCACCAGCAGTGTAGGAGGGGATTAGCCATTTATTTTTTCCAAATTGTATCAAGAAGACAATAAAATCCTTAGCATGGTCTATTTCCTTCCTGGAAAGGCAAGGAGAGGCTGTCACTAGTCCTTATAAGTGCATTTCAGGGAGCACAGCGTCAGCAGGGGCTGTGGTGGGTGGTGGGCCGCTCTGCACCTCTGCATGAGGCCCCTTCTCACTCCCGAGCTGGATCTAAGGAAGGCGCAGTGAATGGTTACCTCTCAGAACCAGCCAAAGAAAAACGTTTACTCTGGCTCCCAGGGTCTCTGTCTGTCTCTCTTCCTTTCTCTCTCCCCCCTCCCCTTTCTCTCTCTCTTTCTTTTTACACCTCATTCGATGCTCATCTCTTCAAGGCAGATCCTTTGACCTAAGCAGATTACTAGGGATGCATGAGGGACACAGCCAGCTAGCCGCACTTTTCAAGGAAGAGATTTGGCTCCACATAGGACACTAAGCTCTTCAGCCTTCTGCTTATTCACCTACTCCACAGGATGCAGTGTCTCTGGGCGCTTTGTGGCCTCCTGGGGAATTTGGGTGGGGGAAACAAAAGCAGAAGTGGCAGCCGCTGCAAATGTGGGAGTCTGTGCCATTAGAGGAAGCTGTCGCTAATAACGGCCTGTGAGACCTAGGTTTCCTTGGTTTGCATGACAGTTATTAGGTACCATAGAAATTGAGTTGTCTCCCACAATGTTTGTAGGGGAGAGGGAGTGCTCCAGTGACAAAGCAGTGCAGTTATGATTTGCAGTAAACCGTCCTTTTGAGAATGCAACACTCCCTGGATTATATGCTCTTGCATTTTTTTCAACTCCCTTTCAGTGTGTTTGACATTTTGGCCAGAGACCCTGGCTTCTGCTGCACAGTATCTCAAACACTGTTTTTCCCCTTTTTGTTTAGACCTGAGCTTGGCAAAGCAAGGATGTGAACAGTTGTGCAGGTGGTCTTCTCAGGGCGAGTGAAGAGAATAGGCATTCCATCAGGGACTGGCGACCCGCAGCCCGGCCAGTATGCCCCTCCACCAGATTTCTGTAATCCCAGCCCGGGAGACGGCCAGCAATGGGAGAAGTTCAATGGGCAGAAACAAAGAGAAGAACAAGGAATTCGAGGTAAGAGGAGGTTTGGTTTGATAAAATAGACAGCCAAGCCAACTGTGGCCGACCCTGCTCCCTGCACCCCAAGACGTAACTAAGGCTGGAGAGTGGCTGGTTCCTGCTCTCAGTGTAATAGTAGATTGCAGGAGACTCATTGCTAACTAACAGGAACATACTAACCTAACCTCTGTATTCTGAATGAAGAAAGAAACAAATCCATGAGGACACTTGCTGCTTGAAAACATAAAAACTTGTGCAGAGTCACTTGAGCTTTTGCGTTTCCTTGGGCACAACCTGGCCGTCCTGGAAGGCTGTGAACATTGCTGCTGTCCATTTTCAGACAGTGGGGTTGTTGATGTTTGCTAATTTCGCTCTCTGCCCATTAAGCTAGAATGTGTCAGAAATAGCTTTCTTAACAAAGTGACAGAGAAGCTAAGGATAAGACAGCTGTGGCGCTGAACGCGTCACGTGAGTCGGCACAACAGTCCACTGCTCTTGTAGACTCTGTCGCTCTCCGTCTGAACTCACAGTGCATGCCTGTGTGTTACTTTTGCTTAGTGTCTGTTTCATTTGTTTTCTGCCTCATGAAAAAAGCATTATTTGAAACATACCTGGGCTAAAGAAATATAATATTCAACATTACACGTAGGCTGTATTTTGCAGTGAAATTTAGCAGCTGCTGTTCTAAGTTGAACTGCTTGAAAGATCAGATGCTGGGAGTTTATTTCAAAGCTTTTTAAGAAAGAGATTGAGCAGACTCAAAGAGATTGGGTGAAAATGTTATAAATGTTGTGTTCCCTTAAAATGGAGCTTGAGATAGAATGCCTCAAACTATAATCCTTTTGTCTCCTGACCTATTATCTAGTTTTCAAGTCTCCTGAGCTTTGTCGAAAATGTTCCCCACCTCTGGTTCCATTCATCTTTTTTCTCAAGAATAGGTGCTAGGGACACGGGGCAGTGAAACAAAACCAAAAGGAAATGAGCAAATAACGCAAAGGGGAGTGTGTGTCAGGGAGTACCCGAGAGGAAGAGATTAACAAACCTGAAAAGACATTTATAACCTCTTTCTCCTTTGTGAACTGATTTTGAAAATGTCATTGAAGAGCAAGATCTTAGTGTGGCTCTAGAATTTGTATGAATCTTCAGGAGATTTGTCTGATGAATTTAGTGTGAGAGATACTTTTACTTCAGTAATTGCCCTATCATAGCCACATCTGGTATTTCTGGAGTTTCTGAGAATGAAACATCTTTGTCAAGTGAAGAAACTTAACAGTTTAGTATTAATTGGAAATATTCTCTATAATATATCTCTTTTTTTGACTTGACAATGTGATTCTTAGAGCATCACAGAGCTGTCTCATGTTTATTGGTGTTGGGTGGGGAGTGGAGGATCACTGATCGATTATGAAAATAAGTCTGGAAATGCTGAAAGCAAGATTTATACAAGTTACACATTATTTACTCATCATCCAGATTCTTTGGATGAATTTGCAGAGTTTTGAAGGAAACTTCACATGAAGATACTGGGTGGTAGTTTTGTTTGATGTACAGAATGATAAGCATCTGAACAATATTTGGAAATGGAAACACTTTTTCAGTTCCGCACCCCTCACCCCGCCCTCAGCTACCTTGGCCTCACGCTGCCACCAGACGCCTCCTCCTGCTGCCTCCTTGGCTGTGAATCAGATAAAGCCGGGATGGCCTACGTGACTTTTGAAAACGAACAAATGAACAGACTTGTTTTTTTCCATGTTTGAAATTATTCGGTCGGGAATAAAAATAGCCACAATCTTTATCCAGATATTGATGTTAAACCACATCTTCAAACATCCTCATCCTCACAAATCTTTTAAAGAAGTGTCCATTTGTGAACAGCTGCGTTTCTTTCAGGGGAAAACACACTTCATGATGTTGCGATGTGAATCGGTGGGCATTCTTAAAGGAAAATTAAGTTAACTATTAGAAAAAGAAAGGAAGCTCCCAGCCTACATGTTATTTTTAAAAAGAGATATAGTTTTGAGTATCAGAGAGGGAAGCACTTTCCAGCTTTCAAATAATCTTGGTTTTCTACAGGATGGAGTTAAAAGTTTCTCTTTAAGAATAGGTTTGAAACATATTGTTCAATGTTATAGGCCATTAGACCATTTGTTTCCATGAACTAAACAAATAGTCTGAAAAAGATGTAAATGCTGTTTAAGGTGGATAAATTAAACAACACATACCCTGCATGTTAGAAAGCAAGGAGAATCTATCCTTGAATGATTTCTGTAATTTCAAGTATTGAGTCTCTCTAAAGGAAGGTAAAACATCTTATATGCAATATGGGTATTTCCTGGTTGTTGAATAAATGAGACACATCCTCCTATGAAGTTTCCTTAATATATTTTACTAGTCTTAAAGTTATCCAAGTAATACATATGCACATGGGAAAATCAATCTAATTTCAGAAGTAATTTGCTAAATTAAAGGTGAGCGAGTTTAATTTGCTCCATTAGAAATGGGAGTATCTTGAATGTACGAATCTTTTAACTTTACATGTAGTTTCTTTAGGCATATAAAGAGAAAAAAGAAAATACAGAAATATTTCTTAACTATTATTACACTCCAAATTTAAACTGTGAAATGTAATAGATTAAGATTTTTAAAAAATAGTAAATCTAACTCTAAACTTTATAGTGATTATACATTTTGACATATTTTTCATGGCATAACATTATAATTATTTATTTATTGGTTAATAATCCCAAAAGTACAAAAAATGATATAACGTATTATGTCCAGTTTAGATATGGTTATTATTAATGTTTAAGGGAAGGATGCAGAATTTTCTTCCAGAGACATCAACTCTAGAGGTTGCTTGGGTGGTTAAAGGACAATGCCTAGTATTTGCATTCCAGAGACAAGACTTTATTACCAGAGATAATCAATTTTTACGCAGTGGATAGACTAATCAAAGTTACAGAAGATTTATGTACAATACAGTTGGTCAAATTTATTAATTTACACCTGGAGGGTTACTTGATTTTGTTTTTCATTTTTTGTTTTGTTTTGTTTTTAGTGATCGAATACTTGAGTGCAAGCTCCAGGAAAGTTCTGGAAAGGCAATTAGTAATCAGACTTTCCTTCATAGCATGAAATCAGTGATGGGGTTTAAATAGTTTGGGTGGGGTTAGTTCATCTACAGGTTGTGAAGGCCAGACATTAAGAATGCCATGGGAGAAGGTCTCTCTAAAGAGTTTCATAGCTTCAGATCTCTCTAGATCTCTCCTTCTCTTGTTGAGTACAAACACTGTCTAGTCTAGCTTCCTTAAATGTCACTTGCCTGCTTTTCTAAGTGGACCATTTTGGTTCTATTAATCCACTTTTTTACCTTTTTTAGACATGTTCACACCACTTATTAGGCTTCAGTTAATTCACCTTAAGAGATTTGGGCTTATAAGACATCTGTCTCTTAACAAGGATAATCAAATTCTTAGATCTGAAAGGGTAACTTATTTTATATTATATAAATGGAAATTATCATGACTACCAATTCCAGTATTTAGTCAACCTCTTGCACATACTCTTTTTTTTTTTAGCACAATTACTCTGTTCAAAAGATGAAGTGAACTCGTGCTTATTTTGTCTTGTTCAAGTTCTGTAAAGGCATGTTAAGATGTGAAGTCATTCTTTCATTTCTTAGGACTGTATTACATTTTTTTTTTAATTGATCACACATATTCTTTATAATTCTCTGGCGCTTACAAGCAAATGTCCCTGAACGACAGTGTTTCAAATGTAGAAATAAACCGTGGCTCATACCAAGGGTGCCACTGCCACTCACAGTGCTGCCATACACTCCGTCAGCTCAGAGTCCACACCTCACACCATGGAGTGTGTAAGGGCAGGACAGATGCCATGCACCTGTTCATTCTAATGTCTCCTCACTTGCAAATTGACCATGCATGGCAACCATGCTTTAGAAGGTTTTGGGGGAGGAGGGGAACACAAACAAAAACACCTTTATTTATATGTATGTTTTCTTCAATTTTTATCTTTTTTTTTAAAGAATGTTTAGCTCTCTTTCCCTTTTCCTAGGATAATCCTTTTCAAGATATTCTGCTTGTCTTCCCAACGACAGCCCAATGGGCCACCCTTCTTGTTTCAAAGTATTGGCTGATCTGTTACTTGGCAATTCATTCATGAACTTCAGTGAATTGGAAAAAATATATAGCTTTTTGGTACATCTTCATTTTTAATATAATGGATAACTATAGATTTATTAGAAAATAGAAAATCATAAAAGTTAACATATTTAATCTCAGGGCCAGAGCCTAGTTTGAGATTAGCCAATCTAATTTCAAATTCCTCATTTCAAATTCTATGTGTTTCTTTACAATTAAGGTACCATAACTTTTTCACATTCCTTAAGCAAAATTTGAAGAATCAGAGGAGCTCATATAAAAAGTCCTTATCTTAATTCCAAAGTTGAAGCCCATAGTGAATAAATAAGTTGCCAAAGTCACACGACTAGTCAGTGGTAAAGGAGAAACAGGTACAAGTCCTTCTGACTTCCAGTCTGGTGCCCTTTGCATTAGTATTACATTAAGGGACTTTTTTTTCAAGGCACAAAATTATAATCCCAAAACTTAAAAGGTTTAATATAACCCACAAAGCTGCTAACTTCTAAAAGGAGAGTTTGGGCTCTTGTTACAGTTATCTGCCCATAACCTGTAAGGACAGATGGGGTATGAAATGGGCCCTAGTTAGAGAATATATCTAGGATTAATTTCATTAAAATTTAGAAAATAAGATAAAATTTAAAAATAAGGGGCAAAATATGAGGGAGGATACTAGACTGAGATTCTGTATACCTGAAATGGAGTTCTGGCTTTACCAAAGCCTTTTAACACTTAGTCACTTAATCTCTGCACCTTGTCTCCTAGAGAAAAAAGTATATTTACAAGTAGATGTAGAAAAAAGTACATTTACTAGATCTCATTAAAAAAAGTAAGATCATTTTATTTTCTACTGTTACTTCTTTAGGATGATCATGTGGTCATGCTCCACTCTGGACACCCAAAGACCATGATTGTTTTTAAAGGCACGTTTGGCTCAAGCAGGATAGAATTTAGTGAGGACTTGCCTTTGGTGGACATCTGCTGTCTCTCCTGTGAGCTATCCATGCTTCCCTGGTTAACAGTTCTCGGGGACCGAACCCTGAGCATTCACAGCCACATCAGTCAGAATGCGCCTGTGTTGGCTTAAACCAGTCAGTGTATCATAATCCCCTGTCATAGTAATTGGCTCAGGAATGTATACAAAACTCTATCAGAATCAGTGGCACACATAGAGCCTTTGGTTGACTTTGGCAAAGAGAAATCTTATTGTTCCAGAAAATCTCTGGAATAGACTTGGTCTCTTCTGGATGGTTTGTATGAGAACATGAGGCCTGGGTCTGGGTACTGTGAGGGAAAAGGCTGGAGCTTGGGGGTCCTGGAGATGCTCCTGATGCTGAAGCTGATTTGGAAATAGGCTGAACAGAGAAATATAGAAAAAATCAGTTCAGTTCCAGGTGATGTTGGTTGAGACTGGATCAATCCTTGTTTGAAACCAGCTGTTATTCAAAACCAAATCACCTTTCAATGAAGTGACTCAATATGTGTCGTTTATTGTTTCAGCCACTTTTTTTGGTCAGATGTTGTATCACTTAGGACATGACAGGGCATTAAATGATTCTTTGTCAAAGTATACTTACAATAATTTCCTGTATTGTTACCTGTGCAACAACTGATTTGTGAGATTGGAAATATCTGGCATCCAGGCATTGATTTGTGAATAACCTGTGCATGTTTATCCAGAATGCTCTGTATTAACTAAATGAGATGCATTTTTTTGCCAGTGTGAGTCTGACACTATAGGGAGAATGCCAGTGGGTAGAAAGGCTAATTCTCTTTTTCATTTCTCCAGAACACTTTCTCACTTCTCTCAAGTCTAAATTGAGTATTAAAGTCCCATGTGCTTATAGTGAATTCCACTGAGTATGCTAATAGTATTAAAATGCTTGTATATAATGAAAACCAGGAAATTTCCATATTATTATTTGCTTTCAGCTATGAAATTAGCATAATTTACATATTTTTTCTTGTTTAAAACAGATGTTGTGGGTAATTGCATTAATAAGTAAGACTGAATAACACATTTCACTGACTATTAAATGAAAACAGTAAGTAGTTGGTGACACACCCTGGTCAGTATTTTTTAAATTGTGGGCTCAATTAGGCAAGAAGATTATTAAAATTCCTTCCTGTGTGGATTTTTAAAAATATATTATGAATTTATGGTTGATTTAATGAGACTCAATATGATTATTGTGTTTGAGAGATTATTGAACAAAGACCTTAATGTGTCTTGGAAGCATGGGAGGAGCAGGTATAACTACACATGTTTTATTAACCAGTATTTTTAGAACTTGCTGATTAGCCACCATTTAACTCAGTTCCTTTCAGCACAAAGGGAGCACTGACAACGCCAACATGCATTTGGATCCCTCAGTTTGACTTTCTGCTGAAGGGGGAGATCGCAGTCTGTGTACTGCTTTTCCCGGCTCATTCCTGTGAGGATCACCCTGAGCCGCTCACGGCAGCCTTCATAACTTCCAGGTGAGGATGAGAAATGGCATCCATTCAATACATTCAGCCCTGCTGAATAATTGAAATAGGTGTGCCACGAGGGTGGACCTGGTGACAAGGTTGTGCTCTTAAACAAGTGAAAAGGAGACTGAAGAAGACAGAGTGCTGTCGGGTGCTGGGTGTCTCACCCATGGCTTTCAGCCTCCCACTCATCATTTGGTCATCCCTTTCATTAAATTGTGCAAATCGGGGTAAAGAAGGCAAAGAAAACAATTGCAGGGGGATCTCTTCACCCAGCCACTGCCGAAGAATACACAGTCTCTATTACAAAGGAATACTTTGAATTCTTTAGGATTTGTACTTTTGATGTTAACATCAGAAAGAGAGTTTCTTAGGAAGAAAATTCTGGCACCAGGAAACCACTGGGCATGTAATGCTGCTGGGCACAGAAAATGAAGCGTGAGATACAGAATGAACAAATATATGTGAACATATAAAACAACATTATGTTTTTAAAACCGGGCAAGTTCTTTACAGACAATAATTATTCCTACCTGTAAACCTAAACAGGTGTACTCCTAACAAGTTCCATAGCTCTTAGTGCTTAGTGGGTGAAAGTTGTACATTTAAGTTGTATATTTAAGACTTAGATTTGTAATACAGTATTTTCCAATCTTTTAAAAATTAATTTTCTTACAATTACAAAATATGATAAAGATTATCTTTTAAAAATCTTTAAAAATTCAAATTCTGTCAGTATGTTTTATTTTCATTTAAGCCTACTTTCTGTATGACCATTTACTCTGAAACTACTACTATAGTTCATTCAAGTTTTGGAAGAAGTGATTTCTGCATACACTTAGCCAATTACATAGTAAAGGATTCACCTTTGACTGTCAATGTCACCATCTGACTCAGGCATTCTGTTTGGCATAAAATGAAGAACGTAATAGAAACTTCGTACTTTAGAACTGGAATCTCTTGGTACATAACTTACCTATGTTGGGAGGCGACAGAGTGAGGTAGTTAAAAACATATGTCTAGAGGGAGACTAACTGGGTTCAGATCTGAGCTTTGCCACTTTTTAGCTGTGGGACCTTGGTAAGATTACTTCACATCTCTGTGCCTCACTTTCCTTGTATGTAAAATAGTGACAAATGTGAGGACTAACTCATAAGTTACAAGTATTAAAACAAGTTTATATTTCTAAAATTCTAGGAAAATTCGTTGGGACAAATGAACACCATTAAGTGCTTGATGAATGAAAGTGCTAAAGGAATCAATTCCCTATGTTGACTGTAGTTTTCATCAACATATTTTATTATTCATAGTGAATATGACTCATTAATTAGTACCTTCCATTAATGATGAATTGATGAAGAAATATTTAAGGTTGTATGGCATCATAGATTGAGCCTTTTATAATAATGATGATTGAAAGATAATGAAAGTGAAAGCTAGCTCATTACTATTTGGAGTTGGCCAACACCTTGACTTCTACTTGTAGAGACCATGTCTGCTTGCCTTAGAAAAGTAAAAACCAAGCTTACAGTGTTTCTTTGCCATCTTAACTTTAATCTCAAAGCTGCTGAACCAAGAATATCCAAGAGTCAAAATTTGTAGAGCAATACATGCTCTATATGAATTTCACTTCTGTCCAATGCACATATTGCTAGGTATTCTTTATTTAGCATGCTAATATTTTTACATTTCATGCACTTTTAGTAATAAAATGCTATTTTGATCGTTCTTTTTACTTTTCTTCACCCTTCTGATCATAATGCCCTCAATTCCCTTTTGTTTTACCAGTTCAGTATAAACAGGTCCTGTTATAAAAAGCATTTAACCAGTGATACTAAATGGGAAAATTTGTTGAAAGTTTATCTGCATAGGATTATTTTGTGAATATTTGAGGGATACAGTAAATTTTTTTTTCATTTTTCTAAATCTCAGTTATTTTTTTCTTAAAAAATAACCTCGTGCTGAACAGCTTTTCAATGGTCTTCAATTGAACAATGATGACTAGATTATAACTGTTGAATTTAAAAAGTAATAGCCTGGTTCAATTCTACACAAATTGCTCTGTGAAAAAAAAATTTTTTTCCCTTAATACTCTTTGGAGATACCAGTGCTTGCAACATCATTGAAATAGCTTAGAGAGTAGAAATGCCTAAGAGAAAGCCACTATACTGATTTGAATTGGGAGAGCAGAATATGAGAGACTTGGGATTTACTTACCTGGATTGGTTAACAGTATGGATGTATTTAATAGGGGTAAGTCTCTCTGCCTTTACATGATGTCAACAAGTGAGGTGACCATTTTCCCCCTGTCCTCCAAAATTTAGAAATCCTGACTTTAATAGTTCTGGATCTGGATGGCTAAATATCAGCTATTAATCAGTGTGTGATGCTGGGGGGACAATATGTTCTAAGCCTGGGACAAATAACCTTTGAAACTAAAATCAGTCAAAGAGAGAAGTAAACTGGGAGAAACCCATTAATGCCTACAGGCAGTCATCCACTTCTGCTTGCACGTGACTCTCGTGAACTGGCTACAAAAAGGCACCCAACCCAACCTCTCCAGTCTTGACATGCCCTCCTTCCTCCTTGTAATTACCTATTGATATGCAGATGGGCTACTTCTCTCCACCTCTTGGAAACACCTACTGATATGGAGATGCACTGAGGCCAGGGGAAAGATTCTGGAAATACTGCAATTTTACCCCTCCAGAAATTTCACCTCACAATCTACTCACTCCGCATCTTCCACAATGGCCCCTGTGTGAGAAAACTGGAGCACAGTAACCAGACTAATAACTTGCAATAACAACAGCAGTAATATAATAATCCTCAAGCTGGAGGATTCAGTTAGGTTGAAAGTCCTATGCAGATTAAGTCCATAGCTTGCTCATTACAGAAGCAGTCAGTAGCTGCATGGGTAGGGCGTTCAGAGCAATCATCATGTGGCAGCTGCTGCCAGGAGTCGCATCCAGACCACAGGGACTATAGAATAAAATAACCACAAGGGGAATAAGATACATGTTTTAATGACAACAGCATAGGCAAATCTTGTCCATCAGGTAGGATGCATATAAGAGAGTGGTCCTGTGATAGGACAGTGGCAGGAATGGGATCTTGTCCTGGTCTAGTATACCAGACCTTCATCCCCCTCCCTGTGGGAGTTACAGATGGGTCAATATATCATGCTTTGGAAGGTACATGCACAGGCCATAAAGATAAAACAAAACTTCACCATAAGGTGATCTTACCTCACAGATGTTTTGGGTACAATACCATGATTTTTGGGGTCCACTCTGCTATTACTCCAGCAATATACAGGAAGCCAGCTTCCAATCCACCTTCCCCAAGGTGCCAGAAGAACCAGCCATCGCTGGTCCATGTGTTGAAATGTCCAGGGCCATGTCCACTCAACAGAGTCCCCAGGGTTTAACACAGTAGGGGCTGGCAGCAGGATGTTGCTCTGCTGGCCGTATCCTGGCTTCAATAACTCCTCTTTGGTTTGCACATACAGTTGTACAGGAGCGACCACAATGTGTGTTAGCATGTCCACAGGGCTCAAGGCTCCTTTTCAGGGCTTCTCATTCAAACGACCTAGCACTGTCCATAAGCAAACTGACCAGGCCCATAGACTGTTGGTGTCTGACTTCAGGCCAGATTTCAACAAACCACTGTACCTCTCTATCATGCCTTCCCCGATAGGGTTTTATGGTACATGAAACTTGACTTCATCCCTGATTGCTACACCCATCCTTGTAATGCATGTCCAGTAAAGTGGGTGCCTTGATCATTCAAAATCACCTGTGGCCAGCCACAGGCTGCAAAGAGACACTGTAAGCCCCTTTGGTGGTTTGCTGATCTGCATGACGTGCAGAAAAAGCAACCAACAGGCTAGTAGCTGTGCCCATAAAGTCATGGCATACCGATATCCTTCTGATATGGGCAGAGGCCCAATATAGTCTATATGCCACCTCACAAGGAGTTTTGGCCCCTTTACTATTACCCCATGTTCCTGCAGCACTCAGTGTAAGTCCCTTTTAGAGCACACAAGACACTCTTTCTGGGCTCTTCTGAGTTCTTCAAAGTCAGTGGAAAGCCCCCTGATGGGCTACAGCCCACATTGTCTTTTTTACTGCATGCAACAAACACTGATGTAACCATTAGGCAACATCAAAGGCAGACTTTCCTTCTAGCCAACGCACCTGGGCCAATGTGTCTGCTTCATCATTCCCTGGGGATGCCAAAGGCAAATGGCCACTCACATGATATACAGTAACAGTCTAAGTCTGACCAGAGGCCCATAGGTCTTGCCACAGCTCTTGCCTCCAAAGGGGCCAGTGACCAACCATTCATTTGGCATGGTACAACGTCAGTAGCCACAGGGTCAACCCAATAGGTGACCCAGCTTTCAGTACAGACAACTATAGGGGAGGGCTCTTGGGTTATAATGAGCCATACTACCCTCAACTCAGTCCATTGGCTGCTCTTCCCCTCTCCCCATCCTCCATCCATGTTGTCTCAGTCTTAGGATGGAAAGCCGCAGCCCTCCACTTCAGGGGCTGCCCATGACTGGAGCCGTCTGTAGACCAAGCATCTTCAGGTATAGAGGCTTTTCCTTTCTTAAGTTCTCTCAGCTACCAATGGCTCAAGAGCCAGTTCTTCTTGCTTTTCGCTGGTATATGTCACTGGCCCCAATAAGTGTTGGAGTTCTGTGCTTAAGGGGCTAGTAGAGAGGGTGCTATGCTGCTATAAATATGTACCCATTTGGGCAGTGCAGGCATCTGTGCCACGCCACTCCATGGCCTTTGGGTCCAATCTCACACCCACTCCACAATGGAATAGTTGGTTATAACCTTCGTCTGAGGTCTTCCGGTGATGGGCCCCATAGCTAGCAAGGTGTGGTACACAGCAGCCAGTTGCTTCTCTATCAAGGTGTACCTGACCTCAGCTCCTTTCCATAGTTGTGACCAGCATCCAATAGATTGGTGCGTCCGATCTTCCAAAGGCCCCATCCATAACCATTTTCTGTTACGTGAACATCTAGCTCACAGGGCCTTGATGAGTCTGATATACTCAAGGCTGTACGGCCTTAACTGCTCACTTAGCAGCAGTAAAAGCAGCTGCACATGTCTCACCTGATGCCTTTTAGTACCAATCAGTATAAGGGCTTCAAAATTTGTGCTAAGTGCGGGATAATCACTTTCCAGTAGCCCAAAAGACCCAAAAACTTTTGTCATACTGCCATATTTGTAAGGATGGGGAGATCCTGGATATTGTATAGGACCGGGATAACTTTAGTTTTACCCAACCTGCCAACCCCCAAGAACTTTACTGACAAACCAGGTCCCTGAACCTTGGTGCTGTCCACAGCCCATCCTTTGTCCTGTAGATGTTGCAGCAGTCTAGGAACTGCCCTTTCTAAATCTGAAAGAGAATCAGTCATGAGCATAATATCTTCACTGTAGAGATACAGCTGCACAGTTTGGCAGTTTCTTCCATGTGGCCAAGTCCTGGGATACAAGCCCATGACAAATGGTGGGACTGTGGATGTATCCCTGTGGAAGAACAGTGAATGTCCACTGCCGGCCTTCCCACATGAAGGCAAACTGTTCCTGACTTTCCTGTGCTATGTCAGTAGAGAAGAAAGCATTAGCAAGGTCCACAACATAATGATGTGTCCCTAGTTCATGACTTAGGGTGTCCATCAGGGCTGCTACAGAGGGGACAGCAGCAAGCAAAGGGGGTGTGATACTTTTCAATTCCCCGTAATCTAGGTCATACTCCAGGAGCTGTCCCGCTTTTTCACTGGCCACACTGTGGAATTAAAAGGACTGTGAGTGAGCTTTATGATGCCCCTCTTCTCCAGCTCCTGTAGAGTCTCTTCAATTTTTGTGTCCCCCAGTCAGTTTATATTGCTTAGTATTTGTCACCCACCGAGGGACAGGTAGAGCTACAGGTGGGTGCTTAGCATGTCCCCTGAGAAATGCCTTTATCACACATACCCTCAGTCTGAACTCACCTGCAGTGGTCTGTAACCACAGGCCCTGCAGGATATCTACCGCAAAATATATTCAGGGATGGGAGACATGTAAATAGTGTACTCCTTTGTGGGTAAACGCCCTATCCCCAATGGGATTTGGGCTTTCTTCACTCTGATTACCTTACCCACATAGCCATCTATCACAGCAGGGGTCCCGGGAAAATGCTGAGGTTTGCCATAAATCAGAGAACATTCAGCTCCTGTGTCCACCAGCACCAGGATATGTTGTACATTCATGGGGGACCAATGAATGCTAAATCTACATGTGGCCTCCGGTCCCCACTATGTCCCCCAGGGTGTGGGCCTTGACCACTCCCTCAGTCAGACCAATGCCCAGTCGTCTACTTCTGCTCACCCATGTCTCTTGTGACCCAGCTGCAATAAGGACCCCACCAAACCTCTCTGGTCCAGATATGCTCTTACCTACCCCCCCAACCTTGTAGTCACCTACTGATATGGAGATGGACTACTTGTCTCCACCCCTTGGAAACACCTTCGTATATGGAGATGCACTGAAGCCAAGTAAGAGATTCTGGAAATACTGCAATTTTACCCACAATCAGGTTTTCCTTATTCTCTGAATTTGTTATGTATGCATTTCTGACAATCAGCAATAACAGATAATCTCATTGCCTGACCTACTAAATGCCTAGACAACTTTTCTCTATTTCTGACACTAATTTTAATATACATATATATATATAACATATATGTTATATATATAATTATTGTATATTAAATATATAACATTAATATTCTTTATAATCATCATTATAATTCTAGCTAGTAATTATTGAACACATACTACATGTTCAATAGGAATTATTTTATATGTTTTGCATAACTCACTTCTCTGAGTCATAATCCAGTTTCTATTTCTGTGTAATGAATTGCCCCAAAATGTAATGAGTTAAAGCAACCATTTTATAATGCTCATGAATTCTGTGGAATTTCACAGTACCTAGCAAGATGCTTCACTGTGTGTGTGACTCCAAGTCTGTGACTGTGAGGTGACTCAAATATGAGGAACTGGAGTTATATGAAAATTAATTCACTCAGATGTTGGGCACCCAAACTGGGGTGGTTAGAAGACTAGGATTGCCAAATGAATAGCCTGTTAAAGTGACCTCTTCATGCATGTCTGCATCCTCACAGCTGGTATTTCAGGGTAGGCAGACTTTCTACATGAAGATACAAGGTTCTAAGTTTGAGTTTCCAACAAACAAATTAGAAGCTGCATTGCATTTTGTGACCCAGCATCAGAAAGCACCCAATACCATTTAGGCAGCAGCCATGTAGTCAGAGAAGTTGCTCACATTCCTTCCCAGATGCAAGGGCAGTGGACATAGATCCACCTTTTTTTTAAATTGAGGTACAGTTGACATACAAAATTGTATTAGTTTCATTTATACAGCATAGTGATCTAATATTTGTGCATATTGTTATATGATCACTACAATGTCTAGTTAACCTCCATCACTACACAGTTACAATTTTTTTTCTTGTGATGAGGATTTTTAAGATTTACTCTCTTGCCAACTTTCTAATATACAGTATAGCATGATTAACTATAGTCGCCATGCTGTATATTACATCCCCATGATTTATTCATTTCATAAATGGAAGTTTGTACCTTCTGACACCCTTCACCCATTTCACAGTTTTCACCCCCCACCCCCACCCACAAAAATGCCTTTGGTAACCACCAATCTGTTCTTTGTGTCTGTAAGTTTTTTTTTTTTAAGATTCCTCGTATAAGTGAGATCATACAGTATCTGTCCTCTTAGTCTGACTTACTTCAATTAGTATGATGTCCTCAAGGTCCATGTATGTTGTCAAAATGGCAAGACTTCATTCTTTTTTATGGTGAATAATATGTACCACATTTCCTTCATCCATCGATCCATCTGTGAACACTTAGGTCTTTCCCATCTCCTGGCTATTGTAAATAATGCTGCAGTGAACATGGGGGGGTCCCATTTACATCTCCTTATCTTGTGTATTTCTTAACTAATTATTATAAGGCTATTTTTCATAGTCTTGTTTTTTAACCTTCATACTTTCCAGCTTAAATTCCTTTAATGTTTCTTATAAGGCTGGTTTAGTGGTGATGAAGTCCTAAAAACTCCCAGAAAACTCATATCTCCTTCAATTCTGAGTGAAGAAAAATATGATAACTTGGCTCAGTAGATTATTCTGAGCAAACAAAAAAAAGAATTTTGTTTTTCTTTAGCACTTTGAATGTATTATGCCACTCCCTTCTGGCTTGCAAAGTTTCTGCTGAAAAATCTGCTGATATCCTTAAGAGAGTTCCCTTGTATGTAACAAGTTGTTTTTCTTGCTACTTTTAAGACTCTGCTTTTCTTTAACTTTTGACATTTTTGTTGTAATGTGTAGACCCCATCTTTGGATGGAAGTAGTGTCATACAATTTTGGGCTAATGTTTTAAAACCACCACAGTTCCTATGTGGCTAAAATTGTCTACATTCCTTCCTTTGCATTTGTCTTGCCAATGGGTTTCAGCCCCCGGCAAGTTCACTATGGTTTCAGTGAGACCAAAGAAATGACAGTAGAACGTTCTTGGGGTGAAAGGGTTATACCCAACTTTATTTCCACAGTGACAGGTCAGTCACTAAAATCCTGTTCACTCAGAGCGAGTCTGCATGCAGCAAGGCGGTCTCTGCCTCTGGACCTCTCTGCCCGCACAGCCGTCCTCTGGGCCTCTGTCCTCAGCACTGCCACCACTCCAGCCAATGCTCTGCTCTCCTGCAGCCTTGCAGCCATGCCACAGTGTTGCCCAGAGCACTGAGCAGGGCTCTTTATATAAGAGTCAATAACAACGCATTGCCCCCACGTGTGTAGTGAGCTAGCCAACCAGGGCCAAGTGAGAATCCTGGCCACAGGAACCTTCATTTTATCCACAGCATTACAGAGTACAAAATACAATTATTCCTTTCTCCAAGCCCTTTGAAGTCTTACCCCATTTTTTCATCAACTGCAAGTCAAGATTTTGTTATCTAAACTCTCCAGTTGCAGGTGAAGCTTCCGGGGTGCAGTTATTCTAGTTTGGTTGTATTTGATCTGAAGAACTCTAAAATTATTAAACGAACAAGTTATTTGTACACTACACACTTAACATACAATGGTTGAATAAACTTTATGGACACCCTCATGCACAATGGAGGGCCTAGAGAGGATAAAGAGGCACAAGCATCCCATTATAAAGTAAACTAGTCATGGAAATCAAAGTACAGCATAGGGGATATAGTCAATATTATTGTAGTATATTGTTGACAGAGGCAACTATACTTATTGTGGTGAACATTTTATAATATATTTAATTGTTGAATAACTATGTTATACACCTGAAACTAATAAAATATTGTATACCAATTATACTCAAGTTAAAGAAAAATAAGGAGGGAAAGAGACAAAAGCTACTGGTCCATAATAATTCTGAAATCCAGCTGGCCATTTGTTGCTAGTTCTTTGACTAGGGTTTATTTCTACTTCCCAAAAGCAGTTTTCTGAGGACCTTGGTTCTTCCCTCTAGCTCTCAGCTATTTTCTTTATGTTCTTCTTTCTTTTCCCATAGATGTGATCTGTATTCAAATGAGAAGCCCTCTCAAACTTGCTAAAGGCCTCTCTTTGGTTTGGACTGTTTCTATCCCTTTCAGTCAAAGCAGATCAGTTTCTTTAAATAGTTTCTGAGTGTCCTTGTTTTGATTTATAATTCACTTATTGAGCAACAGTCATACTCACAATTCTCTTTAAGTCAAACTCAACCACCTTACCTTTCTGTGAGGCTGCTGAGGCAAAGACCTTATAATCTCAGAATCTCTGTCGTGTAACGGGGACTTGCCAGGGACACTCTTAACATTCCTGGAGGGCTTTTGTCTCTCTGAGAGGATTTATGAGGCGCCAGTTCCAGTCTTCCTAAGTTCTTAGCAGTGCTTTCTTACAGTCATTCCTTTGACTTCATCTTTACTGTGGATGCTTA
This sequence comes from Smutsia gigantea, assembly GCA_032199065.1. Taxonomy (NCBI): domain Eukaryota; kingdom Metazoa; phylum Chordata; class Mammalia; order Pholidota; family Manidae; genus Smutsia; species Smutsia gigantea. The sequence goes on along the minus strand of JAVSCE010006701.1, from coordinate 1,471,774 downwards.
CCTGAGAGGAACTAGGATCTGATATTCGACCTGAGGCAATTTCCCAATTTAGAGAGACTGGGGATGGGGAAATAGTTTTATTTTTAAATAAAAGGAGCAAGTCCTGGATCCTTTACACTTCCTCTAAATTTTGCTTAAAAAACAAAGTTTTATGTTAGTCTGTTATCATATGTTAGCTATTTTTCCATCATAAGTGAGAACATTATTGCCAAACTTTCCACCACTAACAATGGTCACCTTTTTTTTTCCAGCCTCCAATAACAATTTCTTCCCACATTTCACTCACTGAGCTGTTTACAATGCTTTGAGGAGGTTTTCCAGTCTCCCTGAGGCCTCTCCAACTCTCCCTAGCAGTCTCCTCAAGGTCTGTGTAGTCAGGTTCTTCAGATAAACAGAACCAATATGAAATGAGATAGACAGATAGATAATAGAAATAAACAAATAAACATATGAGATATAAAGAGATTTGTTAAAAGCAACTAGCTCCTACGATTGTAGAGGCTGAGAATTACCAGGATCTTGAGCCAGCAAGCTGTAGACTGAAGAGAGCCCGTGGTGGCAACTCCAGCCTGAAAGCCAGCACACGGAGACCCAGATAGGACCAGTGTTTCAGTTCGAGTGTGAAGGCAGGGAAAGACCTACATCCTGCTCAAGGGGTTAAGCAGTAGGAGTTCCCTCTTATTCAGCCTTTTTGTCCTAGTCAGGTCTTTAATTGATTGGGTGAGGAGCACCCACAATGAGGGCAATTTGCTTTATTCAGTCTAATGATTCAAACGATTTCATCCAGGAACATCTTCACAGACACACCCAGAATTATGTTTGGCCAAATGTCTAGGCATTCATGTTCAGTCATGAAATTAGTCATCAAAGGGGCCTCTGGCTTCTGCCTGACCCCTGCTCCCAAAGCCAAGGGACATGTTTTGGGTTTTTATGGTGGCACCTTTAGTCCAGGCACTGTGTTTCTGTTATAGTTACTATTGCTACGTAACAAGTTACCCCAAAATTTAATGGCTTAAAACAAACACTGTTAGGCTCATGAATTCTGTGGATTGGAAATTCAGACAGAGCATAGCAGGGATGAAACATAGCAGCTTTCCCTGCTGCATGATGCCAGGGGCCTCAGCTGGAAAGATTCAAAGGTTGGGGAGAGGAACTCATCAGTGAGAAAGTAGAATAATCTGATGGTTTGTTCACTCACATTTCCGCTATATGGGTTAGAACGACTCCAAGAGTAAGACTGCCTGCCAGAGCACCTGAATGGCCATTCTGTGTCACTCAACCTTCTTCACAGTGTGGTGGTCCCAAGGTGGTCAAATTTCTCAAATGGAGGCTCAGGGATTTAAGAAAAAATGTTCCAACTATGAGGGCAGAAGCTACATCATCTTTTATGACCAAGTCTTAGAAGTCACACAGCATTATTTTCATTAAACTTTGGTAGAAATAGTCACAATATAATAGTCTCACTCTCTTCAAAAGGAGATGTTGCAGAACTCTTAAAGGGAACCATGTTTAAAACCACTGGAAGCGGAGACTGTCATTATCTTCATTTAATAGGTCAGGAAACTTGGGCCCAGAAGATGTGGTACTTTTCTCCAAGAACACACATGTAATAAGAGGCAAAGCCAGGATGTAAACCCAGTTGATATGACTCCAGAAGCCATATTTAAGATGAATATAGTTACTTTGCTTTTTTCTACTTTGAAATACAGAAGATGTGTTTTAGCATGCTAGACCTTAAAGATTTCCATTGAACATTTCCAATGAAGATTATTCATTTCCAGTTAAAATAGTTTATTTTTTCAACAAAAAGTGCCAACTAGCACTGACCTGGGTACTGAGGATGCATTAGTGAACAAGAGGGTATGTCTCTGTCTTAATGCAGCGTAAATCTAGTTTCTCATTATCTATCTCAAAACACTTATTTGTTATTTCTTTCAATATATCCTTGTCATTTTTTGACATGAAAATTTATTTTTACCATGGGTTTACTCTATGAGGCTATGGTGGTTTAATTGCATTAATTTATGTTTGTCTCCCTGCATTCAAGGCCTCTCTTTGGTAGTTGCTCCCAGTGTGCTTCTGAACTTGGCTGTGTGACTTCCTTTGGCTGATGGAGGAGTACGAAGAGCAGCAGAAGCCGAGCCTTGAGAAATACTCGTGCATTAGCATGTGCCCTCTTGGTTCTCTTGCAAAGTGGATAAAGCCAGAGTAGCTAATGGATGAAACATAGTTCAGTCATTCCCGTTTCCCACAGCCAAGAGATAGCCAATCACTAGACCTACGTGTATCGTCGAAGACTAGCCAATCCCTATCTGACTCCAGATGTATGACAAGCCTTGTTGAGATAATTTGAGCCTAACCCAGGCCCAGACACCTACCCCATGGAATCATGAGCTAAATATGTTGTTTTATGTTTTGTGGTAGTTTGTTATGCAACTGTGGAAAAGTGATACAATAGTCTTCTTCAAAATATGTGTTCACGTTTTCTGTTCTAGAGCCTGACTTTACAGTGGATAAATTTGTAAGCTTGTTCTGATAGTCCCCGAAGAGGTTAAATGCAGATTTTATGCTTGCCACACTATTTTTTTTGAAAGGATGTGATAGTCTATTTTAATACCACATTTACATATGGAAATCAACCTTGCTAGATTGGTTAATTTCAGCTGCTAAATTAACTTTACAACCATAACAATTACACTGATAGTGACTTATTCTGATACTCCCCTTAGATTTCTATACCTAATGGAGCTCTTAAAACATGCATTTCAGACTTTTTTTGCTACAAATATACCTTATAATAAGTAAATAAATCTGATAGTTTAAAGTAGAGTGCACTTTGATTTTTTAATTGCACAGTTTTAAATGCAAACTGCAAAACCCTTTTGACAGGGCTTTTTCCTTGACGAACTCCTATTTCACTCTTTTTATATTATTTTGAATGACAATATAAAAGGCATACATATTTCTTAAATGTAATATTGTATTTGGGATACAATACTATGGACTCAGTAATGTTATGTGGTATCTTAAGAGACTGAGTCTTCTCACCTAGCTCCCAGACTAGCTCTCTGATTTATTTCCCTGGAGAACATTTTTTTTTTTTTAATTTACAGGCAGAGAACTCTGCTTTAGGTCGCCACTTGGTCCATTCGATCATTCTCTGGCTTTCTGATGTCGTTTCTTTACTCTCAGTTTCTTCACCTCTACACCAGCTCAGTCTCCATGCTTAACACATTTTAGCCTCACTTCCCCAGTTTGCCAGCATCAGGTATCTGCTCCCTCTTTATCTCTGCAAACATTTTATTTAACTGACAGTAATATTTCCTTACAGAGAGACAGTCCCTCTACTAGTTCTGTGGAACCTTCACTAACAGGACTAACCTGACCGGCAAATCTAACATGATAAACTTGAACTAGTTGACCTGTAAAACACTACAATTAAATTATTTGTAATACAACCATTCTTCAGGTTTTCATTGGCCAAGCCATGGGTCTTTTCCTCAATTTGGGGTGCATGAAGCTCATTTCTGCCTCAGAGATTGGAATTTACTGTTTCCATTTACCCATAATGCTTTCTCCCTTTTATGTGGCTGGCTCTACCCATCTGTCTAAATTTGTCTTAAATATTATTGCAGCTTCCTGCCGCACTTTCTAGCCCAATACTTGGTTTTATTTGCTTCACTAATGTGGATCACCATATGAAATGATCTACTTTATCTACTGCTATGTGAAAATAAAGCATGTAAGTGAGAAGTGTTTCATGTCTCTTTCTGGTCATAGTCACAGGGCCAAGAGCAGTGTTGGTGCATTCAACCTCACAGAAAATATTTGTGGGACAAAGAAATTGTGTTTAGAGATCAGATGATGGTTTCACTTTAATCTGTACTGTTCAGAATTTGCCAGCAGTGTTGTGTTTAGACCCAATTTTTGCATTTCAGGAGCACTACTGACAAACTAAATCTTTCTAAGAAATAGACAACCCAGGTTGGTGAAAAGGTTTCAAACAAGTTTTCTATACAAAATTTGTCTCAGAAGAATATGTAGGTATGTCTTAGAGAATAAATATTGTGCACAAAACCACAAATTTTAAAAGTATTTGGAGATCTGAACTAAGAGAAAGGAATTAAATATGCTCTATGTAGCACTGGAATGCATAACTTAGAATTAAAAGGCACTGAATGTCAGAGTCTGATGAGAAGCTAGATATTTTTCAGATAAAGAAAAATAGACCCTGGAGTGTTTATATCAAAATATGCCCCAAATCTTTTAGATCTCATGGTGCAGAGGTAAAAGTAGAATCCAGGCTTCCCAACTCTCATTCATTCTTTACACTGTATAGTGTACAGAGAACTATATATCTTTACACTGTAATTTTCATCTTTTCTACTACATATAATTTTCTCAAATACATGCAAGTGCTTGAGCTCCATTTATTCATTCATTCATTCATTCAACAAAAATTTGATCATTATAGCAGCTAGAGGTAGAGTGTTATTCACAAAATGAGTTTCTCATTCTCACAGTTTTCATTCCATCATGTGGTAGAAGAAAGATTTGACTAAGTATGATTACTGTGGGGAGCTAGAATTTTTGCACAATACATAAGAATTTATTAATATTGAGAACTGGATATTTCAGTCTGGAAATAAAAGGGACTACTTAATGAAGCAAGAGGAGAGCTAACTCCACAGTCACTAAGGTGTTCAAATTGGTAGAGAGAAGATTTGGAGAAAGTATCCTAGAAGAGATTCAACTTTCAGATGGGGAGAAAGTCAAGTTCCTTTTCCGTTAGAGTGTACTTTGCTCTATTTTGAAGCATGCCCATATGCATCATTACTCTGTTGTGACAGAATTAATGGACAATTCAGTGTAGTCCTCAGGTGGCCTGATTGGCCCTAGGATCCCCCAGGATCCATGGGAAAACAGGGTAATTAAAGATTCTCTATATTGCTTGATGTAGACCTTTAAAAATGCTGGGTCCCTATTTTTAATCGGATTATTTTCAAGGCCATAAAAATATAGAGGTTCACAACATAGTATAAACTTTCACATTAGTATATTTATCCCAAACAAGTATTTTTAAAACACTAAACATGTGCCTAACACCATGAAGAGATTTGATAGACAGAAGCTGGAAATATGTCATGCCATGACAGTGATAAAGTCATTGTCCCTTGTATTGGAGGCTGTCTTTCTCAGGCGTCTGGGATGTGTGAGATCTACTGAAGGCCTGCTCTGTCCTGGTTAGTGTCCTCCCGCTTTCCTCCTTGTCAAATGCCACTTTGGAAGTGATTTGATGAAAAATGTTTCTTTGATTGTAAATCCTGTTTATAAGAATTTATTTTATATGCACATTTCAGGTCATTTTGAGTCTGCTGCTATTCTTCTTAATTCTTCCCTCATACATGTCTTATGAACTGAATAATTTCAGTACATTGAATAACATTTCCTCTACTGTGAGAAACACACTGGTCCAAATTCAGTAAGTGGACACGGAGACAAAGAGAACAGCAGAGCGAGACATTAATGACGGTCTTGCAAGAACTGGTGTCTGGTGAGCAGCCATACCTGGGGAGGTTGGTGCCAGTAATTTATCTCCTAGAGCACAAGTCCCTCCCCTGGTTCCTCATTGGCTGAGTACTACAGGGTTCACATTCTTTTCCTGACATCACCTAAGCCAGTTATAGCTTTCCCTTACATTTGTCTTAATTTTATTGGTAGGTTTAAAAAACTCAAATCAAACAGGTATAGCCAGGCGCTTACCGATTCCCCCACCCCCACCCCCACTCAGCCTGAGCAGCTTCCACCACGTGGCCCTTTGTTAATACCTTACTGTTAAAATGTTTAAACCTCCTGGTGGGAATAAATCACATTTAGGTTTTATGCTTTTTCTAACATCTACCATTCTATATTTCCACTCTAATATGCATATTTATGTTGAATGATAAATGCATTGATTAATAACCTACACTGCATCATATTTAAGAAAAATTAAATCCTAGAAACATGTTGCATGCAACATTATTTCCTTTCATGACATTGTTTTGATCTGTTTGCCCATCCACATGGACTATAACATACACCACTTTGATCACTAAAGATAAATAATGGAAGGATAAACTTACAGTCTGAGGAAAATAGTTTTTACTTTTACATTAAATCTAATTTATTTTTCTGTAAAAGCTGGAGACTATGTTAAAATAAATATTTCTGTTGTCATGTCATGTACCGACTTTGTTGTCAAGAATCAATTCCCTGAGAAGCATTATTTCTTCCTTTAAATCTATGACACATTTTAAAGCATCTTCATTCCAGCATAAATTTGCTTTAATTTGTAGAAAATGCCATAGGTAAACATACCAAATTTCAAAATACTGCTCTTACATTTTTCTTACTTGAAATGGTACTCTTATCTATTGAGCTTAGCACAAGACATGAAAATGCAAATAGTTGAGCCATCTGTGCATATGAAGAAGGGAAATGTGATGCCTTTCTCTGGTATGTGTGCTCCATTCCTCTCTTAGGAATGTCTTAGGAATGTCTCCCTCTCTTTTGTCAAAGCCCTCAGAGAAGCAGGTGACCACCCTGGAGTGTACCTGCCCAACCTGCCCCATTGGATCTCTGCTAAAACCAAATCCCAGCCATGTACATATGACTAGTTACAATGCTAGCTACTTCTCCTTTATGAGTTTTGAAATCTAGGATATTTCTATCCTAGGACAGAGCCTAAGGACATAATATGTCCTATGGATCACACACTGCCCTAGCACCATTTTTCTCCCTGCTTTACACAGGTCAGGGGCAGGAATTAATCTTAGCCTTCCTAATTAGTACATTGTGTTTAGACACAGTAAATTGGGATAAACAGCTCCTGAGCCAGGAAGTTTACTGTTTATTTTGTTGGCGTTTTATTTTCCAGGACTGATTTTACATCAGAGCTATTTCTTGGATGAGGGGCAGATGTAAGAGGAGTATGCTAAGTGAGAGAGGAGTGAATGCTAATTATTAGGAATTGGGTATCTGCATCTACAATCCAATGTTTCTCTTAAGTGCAAATGGCATGGTGTGCCCAACTGGGAAGGAAGCCCTGTAACCATACAAAACAGCATTTATTCCGTGCTCAGCCTACAGTAAAAGCCCAACAAATGCAGGTGAGGTGTAATGGTATTTTTAATTAATGTTCTTTGTATGTATTAAGTGCTATAAATATTATTCAATAACATCAATACCTGGAAATGATTGAACTTTTTATGTTTTTTAGAGAAAAACATACTACCTGATAGCAACTACTGTGTTTGCAATAAGGTAGTAAAATGTGTTCCTAAATGCTGAATTTGGATATTGCCCAGGTAGAAATTCAAGTCTAAATTTGTCTCTACCTTTATTTTTGCCCTGTTTATGTAATAGGAGGGTATTTAAGTGGGCATTAAAATTGCCCTCCAAAAATCCATAACAAGACTTTTATTTTTCCTGGGTACGTAAGGCACCTAAAATACAGCGAGTAGGTTCCAAGAAGCATACAGAGGGCTATTTGCAAATAAAAGATTCTCATGGAGGTGGATACAAGAAGTCTTGAGTTGACCCTATGAGTCATGAAATACTTGCAGTAAATGAGTATTTATAGCAGCAAATACTTGCCACTGGGATTAAAGACATTTCCAACTATGCAGGTAGGACTCTTATTAATGCTTAATTGGATTTCACACTGAGTAGAAATGTAGTCTGCAACCTGTCCAGAAATGACCACTGTGGGTGTAAATTTTATGCATCAAATTGGGGGACATTTTTAATTAAGAATATGTGTCAAATTGGAGGATATTTTTGAATGAGATTATATGTTACATTAGGATGCTTTTACATTAGATTTAGCATTTAAATTGGTAAGCAGATTGCTCTTCATGATGTGAGTGGGTGTCATCCAATCAAAGGCCTCAATAGGATAAAAAGGCAAGACCCTTTAAGCAAGAGGAAATTCTCTGAGCAAGAGGACGGCCTTTGGACTTCATCTGCATTGTCAGCATTGCTGGGTCTTCACCTGCTGACCCACCTTGTGGATTTTGGAAGTAACAGCCTCCCTAACTGAACAAGCCAATTCCTTATAATAAATCTCTTTATATATATCATTGCACTGTATATATATAATGTATAATATCTATATGTATATTATATATACATGTATATCCAATTGGTTCTGTTTCTCTGGAGAACCCTGACTGACATAAGCACCAACAAATAGTCTTTGAATGTTCCCCTTGGTTGCACCAGCTGAAGGAAGGAGTGGGGACCTGGGAAGCTACCTGGGTGATAGGGCAGAGAGTGAGAAAGGAGGAAAAAGATTGAAGTTGTGGATTGATACGCTGCCTTTACAATGTTTTGATTGGGCTAGTTTATACAAAGTGACAAAATAATTTGTCTTTTTTTAATTTTTAAAATTAATTAATTGAATTGATGTATAGTTGACATACAATATAATGTTAGTTTCTGGTGTATAACATAATGATTTGACATTTATATACATCCACAAAGTTATTCACATATTATTGACTGTCTTCTCTATGCCCTACTTTTCATCCCCATGACTTATTTGTTTTATAATTGGAAGTTTGTACGTCTCTATCTCCTTCACCTATGTTGCCCATCCTCCTCCTCCCCAGCCCTCTGGCATGAGTCTGTTTCTATTTTTTTGTCTGGTTGCTTACTTGTTTTGTTTTTAGATTCCACGTGTAAGTGAAACATATTTGTCTTTGGGTGATTTGCCTTTCTTAAAACATGTCTTTAGAGTTAAATATAAATGGACTAGAGGAGTTCAGTAGCACAATGAGATCAAGTATTGATCACTGATCTCTTATTTCCCTTTCCTTTATTCTCAATCCTTATTGCTCCTGACAGTTCTCTATCCAGGAACATGTTTGATTGTGAAAGGTTAACTTAGTAAAAGATAATATGACAATGTCACTCCTATGCTTGAGTGACTTTGATTACTTTCACTACCTTGGTAAATCTAATTTCCTGGTCATGGTACTCAAGTTCCTTAATCACCTTCTTCCAGGTCTCACTATAGGCCTTTCACCTTCTGATCTTCTCATCACTGCCCAGAGTATACAACTATGCTGTTATTGTCCCCTCTGCTTTGGTGGTCTTTTCCTGTTCTTCGATGGTGGAATTGTTAGACCCAACTGAAAGGGGAACTCAACTGTAAAATATTTCCTGTTCCATAGAATCAGAAAATTCCCTCCTTTTTGCTGTCAGAATGTGTTTTCCACATCTGATCACTCCACAATACCAGTTTTCAGTAGACTTCACTGCAGACCAGCTGGCTGTCTGGCCAGAGCCAAAGCAGACAAGCCTGGCTTGGAAACCAACTGTGCTGCTTGGTAGCTATGTGCTACTGGGTAGATATTTCCTTACTAAGGCCCAATTTCCTCATCTGGAAAATTGTGAAAATAATAGAATTATTAAGAAAATTAAACATTTTAATATATGAAATTATTTAGGACAGTGCTTAGCATATAGAAAGAGGACCAAAATATTAACTTCAATTTATTCACCTATTAGGTCTTCAGTAAACATTTACTGAGTTCCTGTGATATGCCAGGCATTGTTTATTATCATCATCCTATGATTATTGAGTTCACACTCATTTTTAAGTGTTGAAAATCTAGCCCAGTAAGTGTCACACAGATGCTCATTATGTTTATTGATGTAAGAACTGCTTTGGTCATTAGGCTTAAACAATGGGAAATTGGATGCTCAGTTTTCATTCTATTTATTAGGTAAAGAGATACAGCCTATAGCTATGAACAACATGCTTTACACCCTAAAACTCTTTTCTTTAGTGGTTGAAAACTTAAATAACCTAATTAAAATGAAATAATATCTCCCCTCTATGCAAAATTATGTTTATAAAGACAATACATTATAAAATTACATTGGAAGCATCAACTTATCAATAGTACTATTATATATTTTTGTCTTAGTGTAATATAGCACATTTTATTATAATTAGATAAATTTAACCTTTGAAATATTAATAATCTCAACTGAAACAAAATCAATGTAGCTTTGCCAGAACCGCATATATAATACTAGCTGTTAGTAATAACACGTAACCTCAAATGTAAAATATATTTAAATTTTATGATTTTTATGTTATTGTGTCTAACATCTCTCAGTCTCTGGTGTATTATGAATTACATTCAAAATTGTGAGAAACATAAATGAAATTATGTCCTTTTTCACAAAGAGATAATGTATACATTCTTAGGTATCAAATGTAGGACCTATTAGGTGAGTCTCTCACAATCTGTGTTATTTATGCAAGTTCAGTAAGCAAGCATTCTCATTGTTACATGCTCTGATATATGGCTTGTTTATGTCTAAATCTGTTCATTTGGGGGTAACTGATATAGATCAACTTGGTTTGACTGTATAGTCTTTTCAGGTGAATAGTGTAGACATTATAAGTTCAGTGCTATATTAGAGGAGACATGGTGCCATGTAGCAACATAGCAAAATTATCAGTCATTCACACTTCAGATTGAATTTTTATGTAATTTTACCTACAAACATTTGGGTGCCAGCTATATATGTTAGGTAGGCCCTGTGTTTTGGGGCACTGATGACACAAGACTAATACCAGCCTAATCTCAACCAGGATGAGCTCAGAATTGATCATTTAATGTAATATTTCTGAATCAAAAGTGGAAGGCAATGGAAAACATTGGCGTGTTCTGTGTGCTTGGTGGAAGTCATAGCTGTAAGGGACTTGATACCTAGTGGCTCTGGGGAGGCAGAGATGAACCTGAATGAGCTGCCTGCAGAGCAGGTTGTACAAGACGGGATCACAAAGGAGAAGAGCCAAGGGGTGAGGAACTGAAAAATGTAGGAGACAAACTTATTTTTACCTGATTTATACTTCTTTTGGATTGACAATCCTAGAAAAGAAGGTTTGGGGGTCACCTTAACTGGGTGACGCTGTGGGCTGTCCTCGGCCACCAACAGCAGTGCCACATGGGAGCTGGTAGGCCTTCTGAGCCAGAAACTCGGGAGGGTCAGCCATCTGGTTCTCACGTGCCATCTGGGTGGTGCCTCTGTCATAGCCTAGCCCAGGCCATACGTACATACTTGTTTGCACTCAGTGCTCACTAAGTTAAAGGTAATGAAACAATTCTTAAAACATCATCACTGTGATCTCTAAATATTTGCTGCATATGGAAATCATGTGTTTCTCCTAGTCCAGAAGATAACAATTATTTTCTGTTTTCTTGTTTGTGATAAAGAAGACATAGATGGCTAACAATACAAGACAGTATTTACTAATATCAAATGATTACTTGTAATAAAAAATACCATAGATATTCAGAGAAAGTGGTGATAACCACGGATGCAGGTGTTTGGAAAGGTCAAGAGATGGGATTTAGGAGAGGGTGGGTTGTCCTGTTCTAGCTCTGACTTCCTAGACAAGCCTTCTGCTTATTTATTGCTGAGTAACAAACCACCCAAAACTTGGTGGCCTAAAACAACAATTTATTGTCATCTCTCATAGTTTCAAGGGTTTATTGGGCTCAGCTTGAGAGCTTCTTGCTTGAGGTCTCTTTTTCTTTTGCAGTCTGAGTGTGCGGAGGTGGGGTTCTCCAGAGGTTTGGCCAGCGTGGATGTCAGTGACACTTCTTCACTCACAGGCCTCTGCCTCTTTCTTTTTGCCTGAGTGTCGCATGCTCCAGAGCCTGTCCAGATGACTTGGGCTTCTCATACCAAAATCATTTCAGAGAGGTGCTCATCTTATTGTGCATCTGGCTTCTGAGAAACGACATGGAACTCCAAATCCTCTTAAAGACCTGGGAATTACACACTATCAATTCTGCCCTATTCTATTGGTCAAAACAATCACAAATCAGGTCTTGTTTCAATGTCAGGGAAGCAGAGGGGTGAATACCTGGAGTCATCATTTATTGGAGAGCCATCTTTTGGACACTACCACAAGTTGGTGACAATTTCTCAAAAATGTTGAGTTTAGCCTAGACAGTCTTTGGAGCACTGTTACATGTAGCTTCACCTTTCCATGATCCACAAAAGTTGTCTCCATAAATTGTAATTCACCAAAGAGAACAGTAAACAGTATCTAGAGGGAATATCGTCAATTTTCTATTCCCATATGGGCTGTTGAAAAAGAAAAAACAAAGACATTTTTCTTCAGGTTACAAAGCCACTACAATCTCTCAAGAAGTACTTCTGTTGATGAAGCATCCGAGCTTTAATATCATCTCATCTCTGCAGTCTGAGTACCCTAATGTCCCAGCCTACATCACAGTCACAAAGTAACAATATATAAGCAGTGCATTTGTGTATGTAGGTTTTTTAGTCAAGAATGCCTTGTTCATTTCAGTGTTTTGGGGGAAACTTTATCCCATTAAAATCATTATTCCTTAAAAGCATAATGGCTCAAGTCTGACCCAGATGTTTTAAAGTACAAGGTTCTTCAGAGAAATATATTTCCTTACAGGAAATACTATTGAGTGGAAATAAATGTAGATTTTTTTGGATATACAGGTTCTGTTGTTCAGAGTGTTTATCTCATGAGACTAAGCCCAATGTCATATCCTTGTATGAGTCATTAAAGTTTTACTATAGAAGCAAAATAAAATTCTAAGCTCTAAATAATTAAAAATTTCTTTTAAAATTGCTTATTCTATAAAAAGTAGTAAAGGGCTTTTAAAGGGGTTTTTAGCATGAATTCAAGCTAAAATTATAAACCCATTCTTTGCTAGAATGCCAAAACCATATTTTCCTTGTTATAACACTCTGAAGTTTTATTAAGGAAAATAGAAACATTTCTATTTTATGTCTTTGTTTCTTCTTTATGTTATTCAGATTTGAATGTCTAACCAGAACATTTTTCTCCACAGTTATGCTACACAGTATGTATACAATAAACTATTTGCCTCTCACATTTAGGTCATAATATCTTTTTAGCCATTCTCTACGTCATTAGGGGATGAGGATCTATGAATTCCCACTAAAGACATTTTGATTTATTTTTCCAGCCACCGCCACATTAAAGCCTTCCTGTACCATTCTATCCTTATATGTATCATGTAATGAAGATGTTCAATACCTATTTGGTGAATGAATGTAAACCTTTGTCTTAACTGAATGGAAAACATTCCTGGTCCCATATGACTTCAGCTTGCACCTTGAGTTTCTACATCGCTTGGACTGTAATGAGTCCATCAGTTTTTTTAATTGCAGCTCCTCCCAATTGAAAATTTCTTAAAACTGATGTGACTGGCATTTTGGGGGGCTGAAAATGTTAAAAAAAAACTTCTTAGAAATAAAATTTAATGTAGATACTAGTAAGTTATATTTAGTATTAACTTTGAAAATACTCTATTTTTACAGGCTACTGTTAAGTCACATTTTAGACATTTTAACAGACAAGTATTTTCTTAATTTCAAAGTAAAAAGGAATGTTAAAAATTTTTTCCATTTTGCCCCCAGAAAACTGGGTCATAACACTAAAATGAATGGGAAAAAATGAAAATTGCTAGAGCATAATGAAACAGTGAGTATTCTCTTCTAAAAAGTAACGGTGTGTTCTGCCAGTCACAGCCTTTCATCAAGGAGCTCCGAGTGTGCTGGTGAGAATTGGCAGCTATCCTTGGTGCTTTGGCAGCCTCAGCCTCAGTATCAGAGAAAGTATTTTCAATCTTATTTTTTTAACTTTGCAGTAAAGGAGTCAAAGAGAAGTTACATAAAATTTTAGATCAGGGAATAGCTTAGGCATTTGCTAAGGATAATAAGTAAGTCTCCTGACCATGCCTGTTCAGTGTACCTTTGATCATATAATGTTGCTCCAGCTAGTGGCAAACTGATAGCATGAGAGCCCGATTGTGGGGAATGGCATACGACAAGTTTTAAGGGAACAGCATAGTGATGCCGAACCATATAACTGTCTTTTATTCTTTTTTGCATCCATTTAAGTGAACTAGAGATTAGAAAGTATCAATGGGATTCAGCCAATCACATGCTAACAATGATAAAAATGTTTCTGATTTCTATCATGTTAAATGAAAGTAGTAGTACATTTTAAATATAAGAAGGAGCAATGTCACGTGCATTAGTCCTCCCTGGGACTTAATGCTCAGGAGAGAGCATATGTGTCTCTGTAATATGGAAGGTCAGTATGGGACTCAGCAATCGTTATTTCATCACTGTTCTATAGATGAGTCCATACGTTTTCTCTTGCCGCTCTTACGGATGGAACGTTGTCCCCAAAGTTCTGTGTTGAAGCCCTAACCTCCAGCGGGACTGTGTTTACAGATAGGGCCTTGAGGGAGACCAGTCAGGGCTAGAAGAGGTTAGAAGGGTGGGGCCTTCTCCAATAGGACTGCTGTGCTTACAGGAAGAGGTAGAGATACCAGAGACTTTTCTCTGTACACATGGAATAAGGCCATCTGAGGACATAGTGAGAAGGGTGCTCCTCACAAGCCACCAGAGAGGCCTCACCGAAAACCAACCCTGACAGGACCCTGATCATGGCCTCTAGCCTCCAGAACTGTGAGACAATAAATTTCCTTTGTTCAAGCCACCCAGTCATTTTTGGCAGTGGTATTTGGCAACCTGAGAAGACTGATAGAGCTGCTGAATGAAGCCAGATCTTATTGGCTTAACCATGATGTTACTTGCTCACAGTTCTGTGGGTGAGCTGTGTGTGTACAGTTAGGCAGGCATAGCCCTTCTCTGCTCCAGGCAGGACCAGGTGAGGCAGAATTAGCCTGGTGAGGAAGCTCCAAGGTGACCTCACTCGTACATCCGGGCTTTGGTGCTGGTTATTGGCTTGGAAGCTGCAGTTTTTCTTCATGTGGGCTTTCTCTTTCACATGTTGCTAATTCTCCAGTGATAGGACAGTCTAGACTTTACATGGCAGATGGGTTCCCTTTCTGTGGAAACAGAAGATGTAAATCCTTTTAAAGCATGGATTCAGAACTCCCAGAATGTCATTTTCAGTATTTTCTATTGGTCAAAACAAATCATCCCAAACAGTCTGAAACTACTGGGAGATTTTATATATGTTAAAATGAAACTCAGCATTATAAAGAATGGGCTCTCTTTTCTTTTCACAATAATTAGAGCTGATTGCAACTACAGCAGATTTTAAAAGACCAGCCTCATTCACTAAGCAAAATAACTAACATAAAGCAAGAAAACAGAATGAAAACAATGTCCTTAAAATTGACTGAACATTATTCTTTCCTTAATAAGGACTAAATTTTATCTATTTTATGCTGTGTGATCCCAGGTTTTTCTCAATATGTTAAATAGTCAATATCTTATACAGATAAGAGAACAACTTAGAAGTATGTATAAGAATCAAAAGAGAACATATTCATTCATTAATTTACAAAAATTATAATTATCTATTAAATGCTCACTGCCTCTGTGACAAGCTTCTGGGTACTGGATATACAAAGTCCCTAATTTTGTTCTCTCTAAGAAACTCCTTAACAAAGTCATCATAGCTTTAAGTTTCTAGTGGGGAGACACAGATAACAAATGATTATGTATTAAGTCAGCTGGTAAGCACAATTTTTTAAAAAGCAGGAAAAGGGACAAATGCTTGGGAGGTAATTGGAGAAGGGAAAGTTCGCTATTTTAAATAAAGTGGTTGGGTTAAAGCTGTCAGAAAAGATAAAATTTGAACATCTGTAGGTTACTAAGGACTTAGACATGCAAATATCTGGAAGAAGATCTTTCTGTGCAAAAACCCTCAAAAAGGAATATTCTAGCAAGAATGGCTGAAGCACAATGAGAGAATAAACTGTAGAGAAACACGAATTGAACAGGGAACCCATTAGGAAGCTGTTGCAGGAGGCTGGATCAGGTCAGTACCTAGATGACACCTGTGGGTGTGGAGAGCTAGTCTGATTCCCCATATGCAATGAAAATAGAGTGGATCTTATAGGGTGGAAGTTGGGTGTAAAAATATAGTCAAAAATGACTTTAAGTTTCTTTGGCCTAAGCAACTCAATGATGTAAGAGCTATTTGCTTAATTGGAAAAACTGAGAAGGAGAAATTTCAGTATAAAGGAAAACAAGAGTTTAGTTTACACAGAGAAGTACCTAATACTATATCTGGCACAGATTTAAGTAGATGCTTAGTCAATTTTATATCTTCTTTCCCTCCTTAATAACTTTTTTTTTCTGCAACACGAGAGTATCAAAAAAAAAAAGGCAGAAAAGAGCCAAGTAATGTAACAGCAAAAAAGAGGATTTTGGCTAGGAATTCGTATATTCAAAGCAAATTTGGAATCAGTGGATGGAATAGTTTCCTGTGCAACATGCTGCCTTCTACTCACTATTATTCATAAACATTTTTAGAAGTTAATTCCCTCCATAAGTAATTTTAATAATAAAGAATGAAAACATATCTACATCTCTCCTCCATTGTCCAAATTCCCCTATTTTCCTACAAATAAATATAATGGGGCACCTAAAGCCAAGACAACACAAGCAAAAATAAACAAGTAGGACTACATCAAACTAAAAAGTTTCTGCACAGCAAAAGAAACCACGAATAAAATGAAAAGGAAGTCTATGGAATGGGAGAAAATATATGTAATTCATGTATCAGAGAAGGGATTCACCCAAACTATATAAAGAACTCATATAACTCAGTAGCAAAAGAACAATAATCCAATGAAAAAAAATGTGCAGAGCATCTAAATAGACATTTTTCCAAAGAGGGAATCCATTTGTCCAACAGGAACATGAAAAGAGATGCTTAACATCACTATTCATGAAGGAAATGCAAATTAAAACCACAGTGGAGTATCACCTCATCCCTGTTAGAATGGCTACTGTCAAAGAGAAGAGAAATATCAAGTGTTGAGTGGAGCAACAGGAACCCTTGTACACTGTTGGTGGGACTGCAGATTGGTGCCGCTACTATGGATAGTGCTATAGAGGTTCCTCCAAAATTAAAAATAAAACTACTACACAATCTTGCAATTCTACTTCTGAATATTTATCCGAAGACAGTGAAACACTACCTCAAAAAGATACATGCACCCCCAAGTTCTTGCAGCATTATTTACAACAGCCAAAACTTGGAAACAATCTAAGGGCCCGTCAGTGGATAAATGGATCAAGAAAACATGCTGTATGTATGTGTGTGTGTGTGTGTGTGTGTGTGTGTGTGTGTGTGTAATGGATCAAGGGAACATGGTTTGTGTGTGTGTATAAAATAAATATTCCACATATACACCATGGAATATTCAGCCATAAAAAGAAGGAAATTCTTCCATTTGCAATAACATGGATGGATCTTAAGGGCATTTTGTTAAAGAAATAAGTCAGAGAAAGAAGATTACTGTATAATCTCACTTACATGTGGAATCTGAAAAAACAAACCTGAATTCTTAGATACAGAGAACAGATTGATGATTGCCCCCAGTGGGGTTGGTACTGGGAGGGGAATGGGTGAAAGGAGTCAAAAGGTACTTCCATTTATAAAAATAAATAAATCCTGGGGATGTAATGTTCAACATGGTGATTATAGTTAACAGTATTGTGTTGTATATTTGAAAGTTCCTTGGATAGTAAATCATGGAAGTTCTATCACAGAAAAAAATTCTAATTATATGTGGTAATGGATGTTTATTAGACTTGTGGCAATCGTTTCATAGTATACACAATATTAAATCATTACGATGTACATCTGAAACCAACAGTGCCATATGTCAATTATATCTCAATTTAAAAATATATTATGGATGTGGACAAAACTGAGGACTGTAGAGTAACACAAAGACTGTTGCCAAAGTCTGGAATTGGTTTTCTGAATGTGGAAAAAGGTTTTACTTTAAAAAAATAATTAACATTTGAAAATTCTAAACAGTCTAATCGTTTGTTGAAAACTCCAAGTTAAGCCCCAAAGGAAGAAATTTCTTTCTAAAATTATACAGTGTACAAGGGCCAAAATCATAAGTCTTCAAGCAAGGTCATGCTGTCGTTGTCTGTGTTAGAAGGCGGTGTGCTTTAGATCTTGCCGCTCCACGTGCAGCCAGCATCGCCGTGATCAGCACCGCTGAGGAGCTGTTGGATTAGTCGGCATTTATAGCAGCATTCCCCTGCGATCCATGTGCACACTCAAATCTTCGAAGCACTAATTTAAGATTAATGGTTCATTGTAAAATCATTGTTTATTATATTTTTAAGTTTTTATGAGGTATATGATAGCCATAAGCAAAATCACGGCTGTCGTTTATTTTTAAAAGAAGAAAACTTGTCAAGACGATGTGTGAAAGGAAAAGAGGGGATGCAAACTCAACAGTCCAATTAGATTTATTGCTAAACCTGAGAGGGACCCCTGTGTTCTGGTGAGCAGAACAGAGAAGGGTCTCTTTCAGCCTAAGAGGATTTTTATGGCCAGGTTTTTTGGCAGCCTTTTTGAGGGGAGGGGTCAGGGGAAAGGTGGTCTTGTGGCTTGCTGGCATGTCCTCTGGTGAATGCTTGTAGCCTAGGTAAGGTGACATCTAGGTCTCTCTGAGATGGTGGGTGGGCTTATTCAAAAAGGGAAGCAACCTAAGTGTCCATCAGTAGATGAATGGATAAAGAAGATGTGCTACATATACACAATGGAATATTATTCAGCCATAAGAAGAAAACAAATCCTACCATTTGCAACAACATGGATGGAGCTAGAGGGTATTATGCTCAGTGAAATAAGCCAAGCTGAAAAAGACAAGTACCAAATGATTTCACTCATATGTGGAATATAAGAACTAAGAAAAAAAACTGAAGGAAAAAAGCAGTACTCTCGTCCTGATTCTGTCAATGTGTGTGCTAAGTAAGATTATCTAGAAAGGAAAGAACATTGCATATGACTACCAATATTTTTAAATTTGCATTTTATTTTTACCTAAGTGTGTGCAAGGGAGAAATGGGAAAATTGTTTTTAAACATCTCTTAATATCACCTCATTATGTTTCACTCCTGTTTATGCATTTTTAATGAGTGAATGAAATTTATTATATCAAGCTTCCAAGAAAATTTTAAATATGGAACTTAATTTAAATGCTGTTTTCTTTAACTTACTACTTAAATATTTGCTTTTATGTTAAGCTTAAATATGACTTCTTAAAAAATCTGAATTTCTTGGGAATTTAATTATGACATCTTAATATTCTATCTCATTTCTGTAATAACTAATACTTTACTGTATTTTAAGTGAAATTTTAATAAATGAAAGTTGGAAATGATTTACCTTTTACAGGACCTATGTCCTTTATCTAATTATTTCCTTATCTATTTTAAAGTATCTATTTAGGGCTTATTATATAAAAACTATTGTTAGGGCTACAGTGATTTTTTTGCCTTCAAGAAATTAGCATAAAAATTTGGGCATTAGTTGGTTCATGAATTCTGATTCAGTTCTTAACAAACTTTTTTCTGTAAAGGGCCAGATAGTACATATTTTTGGTTTTGTAGCCCATACAGTCTGTGTCTTATCTATTTCATTTTGCCATTGTGGCATAAAAGTAGGCATAGCCAATACATAAACAAGTGAACATGAAAGTGTTATAATAAAACTTTATTCATGAACACTGAAATTTCAATTTCATATCATTTTATTCCTCTATTGAATTTTTTTACCTACATAAGATTGTAAAAGCCATTCTTAGCTGGTGGTCTATATTAAAACAGCCAGTGGACTAGATTTGGCCTGCAGGCTACAGTTTGTTGATTTCTGATGTTAAGACATTGAGTCCATGAATGTATATTGACTAAAGATTTAATGGAAATCTGATGACTTCTTGGTACCGAAAATATAACATTGACATTGTGTTTTTGTTTATTTGAGAAGAAAACCAGAGACTGAAAGGGAGAGAGAGAGAAGCAAAGAAAACTAAAAATGATTGTGAATTTACTAGGTACTAAGCATTCATTGTATTTAGCATTTTATATATTTGATTTTGGTTAAACTTTACCATACTCCAGTGACACTGGTAGCATCATTGCCTTTTTACACATAAGAAAAATTGAGGCTTACATAACTTTTCAAGGTCGTACAGCAAGTCAGTGGCAGAATTAATCTAAATCTGACTCCAAATCCCGAGATATTTGCACTGTACTACACTGGCCATAATGCCTCACCCAACAGGAATACATGCTGTATATTATAAAGATTTATTTTTAGAGGAAGATAAGGGAGAGTGTCACAGAGGAACTGTGAGGTGGAATGTAGGCAAGTAGTTGGAAAGTAAAGGAAGGCATTCCAAATATAGGCATGCAAACCTAAGGAGAATATAGCTGAAGGCTGGAAAACGGAGATGGGAGACCACTTTTAAATTCCCAGTGGACATGACATTGTCTTTCATTTTACTCCCTTTCATTTATCTTCCTTTTCCCCTTTGTAATTTTTAGCATTTATACCTTGATGAAAATTGATTGATTCACATTCTTTTTTACTCATCTGTCTCTGTTCTTGACCTAAATTTTCAAAAAGTAAACTAGTTGTTGCTCACCTGGCAATTCTGTGTTCCCAAGAAAAATTTCTGAAGGAGTCTCCAATTTCTATCAACTGTGCTTGGTGGTGTGTTGTAAAAAGAGACAAAGTAGGTAGCTGACAGGTTGTGTCTTTCATACACCGTTGCCTTTTGTACTCTTACAGCAGATTACAACCACATAGCTATTTAGGTGATATGCAAATTATATCTGGTTACTATATTTGAGCTAGACAATAATTACTACATAGGTGTACAAGTATTTCATTAATACAACTGTGCACCTTATGCAGACTCTCTTTTTGTTGTGTGGTGAGCATATTAACAGGCACATTCCTCATTTTCCTCTTAATATCTCAGTCTCATATTTAATGTGTGCTTAATTTTTAGGCATTTTAATTGTTCTTTGTTCAGAGATCCCTTATAGCTGAAAGAGTTGAGGTAAGACAATGAAGTGAGCACAGAACATTTGCACTAGAGTCTTGAGTAAATGTTAGAAAAATGACATGAGAAAGTTATACCCTAATAGAGATTTCACATGTCTTTGGGTTGACATTTTCTGCAGTGAACATCATTGTATAGGATAAAGAAGGAATAAAAGAGTGAGTGAAAAAAATCTCTCATAAGTGAAATCTACAATATTAGACTGTTCAACTTTGATTCAAGAGATGGAAAATATGACCTTATATTTGTAAGATCAAATGCAAATATTTCTCATGTCCTCATGTTTATTTAGGGAAAAGTAAGCAATTTTCATGGAGTCTTAAAGAGGTAAGAGATCAATAGACTCTGTTGCTACTAATGAGTGCTTTCTAAGATTTAAGAAATGTTCTGTCTTTTATAAATGTTAAATTATATGATGAAATGAAAAATGAGGAAACAAAGTATTTGATAAAAGTGTTGACTTTTATAAAATGTATAGCATATTTTGAAATAGTAACCTGGGACTTTCTGCTTATGAAAATATCATGCCAAGACACCTTTAGGTGTAGCTTGTTGAAATAGCATATATTTGGAGAACTACAGCCATGAGTCCAAGTACTCATTCCTAAATAATATTTTGGCTGATCTAAGCTGTCCCTAGATCTTTAAATCAACTGACTTATCCCCACGACCTGCCTGGGCAGGACCCAGAAAGCAAGCTATGAACTGTAATACTTGCTTTGGACAATTTTCCTGGCCCCTTGTTTGTTTTATATTCCTGCTTTTTTTCTTGCTCTCTCTCAGTTCCCAGATTTCAGTCCTTGCTGGGAACTAAGTCCTTTAGTCCTGGAGCCTTCATTTTAGGACTAACTGCAGCCAATCACACAGTTTTCCTCTCTCATATTTGCCTGGACTTTACTTTTCTTCATGGTATTAGCTTTGATTTTAGTTTCAGCCCATGTATTCTCCACAAGGAAGAATTCTGTTCACTTAAATAGGCATTTTTCAAATTCAGCTACCTCTTACCTTACTATAGGCTTACACCTATGTTGCTGGTTTTTTGCATCTTGATAACAACCTGCATCCTAGCCGAGAGTTCAGGACAATGATTAATTTAGACAGCAGAGGAAGATGAGTTTGTTATAGGCTTAAAGATGAAATTCCAGATGTGGTTAAAGACATATGCAAATGCAGTAGACTATTTCCTGAAGCCATAATCCTTTTTAATGTTTTTTTTTCTCTTTTTTTGGCATCTGGTAAGATCACTTTGATTCATTTTATCTAATGTTTCATTTGAAATTTGCCTTTTTTTTTCAGAATACTGCCAAAGTGAGTGAAGTAAAATTTTCATGTGCTTTCAATTTTTTTTTTAACTTTATTATGTCCTGTAGCTCCAGGGGGAATGTGTGTTCCCAGCTCAGGGCGAATAAACCTATGAAGCCGAAATCAGTCAAGGGAAATAAATAAACTGGGAGAAACCTGTTTATTGCTTACAAGAAGCCTGGCTCCATTTGTGCCTCCTTTCAGAAACTCCCACTTACCCACATATTGCTGTCGTGGGGTGCACTCGCCTCTGGCCCCTTCCCCCTTGTAAACACGGGTTGATATGGAGATGAACTAAGGCCAGGTGAGAGATTCTGGAAATATTGTAATTTTACCCACGGCCCACCCCTCCAGAATTATAAGCATAAAATGTACTCAGTTCCCATCTTCCACAGTGGCCCCTGTGTAAGAAAACTGGAGCACTGCAACCAGACTAATTACATAAAATAACAACAGCAATAAAATCATGATGATCCGCAAGCCAGAGGATCCAGTTAGGTTCAAAGTCCTATTCAGATTAAGTCCATAGCTTACCCATTCCACAGCAGGTGAGCAGCTGAACCAGTAGGGAGCTTTGTTTATGCTCAGCAAACAACAGCTGCAGCCAGGGGGCAAGTCCAAGTAGCAAATACTGTAAAGAAAATAACCTTAAGGGTGATATGATACATGTTTTAATGACAACAGCATAGGCAAATCTTGTCCATCAGGTAGGATGCATGCAAGAGAGTGGTCCTGTGATAGGACAGTAGCAGGAATGGGATCTCATCCTGGTCTAGGATACCAGGCCTTCACCCCCCTCCCTGTGGGAGTTACAGATGGGCTATGGGAGGTACATGCACTGGCTATAAAGATAAAACAAAAATTCCCCATAAGATGCTCTTACCTCCTGTACATTTTGGATACACCACTGTGATCTTTGAGAACCATTCTGCTATTACACCAGGAGCACATAGGAGGCCAGCTTTCAGGCCTTTTCCCCAAGGTGCCAGAAAGGCCAGCCATCACTGGTCCATGTGTCAAAATGTCCAGGGCCATATCCACTCAACAGAGTCTCTAGGGTTTAACACAGTTGGGGCTGGCAGCAGGATGGCTCTGCTGGCCATCTCCTGGCTTCAATAAGTCCTCTTTGGTTTGCACATATAATTGTACAGGAGAGGCAGCAAGGTGTGTTAGCATATCCACAGGGCTCAAGGCTCCTTTTCGGGCCTTCTCATTCAAACACCATAGCACTGTCCATAAGCAAACTGACCAGGCACACAGACTATTGGTGTCTGACTTCAGGCCAGATTTCAAGAAAACATTGTACCTCTCTTGTCATGCCTGCCCCATAGTTATATGGTACATGAAACTTGCATTTTATCCCTAATTGCTGCACCTATTCTTGTAATGCATGTCCAGTAAAGTGGGTGACTTGATGACTCTCAATCACCTGCAGCCAGCCTTAGGCTGCAAAGGGATGCTCCAGGCCCTTCTTGGTGGTTTGCTGATCTGCACAACGTGCAGGAAAAGCAACCAATAGTCCAATAGCCGTGTCCACACAAGTCATGGCATAATGATAGTCTTCTGATATGTGCAGAGAACCAATACATTTTATCTGCCACCTGCCAAGGGGTATTGGCCCCCTTTTCTATTGTCCCATGTTGATGCTGGACTCGGTGTAAGTCCCTCTTAGAGTACACAAGGCCCTCCTTCTAGGCTCTGCTGACTTCTTCAAAAGTCAACGGCAAGCCCCACCTACAGGCTACAGCCCACATTGTCTTTTGCCCCGTGTCCAACAAATGCTGATTTAACCATTGGGCTACATCAGAGGCAGGCTTTGCTTCTAGCTAGTGCACTTTGACCAATGTATCTGCTTCATCATTCCCTGGGGATGCCAAAGGCAAATGGCCAGTCACATGATATATGATAACAGTCTTATTCTGACCAGAGGCCCATAGGTCTTGCAGCAACTCTTGTCCCCAAAGGGGCCGGTGACCAACAATCCAGGTGTCAGGGTAACATATTAGTAGCCCCATCTCAAGCCCCACTAGACGGCCCACCTGTCAGTGCAGATAACTATAGGTGAGGGCTCCTCGGGGGTCACAAGCCATACTGCCCGCAACTCAGCCCACTGACTGCTCTTCCCCTCTCTGTCCTCCATCCGCATGTGTCAGCCTTAGGATGGAAAGCTACAGCCCTCCACTTTAGTAGCTGCCCATGACTGGAGCTGTCCATATACCAAGCATCTTCAGGTACAGGAGCTTTTCCCTCCCAATAAGGACTCTTGGTTGCCAATGGCTCGAAAGCAAGTTCTTCCTGTTTCCACTGGTATAGGTCACTAGCCCCAATAAGTGTTGGAGTTCTGTACTTAAGGGGCTAGTAGACAGGGTGCTGCAGTGCTGTAAGTATGCGCCCCACTTGGCCAGTGTAAGTGTATGTGCCACGCCACTCTCTGGCCTTTGGGCCCAGTCTCGCACCCACCCTGCAATGGTATAGGTGATTATTACCTTGGTCGGAGCTGTTCTGGCGATGGGCTCCATATCCAGGAAGGTGTGATACATAGCAGCCAGTTGCTTCTCTGTCAAGGTGTACCGGACCTCTGCTCCTTTCCATAGTTGTGACCAGAATCCAATAGGTTGGTGCATCCATTCAAGCCACTGCCAGAGGCCCCATCTATAACCGTCTTTGGTTACATAAACAACCTAGTTCACAGGGCCTTGATGAATTCATTACACTCAAGGCCTGTATGGCCTTGATTGCTCACTTATCAGCAGTAAAAGCAGCTGCACATGTTTCATCTCAGTCCCACCTGGTGCCCTTTCATAACAACCAGTATAAGGACATCAGAATTTGTGCCAGGTACAGGATAAACACTCCCCAGTAGCAAAAAGTACCCAAAAAATCTTGTTATACTGCCACACTGGTAGTGGTAGGGAAAGCCTGGACCTTGTCTTTGACTGCGTCTTGGATAACTTTACTTTTACCCAACCAGCCAACCCCCAAGAACTTTACTGACAAACCAGGTCCCTGAACCTTGGTGCTGTTCACAGCCCATCCTCTCCTGTAGATATTGCAGCAGTCTAGGAACTGCCCCTTCTAAATTTGCAAGAGAATCAGATGTGAGCACAATATCTTCAATGCAGTGACATAGCCACACCATTTGCGGTTTCATCTATGTGGCCAAGTCCTGGGCTACAAGTCCGTGACAGATGGTGGGACTGTGGAGGTATCCCTGTGTAGCAAAAGTGAATGCCCACTGCCAGCCTTTCCACATGAAGGCAAACTGTTCCTGACTTTCCTGTTCTATGTCAGTAGAAAAGAAAACAAGGTCCACAACATAATGATACGTCGCTAGCTCATGGCTGAAGGTGTCCAGAATGGCTGCTATAGAGGGGACAACAGCATGCAAAGGGAGTGTGACTATTTGAATTCTCTGTAGTCCATAGTCATACACCAGGACCCATCTGGCTCTGTCACTGCCACAGTGTGGAATTAAAAGGACTATGAGTGGGCTTTATGATGCCCACCTTCTCCAACTCCTGTAGTTTTTCCAATTTCCTTGTGCCCCCACCCCAGGCAATTTCTACTGCTGAGTATTTGTCATCCACCGAGGTACAGGCAGAGCTACAGACAAGTGCTTAGCATGTCCCCTTAGACCTGCCTTTACCACACGTACCCTCAGTCTGAACTCACCTGCAGTAGTCTGTAACCACAGGCCCTGCAGGATATCTACCCCCAGAATATATTTAGGGATAGGAGAAATGTACACGGTATAGTCCTTTGGGTTTAAAAGCCTATTCCCAATGGGATTTGGGCTTTCTTCACTCTATTTGCCTTACCACCCATCTATCACAGCAGGGGTCCTTGAAACGACTCAGTGTTGCCATAAATCAGAGAACGTTCAGCTCCTGTGTCCACCAGTACCAGGACACGTTGTACATTCATGGGGGTCCAATGAATTTCTAATTCTACCTGTGGCCTCTGCTCCCTACCACATCCCCTAAGGTGGGGGCCTTGATCCCCACCACCCCAGTCAAACCACAGCACCCAATCATCCTCCTGTGGGAGTGGGGCACAGGCGGAGTCCAAGTTCTTTTGCTCAGGAAGTCCTGCAGTGACACAGGCTTTGTCTCCAGTTTCTGTGCAGTTGACCTCTGCGGTTGACACTGGTACTCTGGCTTTAATTGTTGCCACAGTTCTAACAAGATTCTATTGGGCTGCCCACTGAGTTTTTCTTTAACTCCCCCACCTTTGTCAAATCAACCCACATCTGGGTCCTTGAGACCTTCATGGGGCCTTTTGCACCTCTCCTTTCAGTCATAGCCCATACTTCCTTTTGTGCTCTTATTGTTTCAACCTCCCCCAGATCTGATAAAGTAAAAGTAACCTCACTTATGGTTTTCCCTATCTGGGGGACAGGAATAGTCACTAGGGACCCAAGGAGAGATGGGGGAGCTGTATGCAGCACCAGATTTCTCATTCTGATGGTGAACAACAACTCATTGGGGCCCTGGGGGCCCATATTATAGATGGTATTTTTCATGCTCAACTCCCATAACACCTGCTAGAGCTCTGCATACGTTTTCTAGCTCATGTTAAGTATAGTAACTCACCCTGATAAGGCCAAACTACCATGATGACTGCTGTCAGTCAATCCAGAAACACCTGATTCTCTGGGGTGTGATGGGCACTTTGCAACCACTTCGGGAGAGAAGGGTTAGTCATGAGGGAAGCCAGTCTACCCATTTTGGAGTCTTACAGAGCAACTCTTTCCATCCCATCTCCCAAAGATGCAGAAGCCATGTAGGCAGAGGTTCCAATGTCTTCTGCTGAAAACGGATGCTCAAATCCATCAGCTTATCCTGGGTATAGGGGTGGAGCATGGAGTGCTCCACAAACTGGGGAGGGGGCTGCTCCTCCCCCTGAGGAGCCCGCGGTTGTTGTGTTTTTGTTTTCTTGATTATAATGGGGTGAGCCTTTAATACAGTAAGGGCTGGTGCCTTGGGCAGTGGCCTTGGCAACAGTTCTGCCTCGGCCCCACCCTCATCCTCCCTTGACATCTCCTTTACCATCTCCAGGGCTGAAGGCAATGCTCCTTCCTGTCCCTCCCCCACAGCCCCCTGCAATGCGGATTCTCCTGTCACCTTCTCCCTCTCCATTAGCATGTCTTTCAGAAGAACCACCACTATTCTCAGTAGCTGTCCTTCTTAAGGGCATCCCATAGCTCACTGCTCAGCTCATCCCAGTGATGCCAAAGTGCGTCTCTATCCTCAGTAATTCTTTCGAGGGTTATACCTCGAGAAATAACAACCCCATTATTCCTGCCACCACACAGCCACTGAGGACCCCTATGCAGTCTCCTGTCTCATGGAGGGCTAATTCCACAGCTTCCGGTGTTTCCACCCTTCCCCAATTCTAGGGAGGGGTCCACTCATCTAGGAAGTGCTTTACTCTAGACCAGTTTCCCACTTGGGGCTCCCCAAGTGGAAGCCCCATGGATGGGGTGTTCCCAGGCAAAGCCTCACCATCCACTGGGGGTAGTCCCCCCCTGCACCATCCACAGGGGGGTTTCTGGGTATCTCTCCACCATCTCTGGGGGAAGCCCCCCAACCATTGCACCCATGAAGACAGATTTCGGGTTCAGAGGTCCTGCCGACTATCGCCAGGTGTAGCTCCTGGGAGGACTCGTGTTCCCAGCCCGGTGTGGATAAACCTGTGAAGCCAAAATCAGTCAAGGGGTAAAAGTAAAGTGTGAGAAACTAGTTTATTGCTTACAAGAAGCTTAGCTCTGTTCATCCCTCTCCTGTAGTGACTCCCACTCATCCATTTCTCTCTGTAAGCCTCTCCCCCTTTGTAAATACCTCTTGATATGGAAATGGACTATAGAGAGAACAGATTCTCTCCACCCCCTTGTAAACACCTATTGATATGGAGATGGACTAACACCAGGTGAGAGATACTGGAAATATTGCAATTTTACCTACATGTCCAAGACTATAACATCTAATGCTTTTGCAGTAACCACAGTAGTCTATAATTATTAAAAGTCACTTGCATCGTTTGTACAGTGTTCTGTGGAGCTGACATCAAGGTGAAGTACCTAACATCAAGGATAAATAGACTTCGTTAGGTCAATTTCTTGAAAATGCACTTTTAATAAATTTACACACCCATATAATACAAATAACCCCATAAATTAGTATATGTTATTATCCAAAGGAATCATTTACAATAGGTAAACATCATAATATGGATTACAGGAACTTGATACATCATGTAATAGAGCTCTTGAACTGGTCACATGGCTCCAGGATTAAAATTTTGCCCTTCACTCATACTCTGTTACACTTGGTGTTTCTCATTTTTGGCTTTCCACACTCTTCAACTCCTGACGTAATCTTTTTTTTTTTTTTTAATGGTTTCATCACTTCACTAGCTTGCTCAAATTTCCATGATATTTCCAAGTTGCTGCTGACTGCTCCATTCTATGCGGACTGCTTATTTATTCTTATTTTCCACTATTCCTCCATATCATACCGTCAGCACAGTGGTGTACTTATATTTTTACTCCTTTTGTTTGTTTCGTCTTCTCTCCTTTTCTATGCTTAACTGCATCCTATACGCAATTTAAGTCTAACTCATGTCCTGTCTACCTTAAGACTTTCCTGAGACAAGCTCTCTTTAAGTTTCTTTATGCATACCATCTTGACTGAAATACCTGACAATCATAGAATACTTTTTTCACCAACTTTTGTTGTTTCCATGATTTGAATGTAAATTTCACAGAAGGAATTTAAGTTTGTGCTCCTCAAAGTTCTAAAATGCTAGACATACAGCAAGTTCTTAGAAGACTGCTCTTCTGAAAATGTGATCTCTACTATATTAGATTGCTACAATCAGCTTAACCTCTAAGAATTTGCCTAGTAATATGAAAAAAAGTATAGCTAATCATACTGTCTGATTTGACAATAATATTGTTAATGAACCACTAAAACATTAAATGGACCATGTAATGCCATTTCAGGACATTGATTATTTAGTTTAAAATGTCATTGCATGCTTCATGACTTTAATTTTATGGCCAGATTTTGGTTTTGCACCATTTATAAGTTTGTAATGTGCTGTAGTAGAAGACACAATGTAGCAATGAAATGAAGAAAAATGGTGAAAAAGCAAAACACGTAATCGAAAGGGAGTTGTGAAGACTGGGTTGAAAGAGAAGTCTGTATTGGAGATTATTACCATATACCTTTAGAATTTTGATAACAGTCAAAAAGAGAAACATGTGTCTTTTTCTCTATGCAGCCATAATAATTACAAAGCAGTTTTTAGTTCCTAGATATGAATTAGAAAAGTAAGATAAGTAATTGCAAACTAAAGGTAACTCAGCACACACAAAAGGAAATTCAGTTATCTAAAAGGCAGGTGGCTGCTCTACTAGTTTCCTATTTCTACTATAAAAAACTGAGTATGAACTTAATGATTTACAATGCCACAATTTATTATTTTATAGTTCTGGATGTCAGAAATCTAAGATTAGTCATAAGGCTGTGTTCCTTTGGGAGGCTCAAGGAGAAAACTCATTTTCTTGCCTTTCTTAGCTTCTAAAGCAGCATGCATTCCTTGGCTTATGGCCACACATCACTCTGACTGTTTCCCTTGTTCTGTCTCCTATTTCAACTCTGATCTTCCCACTGCCCTTTTACAAGGACCTTGTGATTGATTATATTAGGTCCACCTGACTAATCCAGGTTACTCTCCCCATCTCAAGATCCTTAATTTAATCATGTCTTCAAGCCCCCTTTGTCATATAAGGTCACACTTCCATAGGATTCAGGGGTTTGGGCAGTGACTCTGGAGGGAATTATTCTGACTACCATATCTACCAGGATATTAGGACCATGACTCATCGTCTTCCTGCTCTAAAACATGAAAAATAGTAACACAAAAAATGTTTTAATCTGGGATTTTTAGACCTTATTTTTAGTACATTATTATCATATAAAATGAAATACCTTTCTCCAAGTGAATTTAGATTGAGAATTTTCACAAATAACAATTTTCTAATGTATTGTTCCTCATTTATACCATTTCTTTGTGCATATGCTTATTCAAAAATTTTCAAATAATTATTCATTGTTCACTGAATATGCTACATTCATTCATTTCCCACAAGCTTGTATAAAAGGCAAATGCTGTCTACATTTTTAAAATTCTGTAATTGGTGTTGCATTTAAATACAGGTCTGGAATTGCTTTAACTTTGTTGACTTTGATAGAATTTTCTAATGGTATAGAGGTAACATCTGAACAAAATGTGACGGTGATATTGAAGAGGCATTTTTACAACTAATGCAAATCCATCCCATGGAAAACAGATCATATAAAATTAATTAATTTTTTTTAATTCTTGAGAGTGACTGGTAAGATGCTACTTGACTTTAAAAGTATGACCACAATCAAGTAAACTTAGCAAGATAACTTAAAAATAAATTAATCATCATCGATTGTCCACTTATTCTCAGCATTATCTGAAGCCCTCAGGGGAACACAAAATAAATGTAAGCATGTTCTTTTCTGCCAATCTATTTGGGAAGATGAGGTACATATTCATGTAAACTAATTTCATTAGAAATTGGGAGGGGAGCATGATTGTCTTGGATTAGAGGAGTCAGGAAACTTTTCTGGAGGATCTTATTTTAAATTGATACAAATGCACTGGATAGACAAAAATGACACTAAGGACCAAGATATGGAGTTAATAAGAAGAGAAAACCAGGGCTTTGGGAATGATATTATGATGTCTATTTTGAATAAATATAGTAGTGTCAGATTAAAAGGTCCTTTATGACAGATAGAGGAACTTAGGCTTGATAATACAAATGACACTTAAAAATCAATCAAAGAAAACCCAAGAATGTAAAGTCTTAATAGCCCACATATGCACCCTAGAAAATATGCTTTGGGGTATTGAGAGGCAATAATGAGGTTTTCTGTCTACTTTTTTCCCACTACTATACCAAGTGCTCAGAATAATTCTTAATACATGTTTATTGAATCTACTGGATAAGTGAATTACTTGAATTAATTTTCCATGTAATATTTTTGTAAAAAATCAACTTTAAAATTAACATTTTATTATAAATGATACATCAATTTAATGCTATGTGGTATTAGGTCTTATATTTTTCCCTAAATGTACTAAAAGTACAAGATAACTGCTGGGTTGCATGTTTTCCTAATTGAAACTGAAGAAGTAGGGAAACTGTGAGTCACTGAACTGTCACTCAGCATTAGAAAGATGACTCTGGCCTCTTCTGTAAGGCCAAACTGTCGTCAGGCTCCCCAAGGTAGACAGAAACCTTTCCTAGATAAAAGCCTGTTCTAAGAAGCACAGTATTCTAACAATCTTCTGTGATATACCTGTGAATTTATACCTTTTTCCTTTATTTTATTTTTGAAGTGTGAAGATGACTCAGTAAATGAATTAGGTATATATGGGGAAAGGGCAATTTTCTGCAGAGAACAGCTCTGCAATTCATCTGAACCCGAGAGGGGTGGGTGGAAGATGCAAGAAAAATACAGAAATCTAAGTTGGGATTACAGGAGGTCCACCAATGGCTGATGGCAGACCACTGGCGCAGTTTAATTTCACAGCACAGCTTATGTACACAGGCTCACTTCCGTTAGCTGCCCACAGTGATCTCACTTCCTAGCTGATCTCACATCCGATGTTCTCATTTCCGGATCCGGTCCTACTTGCAGCCCTCCGTGATTTTCAATTAAATTCATATGAAAAATGCTAAATTACAAATAATAAGCTACTTTATAGAGCTAACAAAATTTGCAACTGATGTAAAGATGTAAAATTATAATTGCCAGGGCTGAGTTCAGTAATTCAGAAAGACAGGTTTGCTTTTTTTATTTTTTTGTAACTTAACTATTGGACGAGTTAATTTAGAAAAATTATTTGTTGTGCTCTTTGAAGCCATTTAAAAATTATCCTACTTGCATCTACCACCGTAGTAAAATCCAAACAGATTGGCACCGTAGATATTATGCTTATTATAAAAGGTCTTATTTTATACCAGAGCAGAAAGTTTGGGCTACCTTATTTTCTCCTCACAACAACACCTACTCTCCAACTAATGACCAAAAAGTAACTCATAAGTTTTCATGACAAAGAACTCCAGAAAAAAATTTGACCTATGTACAGGCTTCAGAGAAAATTAGGAGAAAACTAGAGATATCTGTAAAGATGGAAATAAAAAGTGAGACTTGTTATCTTCTCGAAATCTTTGAGAGAAGAGTATGATGTAGGAATTAGAGGGGCCTGTCCTATACGTGATACTCAGTTTTGTCCATGTTGCTTCTATGTGTAAGGCAATGCTATTTTGTGTTTTACTTGCCCTTCTAGGACTATACCATAAATAAATTGGGTAACAGAGATGGAAGGGTGAGAAGGCAGCGGATGCTTGGAGTCGCATAGGTATGAACTGCCCATTGATGCAGGTGTGACTTCATGATTTTCACCTTACAATTGCATCTACTAGCTGTAGAAGGATGCTAACCCTTGCAAGACTGGAATCAACCAGATTGTCATGGGCATCTGTGGACATGTGGCAAAATGGAAGAGTAGAAATAATACTGGATTTCTGCTCAAGAGATACATCTTCTAATTACATTTCTTCCTCTAGCTGATGTTACTTTGAATGGGTTACATTATAGGTATTGCCTCAGTTTTGAAGTATTACGTAAGGTTTTCTAGAGTAGATGTTAAGATGAGTTGGAAGTTCAAGATGTTTCTTAGACATCATCACTTGAGAAAGAAAGTGAGAGGATGCAGGTTTGTGCTGAGGAAGAATTTAAACTGTAGTGCACACCCAAACAGCTTTGACTGAGCAGGCTCTGAGCTCAGGAGAGAATGTTACATCAGAGCACCCCCTGACTAGATGAAATCCCTGGGTCTTTATCCCCTTACCTTGTTTACTCAGTTACTTGATATGGACAGCCCCTGAGAGGGCATGCCATCAGGTGAGGTGACTTCCTGCAGCTGGAGTAGAAGCCTCTATAAAGGAGGTGACGGCTGGACTCTCTGTCAACCACACTTGCCCTAGCTAGGTGAATCCTTCCTTAAAGGGCAGCATATTTCCATGTCTACCACTCTGAGTCAGTAAATGGCAAATTGTAGTGAAGGATTGCAGTACGCATTTTATATGAATTGTGATGGGTGAATCATAAGATGAATAAAAGATTTAACATTCTATAAATCTATGGTTGTGGCCATATTAAGCTGAAGATGAAATTCCAAGGAAGGCTCTAGAACCACCCAAGGTCAGGTGCACTCTAAAGCACTGTAAGCATCTGCAGAACACAAGCACCAGCATACCCAGTCGTGGGCCTCTGTGAGTTTTGTTTGTGTAGAGTCCAACTCCCTTTTTTCTTGTGAACACAACAAAGAAATCATTCCTTTGGAAAACCATTGCTCTAACATTGCAGCCAAGTGCTCTGCTGTCTCCTGGCCTAGCAGTGGCACCTAAGCCTAGTTCAGCCACTAAGATGCATTTTTCCCAGAACCTGAATTTTGAGAGGAGTAACAAGAGTAGGAAAGAAGTGGTTGAGTCTGATTCATCAAGGGGAAAACCACCTGAGCAAATTGCTCTTAAGCCTCAGTGCTTTCCCGACTCCCGCCCTGCTTTGGATCCTTTGCTTTGATTCTGTGAGCTGTGTGATAGTGTTTCAGTAAATTCCTTATTTCATCCTTCTTAAACAGAGTTGGTTTAGGTTGCTAAAGGAACCTTCTAGAGATGGTTCCAGGCTAATTCAAAATAGCAATAATACTGTAATGTAATAATGTAATACTTATATTTATTATAATATAATAATATATAACATAATTCATAATATTATTATGTACTATAAACTGATTTCTGAGATGAGAACACTGAAAGAGCAAATATATCCACTTTTTTTTAATGAAAATTCTCCACCAGAGAAATACAGTTCTACATTGGAAAGGGGGTAATGGTGAGTTTGGGTCCTATATAGGATCCAAAGTAATTAGATAAATGAAAGCAAGGAGAAAGCAAGTTTGAGAAGAAAAGAATTTAATTCATTATAAGGGAGAGTTTTTAGTCAAACACAACTATCCAAGTAGATCTGGTGAGGGAATGGTTTCCTTCCTCATTAATCTCTATGGGGAGGAAAAAATAGAGGAGAAAAATATCTTGCTTATAAGACTGTCAGTAAGGATGATTTCCCTTCAATTTTCCCATTGCAGTATATGCCATCACTATACAGTTATTGTCAGGGACATGAACTTTTATGAATCTTTCGTTTCAGATAATAATTCACCTATTCCATCAGCTCAGGTTCTCAGGAGCACTGACTTGTCAACATATGTAGCACAAAGTCAAGAAGCTGCCCAAGAGGCTTATTGGACAGTTGGCTTATCATTGTGATGTACATCTTAACAGAAGTTACAATTAGAGAGAAACACTATCCAGAAAGGCATGTTTCTAGAAAAATTCCAGGATATGAAGGGGATTGTTGACACCCATGATTAATATCTTTGCTTCACTACTTCGCTACTGCACTTTGAGAATAATTTCCAAATTGGCCATGCTGGATTTGACCACTTTTCTAGGGCCATGATAATGTGGAACATTACAGCTTCACAGATACTTCACAATAGCAGGCTGTGGATATAATATAAAGCAATAGAAATAAGTATTTTCACATGCTGTTTCACACTAAATTTTATGTATTGTGTATTTGACTTTGACCAAAAAGTAAACATAGAAGAAAGTTGTTTAGCTTAAGAAATATAATATGAAAAGAAATAGGTCTTATTTATTCATATGAAGTATTTCTGAGTGTAAGTTAACATTTTCAGAAGTTGAATCATAAGTTCAAATAGTAATTTTAGAACACTTTTACAGCATTTACTATATGCCAAGCACTGTTGTAAGTCCTTACTGTGTACTGAATCCTCTAATCACTGCAACAGCTCTGTGACATAGGTGCTATTGTTATCTCCTTTTCACAAATGAGGAAATTGAGGTACTTAGGCATGCTGTTCTTCTAGGACAAATCAGAAAACTGAGGAATGTCTCTGAAAAATCTGTGGTAAAGGGAAATTTGTCTATTCAGCAGCACTTGGAGCATATTTTGTTGTTGGTTTTATATGAACAGAAATACCCAAAAGGTTACACAGGTATTAAGTAGTAGGGCCACAGTTTGCAGGGAGGCTCATCCAGAATCTAAGCATTAACTTTCGCTGCTGTTCAATATCCGTAACCAATTCTGATCAGATGGCCGCATTTCCTGACCCGGCCCACCTCGCGGTGTTCGTTCTCCCTCTACTATCGCTGCGCTCCTTCATCTTCGTGGTTTCTTGGAATAATGTGTCTGTATGTATGCATTCAATGATTTCTTTTTTTTCTCTCCCTTCATTTCCTTTATTATTTTATTTCAGGCTTTTAGTTGTGGTTTATTTAACAATTTAGTCTTTAAGGTACAGAATATTCAGGTGGGACTTGTGACTGAAATAGAGGAGTAATGAACGTCACTAGAGAGGTATAAACTGCCGCCTCTAGGTACATGGTGGTTTGGATTCTATATCTCTCTTTTGGGGGGAAAAGTGAGAGTTATTTCATTTATACATGTTTTCAGCTTGTTATACAGAAGCATAATATGGGTGCTGTTTTATCTGGGATGGCTTGTGCTCCAAACACACTCATGTTCTCTGCTTGAAGATGCTGAGTCTGAGATTCTGAAAACTACGTTCTCCTTTGTCAGCTGATTCCCTGTGATTCTGCACAGTCTGGGACACTGGAGGGAGATGGAAAGGCAGGAAGAATCCTGTTCTTGTCAGTATTTCTAGCAGATGGCATTTCAGTTAATCAACAGCAGTTTTACATATCAAGGTTCTTTAGTCATTTCCAGAACCAGCATGGATATGTCCACCCAGAGATAGCAGAAGCAGGTGGATAATGCCTGTTTACAGAGTCTCAGCCCATTACACAGTGCTCATCCTACAAGCAGAAGTGCTGTTAGTAGCCTCCTCAGATATCTTAAGACCAAGTTCCTAGTGCCCCTTTCTGAGTTCCTGAGGTACCAACAGTAGCCACATGTATGAACCACGGTTTTCCAGACAAACAGAAAAAGCAGGATGTGTATGTCTGTATTTCAAGGAATTGCTTCATGTAATTATGGAGGCTTGGCAAGTAAGAAATCTGGTGGGGCAAACTGGCAGTCTGGAGACTCAGGAAGGATTTGCAGGGAGAAGTTGCAAAAGAAGTCAGTGGAGAACCCTTGTTCTCGGGGGAGGTCAGCCTCTATTCTGTTAAGGGCTTCAGCTGACTGGGTGAGGCCCACCCATCTTCTGGAGGGTCATATGCTTTACTCACCAGTTTAAATGTTAATCTCATCCAAAAGACACTCTAGTAGTCATTTTGGGTGCTACAACAAAAATAACTGTAGACTTGGTGGCTTATACAACAGAAATTTATTTTCTCATGGCTCTGGAAGGCTGGAAGTATAAGACTAAGGCTCTAGTTGATTCATCTTCTGGGGAGAGCACTCTTCCTGGCCTTTGTATGGCCGTCTTGGTCTATGTCCTCACGTGGCAGAGATAGAGAGAAAGACCTTTGTTCCCCTTCTTGTAAGGCCACCAATCCGATTGGATTAGGGCCTCAACCTTATGACCTACTTTAACTGTAATTACCTCTTAAACACTATCTGCTGATTAAATTGCATTGGGGGTTGAGCTTCAGTGTATGAATTTAGGGAAAGAGGGCACATAAGTCAGTCCACCATATTCCCTGGCCCTCCAAACATATCCTTATCCCACTCAAAATACATTTATTCCATCCCAATAGCTCCCAAAGTTTTGACTCATTCCAGTATGAACTGTGAAGTCAAAGTCTAAAGTCTCATTTAAATACTGTCTAAATAAGATATGGATGAGACTCAATGTATTCTTCTTTCTGAGACAGGATTCCTCTCCACCTGTAAACCTGTGAAACCAGACACTATGTGTTTCCAAAATATGATGGTAGGACAGGCATAGCATAGGCAGAAATTTTTCAAAAATATCCAGAATAATATATAGGCACCATGACCCAGCCAAGTTGACATGAAATTGTCACATAAGACATCACACTGGCCTCAAAGGTCGAAGGCCACAAGCCCCTCTTTCAAACTCCTAAGGTGGTGTCATCAGCCAGACCTCAAGCCTCGTCAAAGGCTGAGTCCCAGGTCTGCTGGGCTCCTCCTCTGAGATTCTGAGGCAACAGCAGCCAGTCGGTACCTTGTCCCAAAAGGGTTTGAATCCCAGTACTGTGGTATCTCTTCTCTGAAGCTTTGAAAACTTCTGTATCTTTCCTTTTACCTCCTGAGTCTAGGAAATGATAGTTGCTTCTTATGATACCGTCTAACTTAGTGTTCCCTATTTGATTCCCAGTTCCTCAATACTGTTTAATGAATTCTGCATGCTTAATTCTACATATTAAGAAACCTGAGGTGATTTCTGTTATATGGTAGCTAAAATACCGTAATTGCCTTAGTTCAGGCTGCTGGTAAAGTACCACAGTTTGGGAGGCTGTAAGTTGGAGATCAGGGTGAGATTCTGGGGAAATTCTCTTCCTGGCACACACCTGTCTTCTTGCTGTGT
This sequence comes from Smutsia gigantea, assembly GCA_032199065.1. Lineage (NCBI taxonomy): Eukaryota > Metazoa > Chordata > Mammalia > Pholidota > Manidae > Smutsia > Smutsia gigantea. Next base: position 1,433,870 of record JAVSCE010006701.1, on the reverse strand, counting down.
CATCATACGTCAGGGCAGTGAGAGAGGAAGCACGGTCTCTCATGTCTTTTTCAAGGGTGTTTTTATCACCTCCCAAAGGCCCACCTCCTAATACCATCACAATGGGGGTTAGGACTTCAACATAGAAATTTTGAGGGAGGGAACACAAACAAACATATAGTCCATTGCAATAATGCTGGTCTTCCTGAGCAGCCGTAATTCGTGTCTGTTTTTCCAATGTGTTTCAACAGTGCCCTCTTTCACTCTTAGAGGTATCCTCACTGAACAATGCTATCTGACTATGGTAGAAATAAGAACAGTGCACTAGAAATCACAGTACTTGGGATCTAGTCCTGGCTCAGTAAAAATGCATGTGACCTTGAGCAAATCACCTAATCTGAGGAGTAGATGGCAATTTCTGCCATTTATTACAGCTTCAAAATAATCTGTGATGCTATCATACAATTTTCCCAAATATACTTAAATGTGTTACCATTCAGATGTTGACATAAATCTGAGTAGCACTAGAAGGTGTCAGAAAAGACATGAATTTTGAGCAGAGTTCTGAGGAAGAGAAAAAAGAAATCTTGTTGCCAGGGATTAACTAGGAGAGCTTTTCTGAAAAAGGACTGTTAACTCAATCTGGTTACTTTGACCCCAAAAGTTTTGCAACAGAAAAGAGTACATATATCTGATAATTTTAATGTATATACAATGACAGATCAAAATTCATATTAACATTCACTGATTTATTTTTCTCTGTACTGGCACTACTTTAAGTGCTTTTTATATAATAATGAATTTAACTTTTATAATACCGTGAGGCTCAAATTATTATTATCTCAAATTCATAGATGAAGGATTCAGAGAGGTTAATTTGTTTGAATATATATATATATATAAAACAAGGAAGTAGTGATACTGAAACTTATACCCGTAGCTTAGCTTTATCTTTTCTATACCATTATTTTAAGTATCAAGATCAATGTTTTATGTAACATGAGGGAGGTGTTAGCTAAGGCTATGGGAATAATCATTTTGCAATATATAAGTGCTTCAAATCAATGCGTTGTACACATTATGTGTCAATTATACCTCCATAAAGCTGGAGGAAAATAGCAATACAGCTAAATACAGAAGAAATACAATTATAATGCAAATTTGGCTAGAGACAATCTGCTTAAGCTCTGTTAAAAAATATTTGGATTGTTCTTTTTTAAGAATTTACAAGAAAACTTTCCTATTAAAAATCAGAGTTTTTAGAGTGTAAGACCCTAGACTGACTAAAAGGAACCATCAGATTCCTGGGACCTAACCTCAGGCGTTTGGGCGGAGGCCCAGAAATCTGCATTTCAATTATGTTCCCCATGATTGTTTTACACTCTCAAGTTTGAAAGCAACTATTTTAGTAGCTTTTAGAACACCAAAAAAAGCAGTGGAGTACCTCACAGACAGGCTGGCAGTTTGCTAGGACTACCGTAGCAGACAGGGCTGCCTGGATGGCTTACGCCACAGAACTTTATTTTCTGTCAGTTCTGGGGGCTGGAAACCCAAGATCAAGGCGTCGGCAGGCTGGGTTTCCCTGACACTTCTCTCCCTGGTTTGCAGGCAGCTCTCTTCTCATGGGTCCTGGCATGGTTGCCTCTGTGTTTCTGTGTCCTAATTCCTCTTCTTATATGGACACCAGTTATACTGGATCAGGGCCCACTCTGAGGACCACATTTTAAATTAATTACCTCTTTAAAGACCCCATCACCAGATACAGTCACATTCTGAACTGCTAGGGGTCAGGACCTCAACATACCCATTCGGGAGACACAGTTCAGCTCATAACACTCACTGACCACATATATCTCAACTTGCTTAAAATAACAATAACAGAATAACCAGTTTACATCTGATGTGCAGAGGTAGTTTTTATTAGAACCTCTTTTCAATCTCAAAAGTGTTCCAGTCTGAACCATAAAAAATGTGGTCTCCTTATTAAAAGATCACAAAGTTACTTAAATAAAGGTACATATAACTCTCATTTTTTTTCTTTTGTTCCACTTGTATCTTGAGGACAAGATTTATATAGAAAATAGGGAAATTTTTAAAGTTGTATGAAGGCAATTAGGTCTTTTAAACTGTATTACATTGAAAATTAAAAACCCATTGAAAGGAAATTAGAAATTAAAGTGCTTAGAGTACATTTTACCATTCTCCATATGTGCAATTTTTCTTGATTTTGTTACTTTATATATTGCTTTTTTATAACCATTCTTTATAATATTAACATATAACTTAAATTAAGATTTTAATGTTTTTGTTCAAAGACTATTAAAACATAATTTAAATGTCATTTCTATCCAGAGTTTTAAGTCAAAAAGAATGCAGCAATTCACCTTTGTTTAACCCAGACAATGCAATTTACATTACCTTAAGTCAATTAAATTATTTCTGTCCTAGTTTCCTCATCTATAAAATGTGAGCCATGATATCAATACCCTAGTATTATAAAAACTGTACAGTTCACTTAAATGCTAAGAAAAGCTGCCCGCCTCCACACCCAGCTCTTCTTCTCTCTTCATTTTCTCATTCCTCTCCTCCAGCACTTGTCACACTGCTGTGTGTTAAATTTTTGTTTTGTCCCAGCTATTGGGATGTTAGCTTAAGACAAAGACATTGTGCTGGGAAGGCTTTTTTTTGTATATGTCTGGGACTGAGCAGAATGACTGATATATAGATAATAGTAAATATTCATGGAAGGAAAGAGAAAATTAATGAAAAAAATGAATGTGCTTCAACTTTCTCTATGGTAAAGAATTACATAAAAGAAGCACATAATAACTTATTCAAGGGCTTGAACATCTAATTGAGACTTTTCTAACATGAGTAAACTATACAAATGCCATTCAGACCCCAAATGCTTCATTCAGAAGTGGGCAATCATAAAAAGGGAACTTAGACAACATATAATAGATAGAAAATGTACAGCTTTTCCTTCTTCATGCCATTTGGCAGAGAGAGAAAGTTTTTTAATCTTGGTATTGGTACAAAAGCCCTTCACACGGGAGTCTTTGCTTGTACAAGTGCACGTGTTCCATATTCAAACACAAGGCTAATCCCTCAAATCGGCTTGATCTCATTCATTTTTGAATCTTTATAAAATGGATACATGTTAATTCCAGGGTACATTTCTGATTTTAGAATTAGAATGTATAGAAGTTCTATCTTTCTTTCTTGAGAACAGTTTCTGTGTTTTTGTTTTAACTGTGTGTTCACTCCGCACACTGTCCATCAAACCTGCTCCATCGCAGGAGTGGAACCACTGCTTACTGGACTTGTTAGGATCATTTCAAATGAAATATTAACATAAATCATGAAATCCTACATAAAAATATTCTAGATATTCATTTTGAAAATGTAAAGGAGGCACTTCTGTGACAAAGTTTGCATTGTTTTATTAAGATAAAACAACCCCTGCATCTTTTCTTTTCTCACACAAGTGTTTGTTGGCTGAATGTTTTACACAAATTTCCACACTAAACTTCAGTTTCAATGAATGTGACTACTTTGCTGATTCTTTATAAGGATAGTCCCAGCAGTTTATTTAAAATTGGAACTCCTTCCAACAGCAAGGCCTGAATTACTGGTTATGCCTATGTTATTTGGAGTCATGTGACACATGACGTGTAACTGGCAGTTGGAACTGACACAGTCTAAGAAGGGAACACTGATTACATCAAGTTGCTCTGTCCTGTTTTACATGTCATAAGTGTGAACTCTCATTATAAAAAAGACCAACATTTAAGTTTTTCTTAAATAAAATAAAATTGTAATAATATTTGAAAACTTCTCTTTCCCAGTCTAAGACGTTTTTCTGAATTTGGGGGTGATTGGCAATCTAGCATTTTGATAGTTTAATGTTAGCACTGATAATGGCCAAACTGTGTTTTTAATCTATTATTTTCAGTAATATTTAGTTCTCTGTAGTACACATTCTGTTCTAGAACTTTGTCCATTCTAATTCTGCTAAAACTCTCCAAATAATAAAGCTTGTCATCCCCTGGGAGACGTTTTCATAGATTATCAGGAGTTTATCGTGATAACCTGTCCAAAGTTTTAGTATGAACGTGGCAAGTTTTTCCTCTTTTTAAATTTCCTTAAAATATAAATGCCTTTGTATCAGAGAGAAATGCAAATTGAATCCTAAGTGAGATTCTCTTACTATTACATATACCGGAATGTATAACATTAAATAAAATTAAAAATACTGACAATTCTAAGTATTTGTGAGGCGGTAGAACAACTGGAATTCTCATTAAGTATGATGAAGTATAAATTGATAAAACCGTTTTGGGAAATGGTTAGACAGAATTAATAAAGCTGAACATATGCATATATTCTCCAAGAAATTCCATTGTTCTCTATGTGCCCAGCAGAGAAGAATACATATATGTCTGCTAAAAGACAGGTACAAGAATGCTCCTAGAAGCTTTGTTCATCATTGTCTCTAACTAGAAATAACCAAAATATCCATTCATAAATGATGGATAAATGTATTCATACGATAAAAAGATTAAAACGGAACTACAACTGCTTGCAAAATGTGGATGGATGAAGGAAGCCAGGCACTAAGACATACATAAAATATGAATCCATTTATTTGAAGGCCCCAGACAGACAGAACTGACCCATGGTTATTTAGTTAGAATAATGGTTATCTTTGCAGGGAGGTTACCTGGTGTTCTACATCTTGACCTATGGGGTACTTACATAGTTATTCTAATACATTAAGTGCAGCAAGAAATATGATCGAAATTTTTCCACTTCATGTATATGATCCACAGTTAAAAAGTTTACAAAGTATATTTTTTATGACTTGGTTACTGTTTGCATACTGAAATTGAAAGGAACTTAAAAAAATGCAGAATATTTTGAAACTATTTCTTGGGGAAAACTTTGGGAAAGTATTTATAAATTTTAACTGTTAATTTTCTTTTTCATATTAGAAATTTTATTTTTTTCCCCATTGCTAGATACATTTATTGATGTCAAATTTTCTGTTCATATGTTTTAATTAGCAAGCGAGTAATATGTTATAAACTAATAATAAATCATACCCTCCAGAATAAGCAGTTACTCTGAGAAATTTAGTCTAGTAAAGGTCTGTCACACTTAAACTTCAGACTCGCTCATCTTCTACACAAGTTTTATTGTGTTCTTATGAAAATTATTAGATGTTTCTTAATGTTCAATCTCTGAGCTTCTTTGAAATGGTAACAGATGCAGATTTTCATAAATAATTATTCTTTTGAACAAAATTATGGATATGCCTCACTTCACTTTTTATTTTTTTTAATTATCTTACATTTGTGTTAAATACAAAAATTAATATAGCAATGGGTTGATTTAGAAGGATTATTTCCTTTGCCAAATAACTTACTTAGCAGTTACTAATGATAGAGATGTTAACTAGAGAGCATTTCCACTTGGAAGTATGTAGAACATTTAGTTACTGAGTTATCTGGATGTTTGAGGAATGGGCCATTCTGTAAGCGAGGTAAGTTTGTGGGTCCCTTATTCCCCATTAAATGCTGCAAAACTTTACTTCTGGTCCAAATGACATCATGTATGAATGTATTGTTTTTCCTTGTATTGTTTTTCTTATTACTCTTTAACTTCCCTCTCTTGATTGGAGTTAGTCTGTCAGAAAATACTGTCATGTAAAGAGAAAAACAAATTTCTAAACTGCCAGTCTTTGGCCAGAAAGCAGTCGCTTCCTTGGGCAAGGTCTTTAAGAAGTCTGTCTGATTGCAGTCCTGCTTGGGGAAACTAAATTCAAATCCATGGGCAAGCAAAACCAGAGGAACTAAACCATACCCTTTGGAGCTTAGAAAGCTCTTTGAGACATAGGATTCTGCAGTGTTGCTCATGAGTACAAGCCATTGTCATGTTATATTATACCTGTACCCATGAGGCTGGATCATGGAGATAAAGGAGTAACTGTGGAAATCAATTTTATGTAAGTATGAATCATATTGCTGTTTACTTCCTTATTCCTAAAGTTTGTTACATTATGAATTAATTATAAGCAATGGGGGAAAAGACGGACAGCAGTGCCAAGTGCTGACAGCTTATACTTTGGAGTGAAACTTTCTAGGTGTGCCATCTAGCTCTGGCACCTGTGAGCTGTGCACCTGAGTGGGCCTCTTTACCTCTCTACCTCTCCATTTCCTCACCTGAAATATTTACATCCACCTCAGCATCAAAATGGTCAAATGAATTTATGTTTATAATGTTGTAAGAGGACTTCTTGCAACTATATGTGCTTTGTTAAATAAAATAAATAAGTAAAACCTCAAAAGAAATTAAGTAAATAAAATGGGAAATTTCTATAGTCCAGCCACTGACATGGCCTTTAATTTTGCTCCTATGTTCTCTTCTATCATTTCTTCTCATTTTACAAGACTTTTATGCACACGAATCTGCATGTATTACACATTTTCTGAGATATTTTGTCCATGTTTTACATATATGTCCCGCTTTTCTTATGCTCAGGGTGCCACACCCCTTGTAGTGCTTGCTTTTCTCGTCTTCCCTTGTGCAAAACCAACTGGCCTTGAAGGCTTTGCTCAGATGTATTGATGCCTTCTGTCATTAACCTCTAAAAGAGGACATTAATTTCTTCTTCTTCTTAAATTGTAAAGCATGTTGCTTTTTATAACATTTAACTACTTTTTGTCTTGTATTATTGCTTCTTGAATATGACTTTTTATCTCTTAGACTATAGGTTAGTGGGGATATTGTATAAATCTTTCTATACCCATTGCAGTGAGCACAATTCTTTGCCCAGAGTAAATGCTCAATAAATACTTGCTGAATGGTTTAATGAATGCTTAATTTAAATACATTTTAACACTAAAATGTATTATTTTAGAAGCCATATTTCAAGAATATTTATTTACAGGCAGAATGCTCATGTTACAATGTTAAGTCATATAAAACTATATAAGAAGTATGAGTTCAATTTTCTAAAATAAAATATATATCTATCTGTTTACATCTTATTAACCATCTCTCTATACCTATTAGGTATTGGGAAAAGACTGGAAAGTAACTTCCAAGGTGGTGACAGTATTTATGTCTGTATTATAGGATGCAAGTGATTTAATTTTTCATTTATTTTTTGATAAAATTTTTATAATTCCAATACCTCACCTTTATAATTGTAAATAAAAGTTTAATATTTCAATACCATAAATGCCTGTATAAAAATGAAATTATTTTAGTTTATAAATATAAGAAGTGCACTATAATCTTTAAATAGTTTAGGTTAAATAGATTTAAATAGATTAAGTAGATTTATCTTCTGGTTTTCAGTATATTGGTCTTAGACTGACTGATGTGAGATAGCAAATAAGATAATGTCCCCCTCTCTTGCCTATTCAAATACGATAACTAGTATGTAAGAGAAACTGTGGCATGTTCAGCCTGGATAAATAAAAAGTAATTTTCAGCAAGAAATCTTAAAAAAATTATTAATATTTACCATATAGAACTTTTAATTATTAAAAGTGTAGTGTATTTTCAACTTGATGTAAACATGCAGAAACCAAAAGCAAAAAACACGTAGAGAGAAATTAAGAAATATCTGTATGAAGCTGAAAAGGAAGTTGGCAATATAAAACTTTGGAATTTTTATTTAAATGATTCATTTTGAAAATCGATTTCATAGTGATGCATATTTAAAGAAACGATACTTATTTTGTTGACTGAAGGCAAAGTTTCCCATTTCAGAAAGCAAATAGGAGTGAGTTCAACTGACCAAAATTTATTTCCCAGAGGTTATTATATTAAGTATAATTATTGTGTGTGGTTAAGCAACCCTGGGTCCCCAGGGTCATGAAGCATACCTTTCAAATGCACATCTTAGCACCTTTTCTCAGAAGAACTTTCTTCAAGCCCAGTAAGAGGTATGTATACCTGACATTTGTTTACTTAATCTTTGACAAAGTTTCCTCTATATCTCTGGGATAAAATTTTCTTATGATTTACTTGGTTGAGCTGAATCTGACTTTAGTGGTGAGTGATTTTTCTCTAAAATAGCTCTGAAAAAGAATTTGTGGAAAGAAAATGCATTTATTACATACATATCTATTGAAAGAACCAATTCCACAGTAATAGAATGGAAACAAAGGAGTTGTTTGTACAATGAATACAAAAGAATTCATTATTGTTGTACAAAAGAGTACCTATTGACATGTGTCATTTGGACTTAAAAGGGAGAGTTATTCTTGTGAACTTGCTTCATTTAGCTGTAATATCTATCTAATGCAGTTATGAAAGTACATTAGAGAGACACATTTGAAATTCAAATGGTATAAAACCAAATAACACTAATTCAACACTCAAGTCATCACTTGTTCACAGAATTGCGAATCACAACAGCTGCATGGGAGAAAGTGATGGATTAATTAAATTTGTTCAACAGTCTTTCTGGGTGTTCCAGGAAGCTCCGCTGCCAGCAATGTTCTGGCAAAACACAACAGACTGGTGCAGCTCACTATGTAACAACCAAAAGAAACTTATTTTTTGTTTAATAGTGAAAATTGGTCTAAAATGAAGAACCCAATGTGTTGTGTTTTTTGTTTGTTTGTTTGTTTTTTGGAATAGGAGATACAAAGTACCTTTCCAATTGTTCATGATTCCTGGGAATTTGTTCCCAATTTAAAAGTATATTAGCTAATTTAGAGGAATAAAAGAAACAACAACCAGTTTTTCCTCCAGAAATTTAACCCTGGTTTTCCTGAGAATTAAACAGTTCTTACATAAATTGATATTTTTCTTTATCATAGTGTCATCTTTATACCTTTTTTTATCCAACACAGATGTAATATTCTGAGGAAAAATATATATAACCATTGAAAAATCCCTGAAACATACTCTTACTTTTTCCTGCCTTATTAAAGAAAATTATGTTTTCTTACTTTGCACTCAGGTTTGAGTCCTCAGGAGAGGCTCTAGCAATGGTCGAATGGTATATGAGCACCACCATCCACAGTTCTCCTTTTTCTCAGAACCCACCACATTGCCCTGGGATTAAAGGCAAGATATAGCATGAATACAAACTTCTAGACTTACAAGCTTTTAGTTTTATCCTTAGGCAAGATTTAATTTAAGCTACTCCAAATGAATTAGGGTCTCCTCAAATTCCAGACATCTCCAGGGAAATTCGATTCTATCATAATTCATAGTATTATGTGCTGTATAAGAACATTTCCAACAGGCTATGTTTCCTTCTCATTTAAATTTCTTATTCATCGCTACGCTGATGGACAGTGACTGTAATGGGATTGGCGGGGGGGACCTGATGAAGGGGGTAGTGTAATCACCATAATATTACTCATTTAACTGTAGATTAATGATATCAAAATAAACTTAAAAAAAAATAAAAATAAAATGAAAAAAAAATTTCTTATTCAGTATTTTAAACTTATTTAGCTTAAGTTTGTTCCCCTTAGAAACATTTGCTATCAGTTTCTTTGGAGAAAATTATTTTGATATAATGAAGACACTAAAACTTTTCAAATTATATTTCTTTTAAAATTTGACATTTTTACAACTTCACAAATTTTATTTTCTAATTCTAAATTTGGTATTTTTTGGTTGTATCCTTTTTACTTTATATGCATTTTCTATTTATAAGGAGTTCTTACATTGTTCAGATTATTAATTAAGAATATATTCAGTCCTGGAACTTCAACCGTCGAGCACAGAAACATGGTCATCCTTAAGACTTATTTTCACAAGAAGATTCACTAACCCATTTCGCTCACTATACTCCAAAATTTCAATTAAAATTTGAAATTATGGCAAAAATGCTTCCACGTTTCTGACTCTTCTATGTCTGTCAGCCCATCCTTTGTCAACAGGACCACAGGCAGTGCAGGTGAGCTCAGAGGTCCGGATCAAAGAGTACGCAGGGAGCGTAATGCAAGGGAGCATCCCCGTGACCACGCTGCAAGGAGCACCCGGGAGCCACATAACACTGGGCTGGCAGCCTGCCTCCAGTGAGTGGGTCAGCCCCACACGTCACGATGCTGTTCATTAGGAATCTGCAACGCGTAGAGCATGGTTCTAAAGACTGACTGGTGACATAAGGGTCATTGGAGGTCAAAGCAAAGGGTAAAACTAATAGGAAAAAGAACCAAGGAAACTGTACAGCAATTATTAAGCCTGACATCACTGACCAGTCAATATAGTTCTTACACAACTAATTCTTGCAGGATGGTGAACAATCATGGATAACCTGGTAGTTATATATGAACAGTGTTAAGCCCGTTTTTCTAGCTGGACTAGGCTGTTTATGGTGGGGAAAGAAAGAAAGCAGATCTTGACGTCACACCATTTCTAACTGTGACAACTACCGTCTCCTAACTAATCTGGGAGACACAGAACAGTTCTCTCTTTTGAATACCATCTCTACGCCAGATCTTATGCATGTGATTATTTCATTTTAATTTACTCCTATTAATATTTCTAAGAAGCCCATGGAATATTATACTCATTTTGAAGGCAAAGATATGCAATTATGAAGATTTAATTACTAAAACACACTGTAGTGAGGAACAGGTGGAGCTACATTCAAATCAGGTTGTGCTCTTTTTTGTAGTGACACATATATTTTCCTGTAATTATTGCTAGATTTAATGTCATATAGTTACTATTAAATGCCATAAAAATAGAGGGACTCCTAAGACAGTGTTAAAATCAGTTTTGTAGTCCAAGGGACTGGTAACAACATCTCTGGATATTTTGAGTTAGTAAGACATTTTACTAAGCGCTTTTGAAAATAAGTACATTGGTACAATAGAATTAGTATTCCTGTTATGTACAATTCTTTAGCCTGAGCTACAAATTGATAGGAGAAAAAGAAGTCCTTTAAAAATGTATGTTTTAGAAAGTAAAAAATTAATTTAACTTATTTGTAATTATACTTCTTATTCATTGTACAAAATTGGGCAAATGAAGTAAAATATGCAGGTAGAATATTGATTTTTATATGTTAATTTGTAATTTTCAGTAAACTATTTTAGATGTTTCATATTTTAATTCCTTTTCTGTGAAATACTGATTTGTATCCATTTTCCTATTGTGTTATTAAGCATTTTCTTAATGAAAATAATTACTCTTACTCTTCTTGAAGGACATTTCCTCCTCTTTCAATGACTGCAGCCAGCTCTAACATCTTTCTCCATTATTTTCACAACAGATTTTAAACAAGCAAAAATATTCTAACATTTCCTCTTCAACTGCAATACAATGCATAGTAGTTTATGGGAGTCAATGGTAACGCTATGGCTTCCTATTCATAATATTAAGAAGAAATCAATATCATCTCATGGAGAATGTGTATATTTTCTTAAGTAAAAATGTAACAGCTTTTTGCAGTAGAAATATTTATGATCTTGCAACAGCATATCTTCCTGCAGGAAAAAAACAAAAAGCAAACTCACTTCAGAAACAACTTAATTTCTCTTGATTTCATACTGTAGCAAAAAATAGTGTCTATTAAGACTTAACTGTTACAGACAGCCACACATAAATTCCACACTGATGGAAAAACACATATAAATTCATGAAGAAAATATTTTATTTTTCTTATAGAACTTACCATGAATCAATAATACATTCATATTTTGTTCTTCATTGTGAATTTCTAACCAATTATCAGTTAATGCACACATTAGCAAAAGTAAACACAAAGAATGAAGGAGTGGATAGAGAAATAAAAATATAGTAAGCTAAAAAGAGTCCAGAAAGTCTTTTATTATTAAATTTCTTTTATTTCCAGGAAGAGGAAAATTTAAGATACATTTTAAGAGAAAAAACACCCACAATTATGAAGTAAGTTGTGTGTTTCTAAACATGCACATTTTCCCCATCACATTCTTTCCCCCAAAATAAAGCATGTTAGATACCCACAACCTTCACAACCTTCTCACATTTTTGGGCCCCTTCTTAACACCCTTTTGGTTTATTGCAAGTGCCTTCATATATTTCTTGACTTATCTTTGTGTTCTCTTAGAGTGTATACTATAAATAATAGTCATGTTAAGACAAGCTACAGACTGGGAGAAAATATTTACAAAAGATATCTAATAAAGGTCTGGTATCCAAATACACAAAGAACTCTTAAAACTAAACAATAAGAAAATAAACCTAATTTTAGAAAGGGCCAAGGAAAAGATACCTTGCCTAACAAGATCTAGATGGCAAATGATCTTATGAAAAGATGTGAACATCATAAATTACAAATTAAAACAATTGGCTCCCACTACACACCTATCAGATTACCTGAAATCTGAAACACTGGTGACACCAACACTGGCGAGGCTGTGGGGCGGCAGGTACTCTTATTCATTGCTGGTGGTGATGTGAGATGGCACAGTTACTTCGGAAGACAGTTTGGCAGTTTCTTATGAAATTAAACATGTTCTCATCATGACATCCAGTCGTCACTCCCGGACACACTCCCCAGGCAGGGGAAACAAAACAAAAATTAAACAAGTGGGACTACATCAAACTAAAAAATCTTCAGTACAGCAAACGACACCATCAACAGAATAAAAAGGTAACCTATAGCATGGGAGACTATACTTGTAAATAATTTATCCAATAAGGGGTTAACGTCCAAAATAATAAAGAACTTATGTGCCTCAACTCAAAAAACACAAATACAAAAATAAAAAATGGGTAGAGGACCAGAACAGAAATTTCCCTGAAGAAGTAGTTCAGATGGCCAACAGGCACATGAAAAGATGCCTCACATCACTGATCATCAGGGAAAAATGCAAATAAAAACCACACTGAGGTACCATCTCAGGCAGTTATAATGGCCACTATCTAAAAGACAAGAAACAACAAATGTTGGCAAGGATGTAGAGAAAAGGGAATGCTCTTACATTGTTGGTGGGAATGTCAATTGGTGTAGCCACTGTGTAAAGCAGTATGGAGGTTCCTCAAAAAACTAAAAATAGAAATACCATACAACCCAGTAATTCCAATTCTAGGAATTTACCTGAAGAAAACAAAATCCCAGATTTGAAAAGGTATATGTATAAACCCCTATGTTTATCACTACATTATTTACAATAGCTAAGTTATGGAAGCAATCAAAGTGTCCATCAATAGATGAATGGATAAAGAAAAGGAGGTACATACACACAATGGAATATTACTCAGCCATAAAAAAGTTCTGCCATTTACAACAACATGGATGGACCTAGAGGGTATTATGCTAAGTGAAATAAGCCAGGCAGAGAAAGACAAATACCATATGATTTCACTTATTTGTGGAATATAAAAACAGAACAAAATGAACAAAATAGCAATAGACTCATAGACACTGAAGAGTGACTGGTGCTTACCATTGGGGAGGGGTTGCAGTGGGTGAGTGGGGAGTGTGAGAGAGATAAAGGGGACACAAAAATTCTAAATTATAATGTAAGTTAGTCATGGGGCTAGTGGTACAGCATGGAGAATGCAGCCAGTGATTCTATAACATCTTCCTATGTTGATAGATTAACTGCACTAGTTGGGGTGAGGATTTAATATCGGTAACTGTTGAACCACTGTGCTGTATACTTGAAACCAATGTAAGACCGTATGATCAGCAATATGTCAATGAAAAAAAAAAAGATCTAGCAATCGGACTCCTTGGTATTTACACAAAGGAGTTGAAAAAATATTTCCACACTAAAGCCTGCAATGAATGCTTATAGCAGCTTTGTTCACAATTGACAAAACCTGGAAGCAACCAAGTGTCCTTCAGTAGGTGAATATATAAATTGTAGTATGTCCAGTCAATGGATTAGTATTTGTTGCTAAAAATGGAATGAGGTATCAAGGCCTGAAAAGACATGGAGAAACAACAAATGCATATTTCTAAGTGAACGAAGCCAATCTGAAAAGGTTTTTTGGGGAGGAAGATCACAGTGATCAAGTGCTATTTTCATTATGTCATATCAAGAAAGTTTCTACCCCTCCCCTCTTTTTTTGGCTCTCAGAACAGCGAGGGAATTTTCTTAATTTCTCTTTTTTCCTTTTCACTCTTCTTTCCAATGTTGCTCTCTTATATTTTAATCTTTACATAAGAGAAAAATGTACTTTTTGTTCTTTAAGTAAAACAGAGCACGTTCCCAATCATCCCCTCTCCCCGACTCATGCATCCCTTTGTTCTGAGAATGAAACATGCAAAGCCCTCACCTTGTTTGGCATTGCCCTGAAGTGATCTGGCCCTGCCCGTCTCTCCAGCCTTATTTTAGCGACCCTCCCTGACCACTTTGCCCCAGCCAAGCTGTTTCTCAAACACACCAGCTCAAATTATTCAATGTACATGTGCAATAACTACAAGACTCACTAGTAACACCTAGTATGCACTCAATCCCTAAATGACATTAGATGCCCAGACAAAGGTGACAGCAGTGGGGCAGAAAGGGAGTCTGAAATAGGTTTAGATAGAATCTTTCTTTGGTAAGGTTTTTATTATCTACCAGCTTACTTCATTATTCCTTTATTCTCCTCAAAGTTTATGGATGTTCTTACCTACTAGTTTTTCACATAAATTTTATAAAGTTAACCATTTTCTCAAAGAAAAAATCACTGCTGGTATTTGGATTCAGATTATATTTGTAAAGTAATTTAAAATATTTGATATTTCTATTGTAGTTGTCAGAATGTTGTATATTTAACTCCCTTACTCAAAAAAAGTAGCCTTCTGACATATGTATCAGTATTTACTTTAATTATTCTTTAAATGAAGTAATATTTCTCTTTTTAACTTATTTTGTGGTCAATCATTAATCATTTTTTTCCTCATATCTGCCTTAGAGTTGTTACTAGTTTTTTGAAGCTAATTTATTTATATTTATTCTTATGTAGCTAAAAACAAAAACTTAAAAAAGATAAATTTGCCTCTAAGTATAGTCTGACGAGTTCCCTTACACTCATTTTATTTGAAGTTTTGGATATCACATTTTCTAAAAAAAAATTTTGTTTCCACTTCAATCAAAAATTTTTGTAAAAAAAATATTTTAAATGTAATATAAATTTCTATTTTTATTTTTCTTTAAGATTATACCTGTATAATTTATTTGGGGAATGTTTTCAGGCACTATTAATGGCTTAAAATCTGAGTGATCTTTTTTTTTTGCTATTATTAATATACAATTACATGAGCAACATATGGTTACTAGACTCCCCCTATTATCAAGTCCTCACCACATTCCCACCTGCAGTCACTGTCCATCAGCATAGTAGGATGTTATAGAATCACTACTTGTCTTCTCCGGGTTATACTGCCTTCCCTGTATCCCCGACCCCACCCCCTCTACATTATGTGTGCTAATTGTAATAGCCCTTTTTCTCCCTTATCCCTCCCCTCCCACCCGTCTTCCCCAGCCCCTTTCCCTTTCCTAACTATTAGTCCATTCTTGGGTTCTATGAGTTTGCTGCTGTTTTGTTCCTTCAGTTTTTTCTTTGTTCTTATACTCCACAGATGAGTGAGATCATTTCATTCTTCTCTTTCTCTCCCTGGCTTATTTCACTGAGCATAATACCCTCTAGCTCCATCCATGTTGTTGCAAATGGAAGGATTTGTTTTCTTCTTGGCTGAATAATATTCCATTGTGTATATATACCACATCTTCTTTATCCATTCATTTACTGAGGGACACTTAGGTTGCTTCCATTTCTTGGCTATTATAAATAGTGCTGTGATAAACATAGGGGTGCGTATGTCTTTTTCAAACAGGGATGCTGCATTCTTAGGGTAAATTCCTAGGAGTGTGATTCCTGGGTCAAATGCTATTTCTATTTTGACTTTTTTGAGGAACCTCCACACTGCTTTCCAGAATGGTTGTACTAATTTGCATTCCCACCAGCAGTGTAGGAGGGTTCCCTTTTCTCCACATCCTTGCCAACATTTGTTGTTGTTTGTCTTTTGGATGGTGGCCATCCTAACTGGTGTGAGGTGGTATCTCATTGTGGTTTTAATTTGCATTTCTCTGATGACTAGCGATGTGGAGCATCTTTTCATTTGAGTGTTGGCCATCTGAATTTCTCTGGAGAAGTGTCTGTTCAGCTTCTCTGCCCATTTTTTAATTGGCTTATTTGCTTTTTGTTTGTTGAGGTGCGTGAGCCCTTTATATATTTTGGATGTCAACCCTTATCGGATATGTCATTTATGAATACATTCTCCCATACTGTAGGATGTCTTTTTGTTTTACTGATGGTGTCCTTTGCTGTACAGAAGGTTTTTAGTTTGATATAGTCCCACTTCTTCATTTTTGCTTTTGTTTCCCTTCCCCAGGGAGATATGTTCATGAAGAAGTTGCTCATGTTTATGTCCAAGAAATTTTTGCCTATATTTTTTTCTAAGAGTTTTATGGTTTCATGACTTACATTCAGGTCTTTGATCCATTTTGAGTTTACATTTGTGTATGGGGTTAAGCAATAATCCAGTTTTCATTCTCTTACATGTAGCTGTCCACTTTTGCCAACACCAGCTGTTGAAGAGGCTGTCATTTCCCTATTGTATAACCACGGCTCCTTTATAGTATATTAATTGACCATATATGATTAGGTTTATCTGGGCTCTCTATTCTGTACCACTGGTCTATGGGTCTGTTCTAGTGCCAGTACCAAATTGTCTTGATTACTGTGACTTTGTAGTAGAGCTTGAAGTCAGGGAGCGTAATTCCCCCTGCTTTATTCTTCCTTCTCATGCTGCTTTGGCTATTCGGGGTCTTTTGTGGTTCCATATGAATTTTAGAACTATTTGCTCTAGTTAATTGAAGAATGCTGTAGGTATTTTGATAGGGATTGCATTGAATCTGTAGATTGCTTTAGGAAGGATGGCCATTTTGAGAATATTAATTCTTAGCCAAGAGCATGGGATGAATTTCCATTTATTAGTGTCCTCTTTAAATTCTCTTAAGGGTGTCTTGTAGTTTTCAGGGTATAGGTCTTTCACTTCCTTGGTTAGGTTTATTCCTAGGTATTTTATTCGTTTGGATGTGATTGTTAATGGAATTGTTTTCCTGATTTCTCTTTCTGCTAGGTCATCATTAGTGTATAGGAATGCAACAGATTTCTGAGTATTAATTTTGTATCCCACAACTTTGATGAATTCAGATATTAGATCTAGTAGTTTTGGAGTGGATTCTTTAGGGCTTTTTATGTACAATATCATGTCATATGCAAACAGGGACAGTTTCGGTTCTTCCTTGCCATTCTGGATGCCTTTTATTTCTTTGTGTTGTCTGATTGCTGTGGCTAGGACCTCCAGAACTATGTTGAATAAAAGAGGGGAGAGTGGGCATCCTTGTCTTTTCCCGATCTTAAAGGAAAAGCTTTCAGCTTCTCACTGTTAAATATAAGGTTGGCTGTGAGTTTGTCATGTATGGCCTTTATTATGTTGAGGTACTTGCCCTCTATACCCATTTTGTTGATACTTTTTATCATGAATGAATGTTGAATTTTGTTGAATGCTTTTTCAGCATCTATGGAGATGATCATGTAGATTTTGTTCTTGTTTTTGTTGATGTAGTGCATAATGTTGATAGATTTTCGAATGTTGTACCATCCTTGCATCCCTGGTTTGAATCCCACTTGATCATGATGGATGATCTTTTTGATGTATTTTTGAATTCGGTTTGCTAATATTTTGTTGAGTATTTTTGCATCTACGTTCATCAGGGATATTGGTCTGTAATTTTCTTTTTTTGTTTCATCTTCCCTGGTTTTGGTATTAGAGTGATGTTGGCCTCGTAGAATGAGTTTGAAAGTATTCCCTCCTCTTCTACTTTTTGGAAAACTTTGATGAGGATGGGTATTAGGTCTTCACTAAATGTTTGATAAAATTCAGCAGTGAAACCATCTGGTGCAGAAGTTTTGTTCTTAAGTAGTTTTTTGATTACCAAATCAATTTCTTTGCTGGTGATTAGTCTATTGATATTTTCTGATCCTTCCTGGGTCAGCCGTTGATGGTTGTATTTTTCTAGAAATTTGTTCATTTCTTCTAGGTTATCCAGTTTGTTACCCTATCATTTTTCATACTATTCTCTCATAATTCTTTGATTTCTGTGATTTCCGTAGTGATTTTTCCTTTCTCTTTTCTGATTCCTTTTATATGTGTAGACTCTCTTTTTTTCTTGATAAGTCCAGCTAGGAATTTATCTATTTGTTTATTTTCTCAAATAACCAGCTACTGCTTTCATTGATTCTGTCTATTGTTTTATTCTTCTCAATTTTATTTATTTCTGCTCTAATCTTTATTATGCCCCTCCTACTACTGACTTTGGGCCTCATTTGTTCTTCCGTTTCTAGTTTCATTAATTGTGACTTTAGACTGTTCATTTGGGATTGTTCTTCTTTCCTGTGATAGGCCTGCATTGCAATATATTTTCCTCTTAGTACAGCTTTCGCTGCATCCCACAAATTTTGTGGTGTTGAATTATTGTTGTCATTTGTCTCGATATATTGCTTGATCTCTGTTTTTATTTGGTCATTGATCCATTGATTATTTAGGAGTATGTTATTAAGCCTCCATGTGTTTGTGGGCTTTTTCATTTTCTTTGTGTTATTTATTTTTAGTTTTATACCTTTATGATCTGAGAAGCTGACTGGTACAATTTTAGTCTTTTTTAATTACTGAGGTTGTTTTTGTGGCCTAGTGTATGATCTATTGAAAGTGTTCCATGTGCACTTGCGAAGAATGTGTATCCTGTTGCTTTTGGATTGAGTGTTCTGTAGATGTCCTGTAGGTCCATCTGTTCTAATACATTTTTCAGTGTCTCTGTCTCTTTACCTATTTTCTGTCTGGTTGATCTGTCCTTTGGAGTGAGTGGTGTGTTGAAGTAAAATAAATGCATTGCAGTCTATTTCTCTCTTTATTTCTGTTAGTATTTTTTTCACATATGTAGGTGCTCCTGTGTTGCGTGCATAGATATTTATAATTGTATCATCTTGTAGGACTGACCCCTTTATCATTATGTAATGTCCTTCTTTGTCTCTTGTTACTTTCTTTGTTTTGATATCTATTTTGTCTGATACAGTACTGCAACTCCTTCTTTTTTCTCACTATTAGTTGCATGAAATATCTTTTTCCATCCCTTCACTTTCAGTCTGTGTATGTCTTTGGGTTTGAAGTTAGTCTCTTGTATGCAGCATAGAGATGGGTCTTGTTTTTTATCCATTCAGTAACTCTATGTCTTTTGATTGGTGCATTCAGACCATTTATATTTAGGGTGATTATCGATAGGTACATACTTATTGCTATTGCAGGCTTTAGATTCGTGGTTACCAAAGGTTCAAGGGCAATTCCCTTACTATCTAACAGTCTAATTTAACTTACTTCATATACTATTACAAACACAACATAAAGGTTCTTTTTTTTCCTCCTCCATTCTTTGTATGTTATGAATCATATTCTGTACTCTTTGTATTCCCTTGGGTGACATCTTTTTAGCCTTAGGAATACTTCCATCTATAGGAGTCCCTCCAAAATGCACTGTAGATGTGGTTTGTGGGAGGTAAATTCTCTCAGCTTTTGCTCATCTATAAATTGTTTAATCCCTCCTTCAAATTTAAATGATAACCTTGCCGGGTAAAGTATTCTTGGTTCAAGGCCCTTCTGCTTCATTGCATTAAATACATCATGCCACTCCTTTCTGGTCTGTAAGATTTCTGTTGACATGTCTGATGATAGCCTGATGGGTTTTCCTTTGTATGTGATGTTTTTTCTCTCTCTGCCTGCTTTTAAAAGTCTGTCTTTATCCTTGATCTTTGCTATTTTAATTATTATATGTCTTGATGTTGTCTTCCTTGTGTCCCTTGTGTTGGGAGATCTGTGCACCTCCCTGGCTTGAGAGACTATCTCCTTCCCCAGATTGGGGAAGTTTTCAGCAATTACCTCCTCAGTGACACTTTCTATCCCTTTTTCTCTCTCTTCTTCTTCTTCTAGTACCCCTATAATGCGAATATTGTTGCTTTTGGATTGGTCACACAGTTCTCTCAATATTCTTTCATTCTTAGAGATCCTTTTTTCTTTCTGTGCCTCAGCTTCTTTGTATTCCTCTTCTCTAATTTATATTCCATTTACTGTCTCTTCTACTACGTCTAATCTGCTTTTAAATCCCTCCATTTTATGTTGCATTTCAGATATGGAATTTTTTAATGATTGAATCTCTAACTTAAATTCATTTCTGAGTTCTTGAATATTTTTCTGTACCTCCATAAGCATGTTTATAATTTTTATTTTGAACTCTCTTTCAGGAAGATTGGTGAGTTCGGTTTCATTTGGCCCTCTTTCTGGGGTTTGTGAGATTTTGGTCTGAACCATGTTCTTTTGTCATTTCATATGTCTGTGTGGTGCCCACTAGTCCGCAGACACTCCAGTCTCTGGATCTGCTCTGCCCCTAGAGTGAGGTTGGGAGTCGTAGGGGAGTGGCACTGGTGCCTGGGGGTAGGAAAGATATGTTTCCTGATTCCTGTCTGTGGTGCCTGTCTCCAGTGTCAGAGTCAGTGGTCCAAGCACACACATATAAATGTCTGTGCTTTGTGTCTCTAGGTGTTTTAGGTGGGGCCTCCCTCTGGCTGGCCTGATGCCTGTGTAGTGACTGCTGTTTGGGGAGCAGGTGCCACTAGGAAGGTTTGGCATGCTGTGTGTCACAGTGGGGGACCTCGGAGCTGAGTAGGCAGCCAGGGGGTTGGAGCACCTGAAGCTCCTCAAAGTTCCCAACCACCTGGGCACAGCGCACCAAGGCAACTTTTCCAGCTCTCCCTTCTCCTGCACAGCAAGCTCCATGCAAACCCCGCCCCTTCAGCAGCCCTCTCACTGCTAGGAAGCCTCTCAGACTGCCTGCCTTTCCCTTGACACATACTGGCCACGTGTGGATCCCTTCCTCCACAAACAACCTGAATGTCAATTTCTCAAGCACTCCGCCTGTCCGAGCTCCCCAACGTCCAGAGCACCACAGCCTATAGGATTCTGCTCACAAAGCAGATCTCCAGGGCTAGGTGTCCAGCAGTCCTAGGCTTCCACCCCCTCCCCCACTCCATTTCTCTTCTTCCCACTGGTGAGCTGAGGGGTGGGGCAAGGGCTTGGCTCCCGCTGGATTAAGGCTTTCCTATGTCACCCTGTTTCGTGAGGTCTTCTCTGTTCATGAGGTCTGTTTGCAGTCTGGTTCAGCCTTCTTTCTTGTTGCTGTTTTAAGGTTAGTTGTATTAATTAACTATATTTTTGTACAGTTTGTGGTTTTGGGAGGAGCTCTCCGTCTCACCTCTCATGCCACCATCTTGCCCTGAGTGATCTTTTAAACAAATATTTGGCATTTGCTTGAAATGTACTCTTAATAAGGTACAAAGCTCAATTTCTTTTTCTGAATTTAATCTCAGTCATCATAACACCATTGACACTGTTCTTTTCACTTTCTGATTTTTTTTTCTCACACTGGAAAAGCAGCCATATTTTAAATTCCATATCCTAACACATTGTAGTTTTGTAAATATCTCCTTTTATAAGTGACAGTTTTATGCATTTATGTTTTTAAAGTGTGTAGAAAAATGATTAACATTTTATAACTATTTGCATGTATTTTCTTCTCTCATGTACATTGTTTTCTGAAAATATTTGTGATAGTCAAGCATTTTTCTAGAGAGCTCAAAAACACTTAGCTTACATTAGGGCAGAATTAAACTGAAAAGGTCTATTTGTTCAAAGGTTTTTTCATGATGATATTTATTGTGAAAAAGTGTCATCTTCATAAATGGTATTTTGCTAAATATTTGATCAGAATATCTGTAAAAGAAAAGACCATTCGTCCATAGTTGAGAAACATTTTCGATGATGTTTTTTAAGGAGGCTGTAAAAAGTCACTTTTAAATTGAGTTTTTCATAAGCTTTGCTATCTCTTTTCTACTAAATGCTAAGAGAATAAAAATTCCTCCACACACTATGTAAATTACGTAAAGCCTGAATAATAACTGCCAAAAAAGACCACTTATTTCTCTGAACACACAAAGAACAAACTAAGAGTGGAGATTGCTGGGCTGCCAGGCCCTGTTATTAGGCAACCTCTGGCAGGCTTTAACAGCCCTCCAGCCCCTGCTGTGCAAATTTTAAAGAAACATATAATCAAGGGCAATGTAAGGCAAAAATCTTATCGATTAGCATTTATTAATGCGAAAGATATGCTGTGTATGAATCAGTCCTAGTATGTGACAGTAAAAAGTGTTGGGTGAGGACAGACCAGTGTCCAGAACTGGTGTTATGACAGCATCTTGTCGCTAAGCAAGTGTCTTCCTTACAGGGTGAAACTCAGTTTTTCCTCAGTTATCTCCATCTCAGAAACAGTAAACATTGACTGGGAGGTTGCACAGGTGAAGTACTCTAGTTTCTAGTGCAAATTGTGGGCTACACTGAGGCAATTTCCTGGTGCTTTCCCATGAGTGATATAAGATTCCACAGAGATAGTGAGATTTCAAGACTCATATGTATGGAAAATAGAAAGTTGCTTTGGTAAAAGAAGAAGGTTTCAGGTATTAGAATGTAACATTGACAAAGACTCAGGATTTATATGATAGGGTCCCAGAGAAGCCTCTAGTCTGAGTAAAGGCCAGTGTGGTTTATTTTCATTACAAATTAAAGCAGCATTAATCTCTTTGAGGACACAAAATTAATCAAGAACCCATAATCACCAAAAACAGAATTTAACATCAAGCTTTCAAGCTAATGTTGAACATCATTATGCATGTGTGTTCTTGACACAAAATGCAGAAAACATACAGGGTCGTTTGGCCTTATAAGGCACTCTGACTAGTAAAAGAGAGTAAAGTAGCAAGGTCTTCCCTCTTTTTAATAACTGTAATTTAAAAACCCAAGGCTTTATTCTCTAAATGTAAAATCTGTTTTGATACTATTTATCAACGGTTCCACAAAGAAAACTTATGTTTGATTGCAAACAATAATACAACATATTAACTTTCATAGTATATCATTTCTGGAAGAGCTTCTCTGAGACTTGTTTTAAATTAATGAGTGGCTTGCTTTATAACATGTGCTTTAATTTTCACAGTTCTTTAATCTGTGATGATATTTTTACATGCTTTATTTCATGGGATATTATTCATAGTGACTTCCTAAATAATTATTTCTTATTCCTGCAGTATTACACCTTGCTTTCCATGGATTTTAGGCTAGAGTTAGGGCCACCAGGCAACTTTGAAAATACTGCTCTTGTACTGACAGGCCATATGATTGTTTTGTTTTGTTTTGTCCTGCTTTGTTTATTCCACTGTAGCAAGCAAGAAAAATAAAGTTAACTGTCCTAATGATCAATGTGGATCATCACATAGTTGAGTTGAGGCTAGCAAATGGTCATATGGTCAAGACAGTCAAATTAGCTAAGCTTAAATCCAATTCAAAAGCCAGCTTTTGTAGATTTTAAGGATAATTTCTTGTATGCAAATGTCTTTTTCACTCATATCTGTCTTCAAAAGTAATCTCAGATGTCCCTTACTGCCTCATTCTATGGCTTTACCTACATACAATACTCTGGATAAATCTACATTTAAAAGGTGCTGGCTCTTTAGGGTGTAATTATTTAACACTTCATCTTTTTCTTGGTTCATATCCAATTGAAAGACGGTTCTTTTGTCAGTATTTATGCTCCTCTTCTCCTGAAGAGATCCTTGGGTTTTTAACTGGGCTCATGACTTCCTAAAATAATGACTACATTGTCCAGCCTCCCTGTCAGCAACTAGGCATGGCAATGTATCTAAGTTCTGCTAGGTTTGCCAGCAGAAATGTTCTTACAAGAAGGAACCCCAGGTTCCTCGAATAAGACTTCTGATTGAATGCTGCTTAAAGAAAGAAAAATGAGATCTAGTGCTGTGCTCGCCCCTCCCGGGGGACCACTGAACCCGCTCCTTTTCAGAAGGCAAACATTTTCTATTACAGACATGAAACTCTCTCTCTCTCCCTTGAAAATATTTTGTAGCATTTCATGGTAATTATAGCATGAGTATGGATTAAACATGATTCTAAGTGTCATTTATATTTACCACAGTAGGACACAATTCATGGGCTTGCAGTGACGGAAATACTTAAGTTTGTGCATATGAAAGATAATATTAAGCTTCTGAAATCGAAATCCTGGAGTGCTGCAAGAGTTTATTATCATCCTACATTCAAATACTTACTATTTCTATTATTGCTGGTAGCTTTCCATAGTAACCACTACCTGAACACAATTTAATTACATTTTTCAGCAATTTAAATTAAGTTAATCCAGAATGGGCTGCTTAAAGAAGGGTATTACACTATAGTATATCAATTAACTCTTATTAAAAGTAATTTTTGAGCGTAGCAGTGCCACAAGAAACGATATTACTGGGGAAAAAATGAGATGTTAAAAAAGAGAAAATGATGAAGTGTGTTATTGATTTTCTTTATGCTATATTCTGGCAGAAAGAGATAAACTTTAATGATCCACAGGTTTCATACTCTCTATTTTTCCTGTAGACTGATGCCTTTACCCAGCATGTGTTAATAAATCTTTTTAAGAAAAAAATATATAGCCTTTAAATCCATTAATTCCACTTCTAGGAATGTAAATGCAAAGATTATGCAGAAGGATGCCCATCATGGATTACTTATAATAATGAAAAACTTTCAACCCTTGGTGATAATGTTAAATTAATTGTGATCCAGTCCTGTAATGAAATATTGTACAGCCATTTAAAAAGAGGTTTAATAAAAATTTTAATTAAATCAATAAAAGTCCATACAATTAGTGCAAAACCCTGTGTATATGCATATATAAGATAAACATATAAATTCTTCATAGTAATAATCCCTGGTGTTCACATTTTTCTTCTTCTCTTCTATATTTTCCTAATTTTCTTCCATGATTATCTGTTAGATCTATTATTGGATAAGACAACTGTATAATAGATTCAAACTTTAAAAGTTTTAATCAGTTAGGAATTCTAGGAACAGTTGCTTTGTAAAGGACAGAATTTTTGCTCTGGTATACCTGGCCAGTCATTCTCTCAAAGATAGAATGAACACGTTCCCTAGTCATCTGTGTGCAATTGTTCCTTCAGTTTAAACAGTGATTGTTACCTCTCTTCACATGTAGCAAGAAAAATACATAGTGCATCTAGTGTGCATTTTATTGTCATGTCAACCATTTACAGAAGTTGAAATGTTTTAAAGTGATGTGCTTTTTCTTCCTGGGGAAAAAACCTAATAGAATCAATGAATTTGGTAGGTAGAAATGAATCTTTTTAATCATCTGTACTCCCCTTCTTAGTTACAGCTGTAGAAACTGAGAACTTGGATATTTGTATCTTTCTTTTGAAAGGACCAGAGTAACTCAAAACCAAAGTCCCTACTTGTCTTTCCCAGATTTCCACTAATACATGTTATACTTATGTATGAGGCTATGCTTTAACTATATATATTTTTTAATGGATCACAACTGATGTTTTTGTTTTCATCTAAGTTTTTAGTCTAAGGTCACCAACCATCTGGATCTACTTGGAGCTCTTGATTTTATAACTGAAAGTCTGTATACCTATAATCCCATCGGTCACCAATAGATACTGTTGAGATAGATTATTTACCATCCATTATCCAGTCTTGCCAATTTGCACTGGAAGAATCATGAATTAAACACACTTGACTAGAATCCAAACATTTCTGGTTAGTGATCCAATCTTAACTTCTAGCATTTAGTGTGGTTGTAAGGAGATGCTCACTGAGTTATTCTTTGATCATTTTTTGCATTCCTTGGCCCAGAAATCATGGGAGGACCATTAGTCCTCTAATTAGTGAGACTCATGCAAGGTTGCTTTGTTGGATGAGCTCTCAATTCTGGGTAAATGAAACTCATTGCCTTCTCATTTATGGAACTTCTTGATTTTGATCTCCGTGATTTAGCACACAGTACTCCATCTTCCCAGAATTCCCATCATCTCATTTGCATTTTTAGTTCTTCAAAATCCAGCACAAAATTTTACCTATAAGCTATATATACATGGACCACAATGCATTTTCCTCCACTCAGCATTTAATGAACTTGGAATTTTATTGATGTGCTCTCCATCAAAGTGTATTTTAGTGTCTAATGCATTCTTTTTAAACAACTTGTAAGTTTTTTCCCCAGTTTTGAGATATATATATAATTGACATATAATATTGTGTAAATTTAAGGCATACAACATAATGATTTAACATATGTATATATTATAAAATGATTACTATAATAAGGATAGATCAAACAACCATAATATCATATAATTGCAATTTATATTCTTTTGGTGAGAACTTCAAAAATCAACTATCTTAGTAACTTTCAAATATATAATATTGTACTGTTGGCTGTAGTTACCATGCTATACATAATGTGCAGAAATCCCCAGAATTATTTTTCTTATAACTGGAAATTTGTACCCTTTGGCCACTTTCACCCATCCCCCCATCCCTGACAACCATCTTTTCTCTATCTTCCATTTTTTCACATTTCACATACAAGATTAGAAAATATTGATCTTTGACATATTTCACTTAGCTGAATGCCTTCAGTATTCATCCATGTTTTCATGAATGGTAGGATTTACTTCTTTTTTTATGCCTGAATAACATTCCGTTGTATGAAATGGAAACACACCACATTTTTGTTATTCATTCATCTGTTGATGGGGCATAGGTTGTTTCCATGTCTGGCCTGTTGTAAATAATGCCAATGCCACAGTGAGTATGACAGTGCAGACGCCTCTTTGAGTTTCCCTCAGATGTACACCTACAAGTGGAATTTCTCATCATTTGGTAGTTGTATTTTTAATTTTTTGAGGAATCTCCATAATGTTTTCCTAAGGGGCCATACCACTTTATATTCCCACCAGCAGTGTGCAGGGATGCTTTTTGTCCACATCCTCACCAGCACTTGTTACTTCTTGGCTTTCTTGTAATAGCCATTCTAACGGGTGTGAGGTGATATCTCATGGGTTTGGCATGCATTTCCTTGATGGCTAGTGATATTAAGCACCTTTTAATGTATCTGTTGGCCATTTTATGTCTTTAGAAAACTGTCAATCCAAGTCTTTTGCCCATTTTATAATTAGATGATTTGTGTTTTTTTGATACTGAGTTGTATGAATTCCTTATGTATTGTGGATAATAATCCCTTATTAGATATGTGGTTTATATATGTTTTCTCCCATTCTGTAGGTTGTCTTTTCATTTTGCTGATGGTTTCTTCCCCTTTGGTGTGCAGAAGCTTTTTAGTTTAATGTAGTCCCACTGGTTTATTTTTTATTTTGTTCCTTCTGCCTTGGGTCTCATATCCATAAAATCATTGCCCAGACCAATTTCAAGATTTTCTGCAAGTTTCTTCCAGTATGTTTATGGAGTCGGGTCTTACATTTAAGTCTTTAATCTATTTTTAGTTATTTTTTATGTATGGTGTAAGATGAGGATCTACTTTCATTCTTTTACATGTGAAAATCTGGTTTCTCCCAGGACTGTTTATTGAAGAATATCTTCTCCATTGAGTGTTCTTGGCTTCCTTGTCAAATATTACTCAGCTGTATGTGGAAAGCTTTATCTCTGGGGTCTCTTATTTGGTTCTTTTGGTTTATGTGCCTATTTTTATGCCAGTTCCTTTCTTTTTAAATTATGATAACTTTTTAATATGCTGTGAAACAGAAGTGTGATGCCTCCACCTTTGTTCTTTCTCAGGAGTGTTTTGGCTATTTGGAGTCTTGTGATTCCACTGTGAATTTTAGGATTATTTTTTAGTTCTACTTCTTTAAAATATGCCAATGTGTTCTTGATAGGGATTACATTGAATCCATAGATTACCTTGGGTAGTATATACTTTTTAACAATATTAATTCTTCAGTCCATGAACATAGAATCTTTTCATTTATTGTTGTCTTTTTAATTTTTTTCTATCAATGTCTTAGAGTTATCTGTGTACAAATATTTCACTTCATTGGTTAAATTTATTCCTAAGTATTTCATCATTTTTGGTGCTATTATAAATGGGATTTTTCTTTATTTCTTTTTCAGATAATTTGTAGTTACTATATAGAAATGCAGCTGATTTGTACATGTTGATTTTGTATCATACACCTTTACTGAATTTACTAGTTCTAATAGTTTTTAAGTGAAGTCTTTAGGATTTCTAAATATAAGAATATGTCATCAGCAAAAAGAAACAATTTTATTTGTTTTTTTTCTGATTGGGATGCCCTTTTTTCTTTTTCTTTTTCTAGCCTTTCTGTTCTGGCTGAGACTTTTAGTACTATGTTGAAGAGGAGTGGGAGAGTAGGCACCCTTGTCTCATTACTGAACCTAGAGGAAAAACTTTCATCTTTTTACCATTCTATACAATGTTAATTGTGGGCTTGTCATATATGGCCTTTATTGTGTTGAGGTACATTCCTTTAATACCAAATTTGTTGAGAGTTTTTGTCATAAAAGGACGTTGAATATTTTTTTCAAATGCTGTTTCTGCAACTATTGAGATGGTTATATGATTTTTATCTTTCATTCTATTGCTATGGCATATCACATTTATTGATCTGCATATGTGGAACCATCCTTGTATCCCAGGGTTAAATTACTCTTGATCATGCTGTCTGATCCTTTTAATGTTTTGTTGAATTCAGTTTGCTAGTATTTGTTGAGAATTTTTGCAAGTATATTCATTAGGGATATTGGGCTGTGGTTTTCTTTTCTTGTACTGTCTTTATCTAACTTTGACATCAAAGTAATGTTGGCTTCATAAAATGAGTTAGGGAGTGTTCCCTCCTCTTCAAGTTTTTGGAAAGTTTCAAAAGGATTAATGTTAATTCTTCCTTAAAAATTTAGTAGAATTCATCTGTGAAACCATTTGGTCCTGGTATTTGCCCTCTTGGAAGGTTTTGATTAATGATTCAGTTTTCTGTACTCATTATTGGTCTGCTCAAATTTTCTATTTCTTCCTGATTCAGTCATATTATTTTGTGTGTTTCTAGGAATTTATCCATTTCTTACAGGTTGTGCAGTTTGTTGACACTCAGTTGTTCATAGTAGTCTCTTATAATCCTTTGTATTTCTGTGGGGTCCCATAAATTTTAAATTTCCATTTCCATTTGTTTCAAGAATTTTTTAATATCCCTCTTGATTTCTTCTTTGACCTATTTGTTGCTCAGGAGTGTGTTGTTTAACTTTCATTTATTTGTGAGTTTTTCATCTTTCTTCCTGATACTGCTTTCTTAGCTTCATTCTATTGTTATCAATAAATGTACTTGATAAAATTTCTCTCCTCTTGAATTTGTTGAGACTTGTTTTGTGACCTGACATATAATATATCTTAAAAATGTTCCATGTGCCCTTGAGAAGAATGTGTATCTGCTATTGGAAGGAATGTTCTGTATATGTCTGTTAGGTCCATTTTGTCTATAGCATTATTCAAGTCTGCAGTTTCCTCACTGAGTTCCTGGCTGGATAATCTATCTGTTGTTGAAAGTAGGGGTATTAAAGTCCCACACAATTATTATATTGCTATTTATTTCTTCTTTTGGTTCTGTTAGTATTTGTTTTATATATTTAGGTGCTCTGATGTTGGGTGCATTAATGTTTGTAATTGTTATATCTTCTTGATGGAAGGTTCCCTTTATCATAATATAATACTTTTCTGTGGCTCTTTTGACCATTTTTCACTAAAAGTCTATTTTTTTCTGATATATGTACAGCCTCGCCTGATTTCTTCTGGTTTCTATTTGCTTGAAATATCATTTTCCATCCCTACACTCTCAGTCTACATGTGTTCTTAAGGCTAAAGTGAGTCTTTTGTAGGTAGTGTACATAGAAGCTTGCTTTTTGTCCATTCAGCCATTCTGTATCTCTTGATTGGAGAACTTAATACATTTACATTTAAAGTATATTGATAGGTAAGGATTTATTATTGCCATTTTTTTTGTTTGCTTCTGTTTCGTAGGTTCTTTGTTCCTTGCTTCCTCTCTTGCTGACTTTGTGACTTGGTTACTTCTTATAACAGTAGCTTTCATTCATTTATCATAGTCTTTCCTGTATCTCCACAGTTGGATGGGTCATTGTCCACAGTGGGTGAGGGCACATGCTATCCTCCCTGCCCGGAGAAGGTCACAGGCTGTATTCAGCAATCAGGCAAGTCTGCTGGCTGGGCTATGCCACAGGGTGGGGATGTGGGCTGGGCTCCACAGCTAAGTTGTACTGTAGACTGGGTGCTGAGGCTGCCTAGCATCACTGTTGAGGCTCCCTGGCCAGGTGGACTGGGCAGTGCTGGTGGCTCAGTTCCCTGACCAAAGTGCACCTGTGGGATGGGTTTGGAGGCTGCCCAGATTCTCTGGTCAGGCTTTTGGTTGCATGGAACTGGAGCTATTCTCAGCATTTGTATAGGCTTCACTGCAAGTACAGCCCATTTGCTGGGGACCTGATTGGGCAGAAATGACCACAGAGCTCTAGTCAAGGGCCCTGGCTTGGCTCTAGGCAGAGCTGCTAACCAGGACCCCTGTTCATGTGCTGCTACAACAATGGCTCTGGAATGGGCCAGATAGCTGTCTACATTTTTTGGCCAGGCTTCCTGGTCAGGCAGAACTGAGGGCTATACTCAGCTATAGGCAGAGCTTGGAATTTGCTTCTCTACTCAGATGGGCCTGTATAAGTTTCCATGTCTAGTACAGCCTCATTAGCTAGGGAACTGAATCAGGCAGAAATATCTGCTTAGCCTGCTAAAGAGGGATAATGACTCCACTTGGTGGATGGGCAGAATCGCTGGCTGGGATCTTCACTCGGGTGCAGCTTTGAGGAGGAATGTGGCCCACCAACATCTGAATAATGTTTGCTGTAAGCCCCATCCCTTCTTCTCTGCTTCTGATCCACAGTGGTCAAGCCTCACAGATATCCCTAGTGATCCCTGTGAGACAAGACTTAAATGGGCCTTTTGGAAAGTGCCCTGCAATGCTGGGGAGACTGGATGTCTACCTTGGGCTCTTTTATCATCATAGGAGAAACCATCGACCTAGCAAGTCCCTCCTGGTGTGGCGCTGTGCCAGCCCACAGGAGGAGTGGTACAGTCAAAATTCAGCTTCCCCTCTTACCCTTCTAACACAGTGCTTCTCAGTCCCTGTGGTCCACGGGCATGCTTCAGCTCTATCCCTGGGTTCTGGTGTTTTTCACAATGGTGATACTTGTTAATATCAGTAACGACAACTTGCTGAGCTTCTTTTGAGGGGACTGAAGTTGATAATTGCCTATGTTGCCATCTTGATGATGTCACTCCTAGCTTACAACTTTCTATTTCTGAAATATGGATTAGCATAACAAATTTTCTATCTTTTTGTCTCTCTGTCTCCTTGTTCCTTTCTCTCTGTGTATACCTCTCTGATCTCTCAGTAGCATGTTTTTAAGTAATTTTGAATGCAACAAACATTTTGAATATCATAGGTACATGGTTAATATTGTTGACTGAACTCAATTACTTGTGGCAAGGTGAATTTTCATTTGCATATATGAAGAAGACGATTACAGATTTTCAGATTAGCTGCTGATTAAAATCTTTTGTGTAGGTATGATATAGGCTGAATTTTGATCTTCAACTTAGTTACCAAGATATATTGCTGAATTAATCCTTTGCAGTGAGCCATAAGACTGCATGTCTTCTTATAAGCATGCCATGCACAGCATCAGCTTGTAGTAGCATTTGGGTAGGTGTCTTGAGAATGAAGTATGTTATATGTATCCAGTGAGGTGATTTTTTAAAGGGATGCAACAAACATATACCCACCTTATTCTCAAGGCACCGCACTTCTGTTGGTGTTGGAATATAATGGATGAGTCACATTCTAGGAACTCTTGCATGAGCCTCCACATGTATTGCACTGTATTAATAACCCTTGGTGAAATTATGCAGGAGTCAGGTTTTCTTAGTAACTGACATAGGTCAGTTTGATTTAGTGTCTGAATCAGAGAAATGAATCAAAATGAACAGGACACACTGACCAGATCAAATAAGAAATTACAGTTCCAATTTATTCCAGCCTGTCAACTCATCTAAACTTCTTTCCCTCATACATTGTTATAATCATATTTGATTGAAAATGCAATCTAGAAGTCAGTGTTATTATAGAATGTTCTGATATCAAAACTCTATACAAGTATGTAGCTTACTGGCTTAGAATGAAATGTATTCTGTTATGATCTAGTGCTTTGTTTAGATGGGAACATTGAGAGACAGAGAAGGTAGGCAGCATCTCCTATGTTTTCCTTCAAAGCATTACTGAGTTTTGTGTTGTAACCTGTTACTACTCTTACAACTCATTTTTCACCTATATAATTTCTACTTTTTCTTAAATTTAATCAAAATGATGTAAACATACACAATTACCAAAAGCTTTTACCTACACATAAAAGGTATGCTCCATTCATTTATAATTTATTTTGTTAATGTAGGTAGAAAACAAAAACAGTAGAAATACAGAATTAAAAATAATAAGTGGAAGTATATTAAAAAATACAGTTTATATGATTGAGCATAAAATTTAACTCTGAACTTCCAAAAGCAAAGGAGTATGGAAAAATACTCTAATTCTTATTATCAGGAGACATAAAGTACATCAGTTATTAAAGGAACACCAATGTTTCTGGCGTTAAAAGCCATAAAGGAGTTTATCACATGGATCCAAAGATAAGAGTTAAAGGTAGTAAATGATAATATCTGAACAATAAATTTATGAAGATGCAGAAGTATTCTTCATAAAAATATTCTATCTATTGATTGTCAGTGAATGCCAAAAGCAAATGATTAATGTTGAATGAAAGTATGTTGATAATTTGGTGTGTGGTATGGTGTGTGTGTGTGCACGTGCATGTATTCTACCTGATATCAAAGTCAAGCTTTACACACCTGATCTTTAAAGGATAAGAGATAGTGTGTTCCTTGAATAGTCTTTGTCCAATAACAATTTTTTTCTTACCTAGGACTTGGACAAGATCGAGTCATCAGTTCAAAGTTAAACATCCTGTCCATAGCCTGAGGTACAAACAAGGCTTAAACCTGCTGCATTGCTTTTAAAGGAAGGAATGTATTTGGATTCTAGCCAAATTCCTAATGAGACTTCTTTTCTCTTCTAGATCCCCTCCATCTCCATTCTAGTCTTTTTTTTCCTCCAACCTGAGCAATAATCTAGCTCTTCAATGTAAATTCTAATAAGCCTGGATATTTCTTAGATTCTCCCTCAATATCCCATTTACTTACCCATTAGCACATAATGGCCCTGGGGAGATGCTTCATTCTCTGTGTGTAGAGGTTGATGGGAGGAGACAAGTAAAAGCCCGTAGTAAACAAGAAATCTCTCCTGCAGGAGATGGAACTAAGTTATAATTACTCATCCATTAAAAACTTTGTACTGAATAAACTATCCATAATTCTAGTGTTTCAGGGGTAAAATATAGTTACATTGCTCCATATATCCTTGGGATAAAATTTAAGCTATCCACAGAATACCACAGAGATTTGGCATCTTAATTTTTGTTTTTGTTTTTTAGTCTGAAAGACTTGGATTTAGTC
Organism: Smutsia gigantea; assembly: GCA_032199065.1. NCBI lineage: Eukaryota > Metazoa > Chordata > Mammalia > Pholidota > Manidae > Smutsia > Smutsia gigantea. The sequence continues at coordinate 1,400,241 of JAVSCE010006701.1, read as the reverse complement.
TGAACTATTAAGCTGCATATGTTTACATGGAAAAGTATGGAAACCCATTTCTGAGATTTCTGTGTAATTTGGAAGATCCAGTAAGAGAGTTTTATGATGGTAACTAGTTAAGCTGATGTATGACTAGAACACATTGTCAACATAAGAAGACATCAGATTGAGGAGCCATTGGTACATGGGGATTTCCTGCCTAAAGGATCATCTTAAGAGTTTGATAATCCTAACTTTCATACACATCACACAGAATTATCATCAGAAAATGCTCAGAGGTACAGGTTGCCTAAATGTGGCAGTGTCTTCAGGGATCTGGATTATGCATCATTTACATAGCAGAACTGCCACTACCCCTACTTTTCAGCAGAAATTCCTCCTTTAAATACTTTATTTCTTCATTTTCTGTGGTACAACTCAGATTTATATCCTTGAAAACACATGACAAATACACTGGAGGTTGAAGTTAGTTCATTATTGGGGTAGGCATGTTCTATTTCAGAAGTTTAAGTCAGTAAGCTTTAGATAAAATGCTCGGAGTTTGTTTTAGATTCAGTGGGTTGTTCAAATAGATCATTAACTATATTAGTGAATGTCCATATTGGGCACTCAATAAATATTTGTTGAATGAAATTGAAATTTAAAATAGGCTTGCCATTTATAATTATTTTATCATTTTCTTCACTTTCTTGGTTCAAAATTAAAGTATAAAAATGGGCATTATGCCCCAATTTCTTCATTTGTAGGATTAGAAACACCTACCCCCTGTAATGGATGTTTGTAACTCTGTTAGAAGTATCATCAGAAGGCACTTAGAAATCATTATCAAACATATTTGACATATTTTCTCTAAAACATGAAACATAAAATTTTTATTTAACACTATCTCTTAAAGTATAGGAAAAATATTATGGAACATAATAGGAACAATGTTTTTGCTGTGGTAGCAGAGCAGGTTTTAGTTGTTTGCTTTCCTTAAGACAGTTTAGATCATACGTGCTGGTCTGCTGCATAACCACACATATACATAAACACCAAGACAAAAGAACAGGCACTGGAGGAGTCAAAATGAGTCTAAAAGTGCATGTACACACAGACATACATTTTTTTTAATTTAAAAATGTCCAGAATATGTATTGACTGTTGCTTTGGAATGGCGTGTAGGCTTGTTTGGTTCACATCAGTAGAGAAATCTGTACAGGGTCAGCTATTGCCTGCTCTTTGCAGATAATACCAGCCATTCTGGATTCAGCGCCGGCAGTGTTGAAGCCCACGAGGGGAGCCTTGCTGTACACAAGTATTGAGGACATTTCAACTCAGGAAATGGAGGCTTACTGATTCTGGGCCCTGCGTCTTGAGCTTCTAGTTCTGCCTTGGAAACTGATGCAGCCAACCTTGAGACATATCTGTTTAGTCTACAAATTAGAGATGATTTAGTTGGTGATGATTTCTGAAATGTCCTTTAACTCATTTAAATAAAAGGAGATAAGCATAGAATTGTTCAGTTTGCTGTTGTACTTGAAAATTTATCACTTTTTAATACATGGATTGGATATTTCAAACCTAAAACCTCTAATTAGTAATAAAAATAAGGTATATTAGAATAGTCAGCAGTCAGTAGAATAAGAGTTTTTATTCTGCATAAACTTTTAAAGTGTCTTCTTACTATATAATGATTTAAATAAAATATACCTAGTTATTGAAATTGTACTTAAATCTGTCCTATTCAAAAAGTACAAGTATAGATCATCTGAAGGGCATAACCCCAGATACACTTATTCTTTATTAAGCATATATCATGTTTATCACTTAACTGTTTTCCATTTGCCTAATGATATTTTATATTCTAAAATTATATGAAAAATGAAAATTTGAAGTAAATTTCTATAGCTATAACACATTTAGAATTCAGTCTTGAAATCTTATAAAACTGATTTGAATCACAGGACCCCAGAAAAAGTCATGCTGAGAAACTTCAGGTTAACGTGCATTTAACTAATTGCTAGAAGGTTCAGTTAAATTAGAATGCTCCCTCCCCGTCACCCAGCTTCTGAGAATCATTCTTTTATCATGGTTATGTCAAGAAAGTATTAGGATTTAGAGTTGAAGATCCTTGGAAGGGGAGTAAAAAAAGGGACCTTAAAATGAGAAATCTCTGCTCTTAGTGGTACAGACACTAAGTGGTAAAGAAATTCAGCCAAAAAGGAAGAACAGGACTGTGGATGTGTCAAATAGACAACTTGTGGATGTGAGGAAGGACTCACCGGAGAAATAGTGTTGGCTGCATAGCTGGGCTCAGTTACAAAAAACCCATATTTAGAGATCTAGCCCTTCCTTGGCGCAGTAGATAATAGGGAGTGTTACCAGGTAGGAAGTCTCCTTTCCAAAGTAGCTAATGCTTATTTAGCATTTACATTAATAGGTTTCAGTGTCTAGGTTTCTTTCCTGCAGCAGCTTGTATTTCCCAGTAGTGTGTCTGCATGTGTGTGTACAAACATGCAGATGGGAAAGAGAATAAATTAAAAAACAAACATTACCTACTGACACAAAAGGTAAACATTTGAGTCTTTTTTTTCAGAGACTCCAAGTAAGCTTTACAAGATTATGTGACTGCCTGAATTGACAATAATCTGAGTCTTCTGGCTCTTTAATCTATCTTGAAAACCTACTAGTTATTAGAAGTCATTTTAGAAATGGAGGCCATTGAAAGCCCTTTGTAGGGTATGAAGGGAGAGGTGCATTTGGAAGTAAAACTTTGAAGGTAGTGGGTGAGCAGAGGTGACATTCCTCTCAGAAAAGGAGACCAGGTAAGTGTTGGAGAAGGGAGACAATAGTCCGGTTTTACGAGAACCCTAAAGTAGGAGTAAAGGTGGAGTTGACAACAGTATTGGAGAAGGTAGCTCTAAGTATAGCAAGACATTAAGACAAAGATGCTTAGAGGCTAGAAAGAACATTTATTTATAGAGGTAATAACATGTTTGTTTATTGTGGTTGGCAATTGGACACTCTAGAAACAAACAGTCAATTATAATAATTTCCTTCTGATAGACTAAGCTGTACTTACTTTCTACCAGTCAAGGAATCTGGAATCTGACAGTTTGGGCTTTTCCAGATTACTCTGCTGAGAATTTCCTACCTGAAGCTCTTTGTTTAGGGTTGAAAAAGGCATTAAATATGCAATAGGTGGTTTTAACAAATGTATGCAAATTATATTATGATAAAAATTGTTCCTCTAAGATTTTCTCATTAAGGGAAGGGCCAATAATCAGTAAGTACAGACACTTCATATCTGCAATTTGATATATTCACTGTTTCAGAGCCACTGAAGGTATTCTGTGAGCCAGTGAGAGCATTCTCTTGGTCTGTGTGATCAACTGTCTCTAATTATGGTATCAAATCACTTGAAAGGATGTGTATTGCCTCCTTAATATTTAATTAGATTTAAAAAATTAGCATTCGTTGATGGTAATGTGCGCATATTACAGCTGCTAGAGCTGATTGAGAGATCCCTGTGGGGTCTAAGGTTTTGCTTAACAGGGACCTTAGAATGAGAGATCTCTACTCTTAGTACAGACACTAAGTGTTAAAGAAATTCATTTTGATGTTTTGTCTGTACTATCTTGTTTTAGAGCATTTTTGAGAACATCTAACTGCTTTTGACACGTGTTACCATCCATTCCCATAGACTTTTCATTACCCCTCTTTGAAGAGGTATTTGGGGTTATGAAAAATACTAATGAGCAGGGGTTTGTTCCCTGCTGGCAACATCACTCTGCACATCCAGCAGTTTTACAGCAGAATTTCTCACGTAAGTTCTATAGTATAATTCCATTTTCCATAAGAGTTGGAATTTATTTGACATTAATTTTAAAAGGCTAGAGCTTTTAGAAATAAAGACAACAGAAGCCAAACACTTAAGGCAGAACTGTATTTGCACTGTTGTCTATTCTGAAGTCCCTGAAATGAGTGCTTGGTAGGTGGATAAAGGGGAAGATTATAGATGCCTTGGTCATTCCCATAAATTTTGTAAAACTTCTGAGTAACTGAAATAGAACACAGCAATTGCTCTACTGGGAAGAGAAATCCCATTCCTACTGTAAATCTTTACTGCCCATGCCTTTGCAGCCCATTTGTCAGTCTGTGCTTTTCTATAACGATTTTAACTCTGGAAAAATATCCCCAGGGCTGAAAACTTATTAAAACTCTCTGTGTGGAGTAAGTATGCTGCCTTGGGTGCACTATGGAGCTGCAAAGAAGGAGAAGGCTGGGCCCACCTCTAGGGGCAATGACTCTAATGTGAGCCACAAGCAAATAAAAAAGACTGTGTACAGGACTGGTGGCCAAATATGAATAAAGACACCAACATTCATAAAATGGGCTGAATGAAAAGTCTGCCATCAGGTTAGGGAGCTGTATTACACCAAGAACAGGACATAGGCTAGCCCTACTATTAATACTAATGACCACCACTGAAATCTTTTGTGTACTAGGTGATTTATTTATCTTATATTTAATCTTTACTGCAGTGCCGCAAGATAGTATGATCATCAATTTACAGAGAAGAAAAGTAAGATTATTTTTAAGACTTTATTTTTTAAGAGCAGTTTAAGGTTCACAGCAAAATTGAGGGCAAGTTACATAGATTTTCCATGTATCTTTTGCCCTCACACATGAATAACCTCCTGTCACCAGTGTCCCACACCAGAGTGGTATTTTTGTTATGATTGAACTTACACCGACACATCATTACCCAAATTTCATAGTTTACATTAGTGTGTATTCTTGGTTTTGTACATTTTGTGGGTTTGGACAAATAATATAGGAACACGTACACATCATCATGTTATCGTATGGAATACTTTCACTACCCTAAAAATCCTCTGTGCTCCCCTGTCGTATCTCCCTCCTCTGAGCCCTGAGACCCTGGCAACCACTGATCTTTTTACTGCAGCCATAGTTTTGCCTCTTCCAGAACGTCAAACAGTCGTAATCATACAGTATGCAGTCTTTTCAGATTCGTTTCTTTCACTCAGTGATATTCATTTAAGGTTCCTCCACATCTTTTAGCTCTTTTCTTTTTTAGTGATGAGTAATATCACATTATCTGTGTGTACCAGAGTTTATCCATTCACCTATTGAAGGACATCTTGTCACCTCCAAGTTTTGGTAATTATGAATAAAGTTGCTATAAACATCTGTATGTATGTTTCTGTGTGGACAGGAGTTTACAACTGCTTTGGGTAAATATTATCCACGATTGCTCTATAATATGGTAAGAGTATGCGAGTTTTGTAAGAAATCACCAAACATCTTTTCCAAAGTGTTTCCAAAGTGCTGTACCATTTTGCATTCTAACAAACAACGAATGAGAGTTCCTGTCACTCCACATCCTCATTAGGTTTTGGTGTTCCCTGTGCACTGGATTTTGGCCGTCTAACAGGTGTGTGGTGATATCTCATTGTTGTTTTAATTTGCATTTCCCTGATGACATAGGGTTCAGGGCATTCTGTCGTATGCTTCTTTGACATCTATGTATCTTTGGTGAAGTGTCTGCTAAGGTCTTTGGCCCATTTTTTAATCAGGTAGTTTGTTTTCATATTATTGAGTTTGAGAGTTCTTTGTACATTTGGGTGACAGTCTTCTATCAGATATGTTTTTTTGCAAATATTTTCTCCCAGTCTGTGGCTCATATTGTCATTCTTTAGGCATTGTCTTTCACAGACAGAGGTTTTTAGTTTTAATGAAGTCCAGCTTATCAGTTCTTCCTTTGGCGGCTCATGCCTTTGATGTTGTGACCAAAAAGTCATCTGGGTTTTCTCCTAAGTTAACATCCAGCAGTTCTATAGGTTCACACTGTACATTCAGGTCTGTGACCAGCTTTGAGTCGATGTCTGTGAAGGGAGTATGTTCTGTGTCCAGACCCATCTTTTTGGCACTTGGCGCCCCGTTGTTCCAGTGCCATTGGTCGAAGAGACTGCCCTTCCTCCATGGTATTGCATTTGCTCCTTTGTCAAAGATCAGTAGATTATGAAAAGTAAGGTTTCAAGAAGTAAGTTTACTTAACAGAGGTCAACCAGCTAGTTTATTATGGTCAAAGCTGGATTTGAACCCAGGTTCTCTATTCACACAGTATGTATAATTTACAGTCAATACATACAATTAGGGAGGTCCTTACTAATTTGGCATAAAACCATATGATGAACTGAAGGATAGCAAAGGGTGATTAGTTTGTTTTATAGTAGACAGACTTCAACCTGTCATAAATAGCTGGCATTCCTTAGACAATTTTATTCATTTTATGTTGGAGCCATTCTTAATATTAGATGTTCATGATTAGACCACTGCATTGATATTTATTATGCCATTGGTTTCTTGATACACATGTTTATTATATGTCTAACCTTAATATTGAAAGCTCTCTAAGAATTCTGAAAAGTCTTTATTCACTGAGGGCCTACCACAATACTGAGTATGGGTGAGCTTCTAACATATGCTAAACCAAACTGAATTGAAGACAGAGTATCTAAACTGAGACTCTTTAACCCATTCTATCAGCTGCAACACTGATTTTTTTATTACGTAGAAATCACTGGTTAACTCTATATAAGCAATAGATGACAATCACTATATCAAAAAGATGTTTATGGAATAATTTTATGTTAATAGTAATCAGGATTGAACAAAGAGAATTGAAAGAGAATAACAAATCTGCTATTTACACTTACTGCCTGTAGCCAACGATAGCAAAGTGTCTATGTCCCGCGTCTGGGAGCCGCAGCAACAGGCAGGCGCTGCGCTTCCGAGACAGAGGTCACAGAAGCGCATCAGCCATCAGAACGGCCACCGTGTGGAGGCCTCAGAAAGAAGTTTTTTGGAGAGACATATCCTGTGGGTAGGAATATGCTGCTGTCTGCTTGCCAGTTCTCCCTCCATAAATCCTTAAATTTAATAGAGTAGCAGTGAGAATTCATTCATTTCAACCAACATGTTGAGAGTCTGCTGTGTATCAGTCATTATTCTGAACACGAGGTTTTGCAGTGACTAGAAGCTCATGGAGTCAGGGAAGAAAGGCCGTAAATATTAGTATCAAAGACTTGTAAGCAAACTATTGAGTAAGTCAATGGATAAAAAACCTGGAAAGAAAGATAAGGATTTCTGGGGAAGGAGATCAGTGGGGGTGTCATCAAGAAGGTAACATTCGAGCAAAGACAAGGGACCTGAGGGAACAAGCCCTGTTGATGATGGGAAACAGACCTCAGGACTGAGGAAAGAGGACTGCAAAGGCCCTTACATGCATCATGCCTGGCGTGTTTGAAAATAGCACCTGCAAAGCCCACACTGTTCTTATTTAGTACGAAAAGGAAAAGTGTGGGAGAGGCAGTGTGTGTGTGTGTGTGTGTGTGTGTGTGTGTGTGTGTGTGTGTTAGATGAGGTTTTAGGAGTCTGGTTTTAAATATTTATGTTTGAGCAATTTTTAGACACCCCAGTGGAGATCTCAAGAATTCAGTGGTACATGTGAACCTGGAGGTCAGGAGAGGACCAGGATATGGTATTTGAGAGCCATCCACATTTTGATGATATTTAAAGCAATGAGGCTATTTTATCAGCCAAGAACAGGTCTGAGAACAGAGCCTTGGGTATTCCTATGTTTAGAAAGGAAAATGAAAGAGAATTGGCAAAGAAGATGGAAATAGGGGACAAGGCAGTAGAGGAAAATGTGGAAAGTACTATATCCTAGAAGCAAAATGAAGGGCATTGCAAAGACAAAAGGAGCAACAATCATATATAGTGCTGCTAATAAGGTGAAAACTGACAACTAGCTCTTAAACTGAACTATGTGGAGTCATTAGTGACCTTGACAGGAGATGTTTAGCCAAATGGTAGAAGTAAAAATCCAGTTGCAGTTGGATAATGAAGTGAAGGGAGAGAAAGTAATTTAAGAAAAGGAAATATGGACAACTTTTTGATGAATAGGTGTGAAAGGAATGGAGTAGCTACTAGAAGATAAAGTATTAATATGGAGAAATTAAAATGTATTTTTATATTAATAGAAAAAGTGAAGTAGACAGAAAAACAATGATATGATAGGAATCAGAAAATTTTAATGATGTTCTGGACAAGAGGATGGGTGGTTCCTAGTTCCCGGGCAGAGCACTAGAAGGCAGAGGCTTACATAAAACGGGGTAGTTTGTCCAAAGGAAAAGCAGAAGGATAAATTATATGGACACAGTTGCAATTTGTTAGATAGATGGGGTGTTTGGAATACTTGGAAATTCTTTTTTGATCAGTTATATTTTCTCCATGCCATGTGTGAGCACAAGGATGGGGAGGAGGCATTAGAAGTGTGAGGAAAGAGGGCATGTCACCAATGGAGAGTCACTGCTGGGCCCACCTGAAGTAGTCTTAATTTAAATGGAGACCAATTAGCATGCTGTGTATTTTTTGTTTTCTAGCATCTCTAGGTAGGCAGGTACTGAATAGACATCAGGATGGAATTACCAATGTCAGGATGTATCATGGCATGAAAATCCATGAGAATGTGAATAATGTAAAGGTGAGTGGAAGGAAGTGATTATAATTACAGCCTGTGGAATTTAAGCTTAGTAGGGATAGAGGCAAGAACTTAAGTTCATCAAGGGACAAGAAAAGATGATGAGTTCAGTCAATTATATATCCCAGTGGGGTAAAGAATTGTGGGAGTCAGAGACTTGAGGTAATGAGTTAGAAAAAAAATATGAAATGCTGAGCAATGAGTAAGATGTTTGGCCATGGGATTAAGGATATAATGACAAGGAATAAACATACAGTGGGACTCAGTCGAGATTGGCCATAGTAGGGCAGAGGAGGTGAGGTCAAGGGACTTAGAGGTCACTGTGTTGGAATGGTTATCCGTGTGGATATTGAAATCACCAAGGATTATTCAGGAAAATTGGAGAGAGTGAGCAATAAGGAAAGAGCTCAGATATTCAAGGAGAGAAGGGAAGTGAACCAAGTGTGAATTGGCCGCAAATGAAGTAACGTGGCTGGTGTAGTTTGGTGACATGCATTTGAAAACAGAGGAATTTCAGGGAGGAGGTTGGGAGAATTATCTAGAAACAACTAGGAGGAACATGACTGTGAGGGATGACTCCCACCTCCCGCATGTGTGGTACAAGGGCTGTGGGGGAGACGAGTCACCATTGTGCAGGTAAGGCAGTAATTTCTCCCCTTGTTAGATACTCTTTTTCACGCACTTGAAGAAGTTAACTGTTTTTGATCAGGATAGCGACTGTTCTGATCAGGATCAGAGATAAGTGTCAGGAAGACTGAAATGTCGAGTGTGGCTAAAACAATCAGAGGAAGAGGGGAATCGAGGAGAGATATCAAGGATAAGGCTGTTCTCCAGCCCGGGTGAGATGTTACAGGAGTTTGGAGAGAAGGGGTGCTACAGAAGGACAGCTGGAGGAAAAACCAAGAAAAATACTGTGTAAGGAAGTAATTCCAAAAAGGAATGGACATTCTTAGATTCTCAGAAATCCCTCAAAACAAAAAAGATAGAATGGCCTTATATTGACCATTTACAGACTAGAAAATTGAAGCACAAAGAAATAAAATTATTAATCCAAATTGCATGACTGATTATAGTGTGGTAAAGCTGGAAGCAGAGCTCCACCTCCTTGATTTCCAGACAGAACAAACAAAACAACCAAATCCCAGCTGAATCCTGTAGTTTCTGTTCTTGGTTTTATCACTATTATTGCTGTTACAATTAATTGGATGCTAATAAACCCTAACTTGAATAGAACAGAAAATTAGTCTCGATTCTTTTTCAGCACATTACATATTTAACATAAATTCAACAGAAAGCAAGGAGGCACAACCAAAGAAAAATAGGAAAGTGCAATCAGAAGGAAATGTTTGCACAGTGTATTTTATGATTGGTTTTAGAAAATCATTTTTAGTTCACAAAGCACTGATTTCAAATTGGGCAACAATACTATTTACAGTGAAGTAATTGAGCCACCTTTGCTGGGAACTTTTCTTTCCTATTTTCCAATATTTCCAATATTCCTTTTCCCCACGTGTTTCCAATATGTGTTTATTGCTAGGGATTGGGAGTCATGCCTATTGAATGACTGAATAGTGACAACAAAGAAGACTGACAGAGGCCAGGGCCATTGTCTGTGCATTACCTGCATCTGAGTGATAGCTCTGAACTCACTGGGCATGCCCACTGGCAATGTATGCAGTTCAAGCCTCTACTTACAAACCAATAAGCTCAGAAAATGAAAAGCAAAAATTAGCCACCTCAACCCACCATATGTAACCTAATTAGAACAGAAAGATGCTTTCTCTCCTAGTATCAAACCAGAAGACTTGCCCAAGTGTGTGGGACAGCAGGCTTAGAGATGGAAATCCTCAAATACATTTTCTGTCCTTCCTGCCTACCTCAGACTTTAGAAGGGCAATGGCTAGCCACATGAACAACTACCTGTATAAATATGTTCAGCTTCACTTTTGTTTCATGTGTTAGGTGTTATGTTTAAATTGAGACTGTTGCCTTCTCATAGCAAATAAGGCGCTTATTGTCTGCCAGGCATCAGCACTTGAACCAGTTCATCAAGCACCCAGGAAGGGTATGTATCTATCTCAGGAGAGCAGCTTGCTCTCACACGATTTATTCCTATTTAAAGAGGGGTTTAACTGGCATCTCAAAAGAAGCAAAGTAGTAAGGGAAACAGTGAAACCAAAGAGTTCCAAGTAACTGTACCCTAATTGCCTAAGTAGACATCTTAATCATTTAAACTGCTGAAAAAAACTTTGGCACTGCAAATTCTCTAGCATCTCAAATGTATCATTAATGCATGCTTGTAGGCAGAACTGCATATGTGTGTGCATCCGTGAATGAGTATACTTACCTTTCAGGAAGATGATTTTAAAGTGACTTCAACATGCACCTCTCTCCATTCTTAAAGAGGCTGGAAATGAAGCTTCATTAATTGATCATGAACTCTTTGATTCTGCATGTACTTATTATAAATTTATATAACTTTCTACTGAGTTTGTTGAGTGTGTAGCCAAAATTATGGTCCAATTCTTACTTTAAATTTTCTTATATACCTATTTGGACATTTAGACAAGTTAGTGGACAACTGTATATAAAGTTCCAAGTGCTACAGTCAGAATCCTGTGTTAACAGAGAGGAAGCTCTTCAAACCAGCACAACCTTGGAGGAAGCTTTCTTCTCACAGTTAGCTAAGCCCTGAAAGATAATGGATATTAGCTTACTGTCCCTAATAGGAAATAATCTTATTTTGTACCTGAGACATCATTGGCCTTGTAATTCTGAATCCCCATCTTACACCTTTATTTTCTGGGATTTTGAAAGAAAAATGAGGAAATGGATGAAACAACTTAACTGAGGTGTCACAGTTGGCAATAGTCCAGCTATTGAGAAACACCAGGAGTGTTGACCAAAGATCAGTTTCTTTTCTGGCTGAGTTACTCATGTTGCCTAGGAGCACTTTAATGCTGTTGTCTCCTAGCTGCCTGATATATGGAGGCTCTCTGGCTCACTCTTGCATGCTGCAGTGAGGCGTCACTGAATGTTTTAGGGAAGTTACTGAGTATCCTTTCCATATTGACTTAAAAGAAAAATCATTAATATTAATTCATACATTTATTCAAAAGATACTTATTAAGCTTCAACTACATGTGAAAAGCTCAGTACAGTCCCTTAATGTTTTTGCATATAAATTTGAGGAACAATAATAAGCTGTTCAAACAATGGAGACAATATTATGTAAATTTTTGTTAATTATTTACCCAGTCCCTTTTCCATTTGGTTAATGTGTTGGAAGACAATTCTCCATGGATGTCTTACATTTCTGCACACTTTGCGAGCAGAAGCACTGACTGTCTTTGTTCCAAATTACCTTTTCAAAGATGTTTGTTAAGCAAACAGTCTTGGAATACAGAAATGGTGTCTTCATCCAGAGTGAAGGCAGGTTTGTTTACAGTCCAGTACAGTAAAGATAATGTCTCCCTCCAGGGCAAAATTCAGGCAAGTTTACTGCCTTTTATAGAAGATCAGAGTTCCTTAAGCTAAGGGTTCATTTCCTGTAATGCAGCCCACTTTGTGTGGGAGTATCACCAGGCCCTCTTTGCATTCTCTTGTGGAAATCTGGGCTCAAGGAATCTGCTGGCTACGGCTGTTGTTATGTGTAATGATGTCATTTGCCTCTGACCCAGGAATTTCATGTCTTATGCCAGAAGCCATGTCTTATTCATATCTTACCCATGAAACTGTGGTGGCTAATTAGCTTGCAAGTAGGTTAAAATCGCAGACCCTTCACAGTTCTTGACATAATGTTCTCTTAAACTGCTTCTTTTCTACCATATCATCTTCTGTACTTGTAGCAAAAATGAATAAATAAATAACTCTTAAAAAAATTCAATATAATGCTTTCTTCCTTATTACCTGTATTCTTTGTGAGAGATAGTTGCTACATGATAACAACTATAGCAGCTGTACCTTCCCAACACAGGCAGCAAATTTCTTAAGGAGTAATTTTTAAACTAAGCTATATAGGGCCTCAGTGGGCCATCTGGCTGGATTGTGAGCAAGCTTGAAGGGTCTGCTCCCATTTCAAACATAGTAGTTCTATTTTTATATTTTTTATATATTATTACCTGCCTGCCTAAGGTTTTATTTTTTATTTTTTTTTATTTTTTTTTTTAATTCCCTCACCTCCCTTAGTCCCTCAACTTTCCCTCAACTGAAATATTCAACATGGAAGCAAAGCTTATGGAACATTTCTCTTGAAAATTACTGCTACTGACATTTTTAAAACTATTCTAGTATCACCCAATTCACAGCACTATTTCCAATTAATTTGTTAAGTCTATTCTTTGATTGAGATTTCTCCTGTAGAATCAGAATTGTTAGTTTTGAGTTATATTTTCACGGTGAATAGAGCGTCTTTGTTCCAAATCTTTAATACTCAAAAGCTAAAACCTACAATTGCTTTGCTTCAAGCTGCTGTGCTTGACAAAATGGAAATATATAGGAGATGGTGTTATGCCCTAACTACTCTCCTGATCCCTCTTCTAGTGAACTAGGCAAGACTTAAATGTCAAGTCTTATTTCTCTCAGATAATAGCATTCAGTGGCCCTTTCTCTTGACTTTTTAAAGTTCCTCTATTATTCCTTCATTTTTGGTCCTCAGCAGGGAGTGCATCGACACATGATTATTTTAATATAACTTGAAAAACCATGGATAAAAGCATAAACAGCTGAAGGATAACAAGACATATTTTGCTCTCCCACATGACAAGATGTGTGATACATGTTTCAGTGACTTAACACAGGGGTTAAAGGTATGGACCTTGACACCATTTGTCTAGGCTCAAATTATCTATCATCTACTGGCTGAGTGACCTTAGGCAAGTCATTTAATCTCTCTGTACTCCAGTTTCCTAATCTGTAGAGTTAACAGGAATATTTTCTCATATTGTTACTGTGAGGTTTAAATGAGTTGTATCAATTTCCACCAAGTACAGATTTTCCATGGACATTGACAGCATATGGATATCATGCGAGAACATGGGACATTAACCTGGGTTTTTACAAGGCAGTTTGCAGACAGGTGATACTGGTACTGAAAGAGGGAAAATATTTTTTTTTTTTAGATAAGAAATATCCATTACCTTTATTCTTTTTTTTTTAATATAATTTATTTTATTATCATTAATTTACAATTACATGTGCAATATTACGATTATTAAACTACCCCTTCATCAGGTCCCCCCCAACAACCCCATTACAGTCACTGTCCATCAGCGTAGTGAGATGCTATAGAATCACTACTTGTCTTCTCTGAGTTGTACTGCCCTCCCCGTGCCCCCCCAACATTACATCTGCTAATCGTAATGCCCCTTTTTCCCTCTTATCCCTCCCTTCCCGCCCATTTTCCCCAGTCCCTTTCCCTTTGGTAACTATTAGTCCGTTCTTGGGTTCTGTGAGTCTGCTGCTGTTTTGTTCCTTCAGTTTTTTTCTTTGTTCTTATACTCCACATATGAGTGAAATCATTTGATACTTGTCTTTTTCGGCTTGGCTTATTTCACTGAGCATAATACCCTCTAGCTCCATCCATGTTGTTGCAAATGGTAGGATTTGTTTTCTTCTTATGGCTGAATAATATTCCATTGTGTATATGTACCACATCTTCTTTATCCATTCATCTACTGATGGACACTTAGGTTGCTTCCATTTCTTGGCTATTGTAAATAGTGCTGCAATAAACATAGGGGTGCATCTGTCTTTTTCAAATTGGGCTGCTGCATTCTTAGGGTAAATTCCTAGGAGTGGAATTCCTGGGTCAAATGGTATTTCTATTTTGAGTTTTTTGAGGAACCTCCATACTGCTTTCCACAATGGTTGAACTAATTTGCAGTCCCACCAGCAGTGTAGGAGGGTTCCTTTTCTCCACATCCTCGCCAACATTTGTTGTTGTTTGTGTTTTGGATGTTGGCCATCCTCACTGGTGTGAGGTGATATCTCATTGTGGTTTTAATCTGCATTTCTCTGATGATTAGCGATGTGGAGCATCTTTTCATGTGCCTGTTGGCCATCTGAATTTCTTCTTTGGAGAAGTGTCTATTCATGTCCTCTGCCCATTTCTTAATTGGATTATTTGCTTTCTGTTTGTTAAGGTGCATGAGTTCTTTATATATTTTGGATGTCAACCCTTTATCAGATACGTTTTTTATGAATATATTCTCCCATACTGTAGGATGTCTTTTTGTTCTACTGATGGTGTCCTTTGCTGTACAGAAGCTTTTCAGCTTGATATAGTCCCACTTGTTCATTTTTGCTTTTGTTTCCCTTGCCCGGGGAGATATGTTCATGAAGAAGTTGCTCATGTTTATGTCCATGAGATTTTTGCCCATGTTTTTTTCTAAGAGTTTTATGGTTTCATGACTTACATTCAAGTCTTTGATCCACCTTGAGTTTACCTTTGTGTATGGGGCTAGACAGTAGTCCAGTTTCATTCTCTTACATGTAGCTGTCCAGTTTTTCCAACACCAGCTGCTGAAGAGGCTGTCATCTCCCCATTGTATATCCAAGGCACTTTTATCAAATATTAATTGACTGTATATGTTTGGGTTAATGTTTGGATTTTCTATTCTGTTCCACTGGTCTGTGGGTCTGTTTTTGTGCCAATACCAAATTGTCTTGATTACTGTGGCTTTGTAGTAGAGCTTGAAGTCAGGGAGTGTAATTCCCCCTGTTTTATTCCTCCTTCTCAGGATTGCTTTGGCTATTCGGGGTCTTTTGTGGTTCCATATGAATTTTAGAATTATTTGTTCCAGTTCATTGAAGAAAGCTGTTGGTAGTTTGATAGGGATTGCATTGAATCTGTAGATTGCTTTAGGTAGTATAGCCATTTTGACAATATTTATTCTTCCTAGCCAAGAGCATGGGATGCATTTCCATTTGTTAGTGTCCTCTTTAATTTCTCTTAGGAGTGTCTTGTAGTTTTCAGAGTACAGGTCTTTCACTTCCTTCGTTAGGTTTATTCCTAGGTATTTTATTCTTTTTGATGCAATTGTGAATGGAATTGTTTTTCTGATTTCTCTTTCTGTTAGTTCATCATTAGTGTATAGGAAAGCAACAGATTTCTGTGTGTTAATTTTGTATCCTGCAACTTTGCTGAATTCAGATATTAGTTCTAGTAGTTTTGGAATGGAATCTTTAGGGTTTTTTATGTACAGTATCATGTCATCTGCAAATAGTGACAATTTGACTTCTTCTTTACCAATCTGGATGCCTTGTATGTCTTTGTTTTGTCTGATTGCTGTGGCTAGGACCTCCAGTACTATGTTGAATAACAGTGGAGAGAGTGGGCATCCTTGTCTTGTTCCCGATCTTAGATGAAAAGCTTTCAGCGTCTCGCCGTTAAGTATGATGTTAGCTGTGGGTTTGTCATATATAGCCTTTATGATGTTGAGGTACTTGCCGTCTATACCCATTTTGTTGAGAGTTTTAATCAGGAATGGATGCTGAATTTTGTCAAATGCTTTTTCAGCATCTATGGAGATGATCATGTGGTTTTTGTTCTTCTTTTTGTTGATGTGGTGGATGATGTTGATGGATTTTCGAATGTTGTACCATCCTTGCATCCCTGGGATGAATCCCACTTGATCATGGTGTATGATCCTCTTGATGTATTTTTGAATTCGGTTTGCTAATATTTTGTTGAGTATTTTTGCATCTACGTTCATCAGGGATATTGGTCTGTAATTTTCTTTTTTGGTGAGGTCTTTGCCCGGTTTTGGTATTAGAGTGATGCTGGCTTCATAGAATGAGTTTGGAAGTATTCCCTCCTCTTCTATTTTTTGGAAAACTTTAAGGAGAATCGGTGTTATTTCTTCTCTATACGTCTGGTAGAATTCAGAGGTGAATCCATCAGGCCCAGGGGTTTTGTTCTTGGGTAGTTTTTTGATTACCAATTCGATTTCGTCACTGGTGATTGGTCTGTTTAGTTTTTCTGTTTCTTGCTTGGTCAGTCTTGGAAGGTTGTATTTTTCTAAGAAGTTGTCCATTTCTTCTATGTTTTCCAGCTTGTTAGCATATAGATTCTCATAATATTCTCTTATGATTCTTTGTATTTCTGTGGGGTCCGTCGTGATTTTTCCTTTCTCATTTCTGATTGTGTTTATGTGTGTAGATTCTCTTTTTCTCTTAATGAGTCTGGCTAGGGGTTTATCTATTTTGTTTATTTTTTCAAAGAACCAGCTCTTGGTTTTATTGATTTTTTCTATTGTTTTATTCTTCTCAATTTTATTTATTTCTTCTCTAATCTTTATTATGTCCCTCCTTCTGGTGACTTTGGGCCTCATTTGTTCTTCTTTTTCCAATTTCAGTAATTGTGTCTTTAGACTATTCATTTGGGAATGTTCTTCCTTCTTTAAATAGGCCTGGATTGCAATATACTTTCCTCTTAGAACTGCCTTTGCTGCGTCCCACAGAAGTTGTGGCTTTGTGTTGTTGTTGTCATTAGTCTCCATATATTCTTTGATTTCTGTTTTGATTTGGTCGTTAACCCATTGATTAATTAGGAGAGTGTTGTTAAGTCTCCATGTATTTGTGAGCTGTTTTGATTTCTTTCTAAAATTTATTTCTAGTTTTATACCTTGGTGATCTGAGAAGTTGGTTGGTAGGATTTCAATATTTTTGAAATTACTGAGGTTCTTTTTGTGGCCTAGTATGTGGTCTATTCTGGAAAATGTTCCATGTGCACTTGAGAAGAATGTGTATCCTGTTGCTTTTGGGTGTAGAGTTCTGTAGATGTCTGTTAGGTCCATCTGTTCTAGTGTGTTGTTCAGTGCCTCTGTGTCTTTACTTATTTTCTGTCTGGTTGATCTGTCCTCTGGAGTGAGTGGTGTGTTGAAGTCTCCTAAGATGAATGCATTGCTGTCTATTTCCTCCTTTAATTCTGTTAGTATTTGTCTCACATATGCTGGCGCTCCTGTGTTGGGTGCATATATATTTATAATGGTTATATCTTCTTGTTGGACTGACCCCTTTATCATTATGTAATGTCCTTCTTTATCTTTTGCTACTTTCTTCGTTTTGAAGTCTATTTTGTCTGATACAAGTACTGCAACACCTGCTTTTTTCTCTTTGTTGTTTGCATGAAATATCTTTTTCCATCCCTTCACTTTTAGTCTGTGTATATCTTTGGATTTGAGGTGAGTTTCTTGTAGGCAGCATATAGATGGGTCTTGCTTTTTTATCCATTCTGTTACTCTGTGTCTTTTGATTGGTGCATTCAGTCCATTTACATTTAGGGTGATTATTGATAGGTATGTACTTATTGCCATTGCTGGCTTTAGATTCGTGGTTACCAAGGGTTCAAGGGTTGCTTCTTTACTATCTAACAATCTAACTTAACTTTCTTGTTAAGTTATTGTAAACACAGTCTGATGTTTCTTTCTTTCTCTCCCTTCTTATTCCTCCTCCTCCATTCTTTCTATAATAGGTGTTTTATTCTTTGCCTTTAGTTAGTATTTGGATGGTCTGCTTTCTTTGCTATGATTTTTTTTCTCTGGTGACATCTTTTTAGCCTTAGGTGTGCTTCCATCTAGAGCAGTCCATTTAAGATATCCTGTAGTGGTGGTTTATGAGACGCAAATTCTCTTAACTTTCGTTTATCTGGAAATTGTTTAATCCCTCCATCATATTTAAATGATAATCGTGCTGGATACAATATTCTTGGTTCGAGGCCCTTCTGTTTCATTACGTTAAATATATCATGCCATTCTCTTCTGGCCTGTAAGGTTTCTGTTGAGAAGTCTGATGATAGTCTGATGGGTTTTCCTTTGTAGGTGATCTTTTTTCTCTCTCTAGCTGCCTTTAATACCCTGTCTTTATCTTTGATCTTTGCCATCTTAATTATTATGTGTCTTGGTGTTGTCTTCCTTGGGTCCCTTGTGTTGGGAGATCTATGAGCTTCAGTGGACTGCGAGACTACTTCCTTCCCCAGCGAGGGAAAGTTTTCAGCAATTATTTCTTCAAAGACACTTTCTATCCCTTTTTCTCTCTCTTCTTCCTCTGGTACTCCTATAATGCGAATATTGTTCCGTTTGGATTGGTCACACAGTTCTCTTAATATTCTTTCATTCCTAGAAATCCTTTTATCTCTCTCTGCCTCAGCTGCTCTGTACTCCTGTTCTCTGTTTTCTATTCCATTAACAGTCTCTCGCATCTCATCCATTCTGCTGTTAAGCCCGTCGATCGCTTGTCTGATTTCTGTATTGTCTTTCCTCAGTTCCCTCACTTCCTCCCTCAGCTCTTGCACATTTCTCTGTAGGTCCATCAGCATGGTTATGACTTTTATTCTAAATTCTTTTTCAGGAGGCTGTGCATTTCCATCCCTTCAGACTCCCTCTCTGGGGTTGTCTGGTTGATTTTGGTCTGAACCATATTCCTCTGTCTTTTCATGGCTGTATAATTTGGTCACTGATAGTTGCCACGTATGTCAGCTGGGCTCTTTAAGACTTTAAAAAGAGAAGAAAAAAAAAGAGAAAAAAAAGAGAAAAAAGAAAAAAAAAAGAAAGAAAAAAAGAAAAAAAGAAAGAAAAGAAAAAACAAAAACAAAACAAAACAAAACAAAAAAAAAAAAAAAAAAAATGCCCACCGGACGTAGATTCTGTGGGAATGCTCTAGGTGGCGCTATTGCCCCACTATTCCACAGCTGTGACTGTGCCGCTCCGCAGGGCCCTTTATCGCTCTGGCAGGGGTGGGAACGAATAGGAGGCTGTTGATCTCAGTGAGAAGTGTTAAGTATGGCTACGCTTCCTCAGTCGCCAGCTAAGGCGTCTGAAACTCCCCAGGACTCCCAGCCTGCTGGGCTGAGTGTGCTGGGGCGATCCGGCTCCTCCACTGGGCTCCTGTCTCTTTAAGACCGCTGAGGAAAGCGCGCACTTTTTTTTTCCTTCCCGGAGCCGGCTGCAAGCCCCCTGGCGCGTTCCCCGCTCACATTCTGCCCCTCTGTCTCTCCAATCTCTGCTGCACTGCGCAATGTGGGTCAGCGCTCCCCGCGCAGATCACCGGGGCTGGCTACTTCACGGGGTGTACTTCCACTCCCTCCTGGCTCTGACTCCTCTCCTCCCGCCGGTGCGCTGGGGTGGGGGAGGGCTCGGGTCCCGCCGGGTCGTGGCTCCGTATCTTACCCGCCTCTTGGGGTTCCGAGTCCTCTCGGGTGTAGCTGCACGCTGTGCGCTTTCCTGTGTATTCTTGTCTCTTTTTTAGGAATAGATGTATTTTCTGTGTTTTCGTAGATATAGTGTTGGGAGATTTCTGCCACCCTGCTCACACCGCCATCTTCCCGGAAGTCTCCTGCCTAAGGTTTTATGCAACAAATGAGTGAAAGAATGAATGAGTACAGTTATGTATAATAAGAAAACATTTAAAAATCACTGCTCTAGAATATGCATTTAAAAGTTTCTAATCTGAAAGAGAATTGGTTAGGATGCTGTTAATGCGTTTTCTCCGATTTCGTTTGTTAACTTAAAATGTGAAACCCAGGGAATAGATGAGGCCACCTGACAATTTTTTTATTTACATGTTTAAAATTAACTGTTTAAATGCCCAGAGGCTAAGGTTATCGTTTTAATCTGTACAGACCCTTATTGTTCCAATGAGAAAGGGCAGGGTAATACCAGGTAGTATCCTTTGATGATTGTGAAATACAAAACAGTACACAATCTTGTACAAAAATTATTTGCTAATAAAAGAAAAAGCCATGTACGTTATTAATCATTTCTAGGAGAATGACTATTAAGTAATATATAGAGAGGAGGAAACACAGATGTGCAGGCAATTTGTTGTTGTACTTCCTGCAGTCATCTGCTTTGGCTGCATTTGCATTAGCCCTTAGCTGGTAAAAGAAATCAATGTTCCTCTAGTTCACAGTAGTGAGCAAGTCAGGGCGAAAGATACCCAGTCCTCTGGGAACAGTGCAGCATATTAAGGGATGCACTGGAAAGCCCCTGCTTGTCCTGTGCAGGGATGACAGCTTGTTGAGCCTTTGGTTTTCTTTGGTTTTGTGAATTGAGAGAGTTCATAAATTTCCATAGGCAACAAGCAGTACTCCTTTGTGAAACATATTTTGTAATAATTGCTCTGGATCTATAGCCACTGGAAATTTATGTTAAGCTTTAAAAATGAGAATACAAAATACAAAGCAGCAACAATGTGCAAATAATTTAGTTGGGAATTTTGGTTTTGTGTTCTTTACTTAAGACGTTGTTTTCTAGATTTTCCTCTTTCAAATTCAGTCATTAAAATTATTCACCATATGAGTTAGTAAAGTCATTTATCTCCATGGAACCTAAGTAAAAAATCAGGAAGACAATAACTCACCTTCTCAGGGTGAAAATTTAATTACCATTTGTAGGCTGCCAAGATAAAGCAAGGAAATAATTATTACTAAACATACAACAGAGCTCTCAAAATTGTGACCTGACAAGGTTTTGTGGACCTTTTCTTCCTTACATGGTGTCCCCTGGGCTTTGAGGCTTGTTTTGTCTCTGGTATTTGAAATATAGGTTAATTATACTAAATAGTGTGAAGTCAGAAAAATAAAATGAATATAAACAACAGTAACATATTTCCAACTTGCCTGACATAAGTCTCTGAATATTTTTGCATTTATTAGATACCTGTTTCTGTTCCTGGTATCATACTAGGAAGCAAAAAAAAGGTCCGATTTGAGATCCAATTTTACCAGTGATGACAGTGCTGGTTTGTCCCAAGTTGATGATATTTCCAGAATTTAAATATTATAAACCTAAATACACAACAGTTATAACAAAAATTAAACCTATTATATCACATAACATATTGAGCACAAGTGCAGTAAAGAATTTTAAAAGTATATAAAAGTAATAAATATATAAATAAGAATGTGTATCTGCCTTCCTCCTCTTGATAACATTCCCTTCAGCTGACTTCCAGGACACCTCCCTCCACACACACTCCATGGTCTTCCTCCTGTTTACTTCATTGGCCATTGCTTTTTTCTTAGAGTTCTTTACTGGTTTTGCACAGTCACCTTACCTGTCAGCTTTGGACTCCTTTGGGGCTAATCCTTAAACCTCTTCTCTATTTTCACCTACTCCCTAAGTGATTTTATCCATCTCTGGATGTTAAAACCCATCTACATGGTGATTACTTACAAATTTCTGCCTGCGTGCCAGGCTCAGGCTCCTCCCTGAAATCCATGCTCATGAGTCTAACTCTCAGGTGGACACACCACTTGGAGTCTAAAAGTCACCCACTTGCTGTCTATTAAACTTTGCATAGAAATGCCTAAAACCAAATTTCTAATCTCCGTTTCTCAAAAAACCCACATTTTATGTTGCACCTGTCTCATTAAATAACATCCTATTTCCCTAATTTCTCGGGTCCAAAACCTCGCGGTCATCCTTTACTCATCTCTCATTCCTCTTTCCATCACCTCTCCCAAACCACATCCAAGCCATTAAAAGTAAACCCAGAATCTGGCTACCTCTCTTCACTGTTTCCACCCTGGCCCATAACATCATCATCTTTCTGCAAGGTCACTACCATAGCTGCTTCGTCGGTTTTACTGAGTTTGCCCTTGCCTCCCCAGGCTCATCACAACAAAGCAGCTGGGACAATCCTTCTAAAACCAACTTAAATCCTCGGCTCATTACTCACCACCTCTCAAGCCTCATCATTTTCCACGCTAAGATTCTCCCTCTGCTCCAACCTCGTTGGCTTTCTTGCTCTTCCCAGAACATTATCAGACACATGCTCCTTTGATTCCTTTTCTATACAGAGATGTTTGTTGTTACACCTGTCTTTACTATCCCTTGCTAAGGGGCATCTTAACATTTCATAAACATCTCACCCTCAGATGGCTCTGGATTGGAGTCTACCAATACAATTTCTGGAGGTTCTTGAGGTTCACAATAGTCTAAATTCTTAAGAACTTCAATTTGTAAAAACTATTTATTATTGATGGCTGGAGATTTTTGGCAATAGGTTCCCTGAACTTGCCTCCCCAACCCTTCCAAAGCTTATGTAAGTTTCCAATGACCTATATGAAAACACTTCATACTTGAAATATTAAGAATGGTTTCTCATTTCCTGAGTGAAATGTGACCTAGCTTCCGCAGAGAAATAATCTTTCTCTTGAAGCTATAGTCCTCCCTTCTCCATCTCAGATATCCACTCTCTGTCCATTTCCAATGCCCCTTTCCTGCTTTAAAGGCACAGATATCTCTCCATGGCACCTATTACTGTCTCACATAATTCTGTCCGTGCTTATCTGTCTAGTGTCTTTGTCACCCCATAGCACGCAGCCTTCTTAAGGTCAGGGACGCTTTCTCCTTCATCCACTGCTGTGTTGTCATCACCAGAACATGCCCAGCAAATTGTAGACTCCTAACACATATTTGTTGAATGAAGGAAGGAATAAATCTTGTTGTACTTTAAAAGTGAATGTAATATTAACTTTTAAATAATGCTTACTATTTGCCAGACACAGTTGTAAGAATTAAATTAGCCCATTTAATTCTTCTAACGATCAAGTAGATGTCATTATCATTCCATTTTACAGGTGAAGAAACTGAGGCATAGGTAGATCAAGTAGTTTGACCAAGTCACATAGTTAATGGAGGTCAAAGGTCAGGAATATATCTCAGTCAGTCTGGCTCTAAAATCCACACTCTTATTTCTGGCATTTCATTGCCTTTCAAACAAACAACCAAACAAAAAGAATAAAAATAGATAGGGGCAAGCTCCTTAAAAATATTAAAACACCCTGAGTATTTTGTGATAGGAACACAGAAGATTCTTTTTACTTATTAATTACTGCACAAAAATGTCAGAATTGCAACATACATTCCCTACATTTTAAGTGTTATAAAAATAATATATTTATTATTAAGAAAAAATTTTTTTTTGATCCGTCGGTAGTGGTTTGGCAATAATCACTAACCAGGAAGATTTGTTATAAGGGCATATGTAGCAGTGGAATAAGAGGTTGTACAATGGTCAGAGTTACCAGCTTTGCAGCATGTGGCTTCTAGTCTGTAAGGTATATTGGAAAGGGAAACAGGATCATGACCTGGCTTTCCTGGCATGTGAGGGATGAACACAGCTTACTCAGGTGTTGAAAACAAAATTTGAAGGTCTCATTGGCTTATTAAGCAATTTACGAATTAGGCAGCATTCCTTCTAGCAAGTAGAGAGATGCTCTAAGGAGTTGTGTAGAATGGAAGGTTTTTATAGACAGGAGGTGGGGGTAAATTATTAGCAAAAGAAAAGGGATTGAGTCAGGCAGGGTCACTTTCTCTTCAGGGGATCAGCAGGGGGCGTCTTACAGTGCACATTGCCCTGTCTTCTTCTAGGGAAGGTGGAGAGGGTGCATGTAACAGGTGATCTTATCAGTGGTGCTGACAAGAAAGCTCCTGACTGACTACATTTGTGGGGAATCAGGTATATCAGGCCCTGGTTTGGTGATTTGGCCTAGCAGAAGTGAGGCCATGTTGGGCCTGTGTCTTTCTTTTTAACACAAGAGGTACTCAGGCAATCCTGGGGTTAAGGTCTGAAAAATTTAATCAGGATCCCTTTTGTCAATCTTTTATCTATTATCTTTACCTCTTTTCTTCCACCATGTAACATATATTTATTGAAAATGTCTGTACTACATGGTGATGAGACTGTATCAAATAATATGATACAATTGCTGTTCTAATTACATTTGGAGTTTAATAAGAACACTTAAGAAATTACTATGTCACATAGCCTCTGGTAAAGAAGAGGCCTCTGGTAAAGAAGAAGATTCCCACTGCCTGGGTTCAAGTCCTGGTTCCAAGATTATATCTGAAAAAGATATTTAATCTTTCTTTACCTCGGTTTCCTCATACCTGAAGTACAAATGAAAAGAATAGGTACCTCATATATTGTTATAAGATTAAATAATCTTATATTTATAAGAGCACTTAGAACAATGTCTGGAACATGATAAAAACTCTGTAAATATTACTTGTTATTTTACTTTGATATGTATGGTCTTGATTAACTACTTATGTCCTAGAGCATAGCATTACACTCCAGATCTCTCTGTTTTCTCCATTATTTTCCATTTCCCTAAAACGTGTGTTGCAAAACCTTACAGTTCTTCTTTTACTCTCACACTGTTATTACCTTTATAACACTTCTGAGCCCAGTTGTGTAGGAGTTTTCCTCCACAACAAGCAATTGTCTGGTATACTAGCTGGTTGTCCTACAATTTAATTCAGTTCTAACACTTTCTACCTGAAGACAGTGTCAGAACCCACAAGACTGCTCCTGCCCCAGGTCAGATGCCATTTGCAAGTACAGGGTCCCAGGTTACCCACAACTTCTGTCCAAGTTGCCTACGAATTGAAGGTTCCTATGACCTGCTCCTTGATTTGATTATTTGCTAGAGTGGCTCACAGAACTCAGGGAAACACTTAATATTTGCCAGTTTATTAAAGGATATGATAAAGGATGCACATGAACAGCCACATGAAAATACTCACAGGATGGCATCTGGGAGGTCCCCAAGCCCGGGTCTTCATCCCTGTCGCGCTGAAGTGTGTCACCTCCCTGTACGTGGATGTGTTGACTGGCCTGGAACCTCTCAGATCCCTGTAGTATTAAGATTTTTACGGAGGCTTCCTCAGATAGGCCTGATCAATTGTTACTTCCATTTCCAGCCCTCGTGCCCCTGGAGAATGGGAGTTGGGGCTGAAAATCCAAAGTTTTTAATCATGGTTTAGTCTTCCTGGAGACCAGCCCCCATCCAGAGCCACCCAGAAACCTACCCTCAGTTACCTCCTGAGAAGAAGAGCTGCTCCTAGTGCTTTTATCAGTTAGGAATTTACACAGGTGTTAGGAGCCCTGTGTCAGTGACAGGGTAAAAGACCAAGTATTTTAGAAAAATGTGCTCCTACTGCTCTTATCACTTAGGAAATTACAAGGGTTTTATGAGCTCTGTTCCAGGGATAAGGGGCAAAGACTAATACATATATTCTTTATTATTCCCTTTTTCCTTATTTAACTCTAGCTTGTTATTGAAACTCAGCTCAAGCATCAACCCAGAGCTCAAATCACATTTATCATAAATACACTGTAATTGTTGATATAATTTACTGTGTACATAATTTACTTAGATACATGCTTCCAGCTCACAGGGACCATACTGAAGGATTTTGCATCCTCAGCATCTAGCTCAGTGTCCGGCAGGTAGTAGAGAAGTTAAACTGCAGTAACAAAACAGTGCTTGCTGTGCACAAAACAATGAGGACATGGGGGGATGATATGCTTTCCAAGAAGAGGGCCTCCGACTGCTTACCAGGAAACCTTCAGGGGGCTTATGGTTTGATGAATTTCCAGCTGTCTGATCCTCCACAGCATGAAGAGCTTAGAAAATGATTTGGCCTACATGCCAGTAGTTGATTCATTTCTCGGGAGTGAACTTTGACCTAATTAAACAGATATATGAAACCAGACTGCAATTTATCAATTAACAGTGAGAAATGACTCTCATGCAGACAAGAATACTTGAAGTACAAATGAGCAGTATATTCTCTTGCTAGACAGACCTATAAGAGGATCTTCACTAAATACATGTTGAATAAGCAATGAATCAAGGTAGAAATAAGCAGATGACTGTTGAAATTAGGGATCCAGAACTCAAAGGAAACTTCTGTGTTAGAAAGTATGGCATTTGAAGAAGCTGCAGTGCAAAAGTATTTTAGGCAGGAGAATTTGGGACAGGAGTAGAAGATGCAGGGTAAAAGCTTATGTAACCCTTGGCTTTTCATCTCATCTTCCAAAAATGCCTCTTCATCTTATAAGAGAGGGTTCCTTATACTCCAAGCTCTGAACTTGGTAGCATCAGGGATTTTCTCCTGCCAAAGCCCTGTCTTTCCTAAACTTCACCAAGCAAAATGCAATATGCCTTCACTTTGGAAGTGAGAAATCTTATATAGATTCCTTCCAACCACAAAAGGTATGAACAGAAGACTCTCCCACCCCACACTCTTCTGTTTACTATTTTGAACTTAATTAATCACAACATTTGGGTGACTTTTAGCATTTATTTTCTTTACAAACCTCCTTACAACCAGAGATCTTCAAAAATTTTTTAGAGACATTTTATTATTTGAAAATATTACCATTCTCCAATATATTTTATTTTTCTGTACTTATTAATAAGCTTTATGCAATAAGCTATATACTGGATTATACTGTGTAGAGTATAAAACACATAAAAAATTCAAAAAAGTGAGATAGAGCTGGAAAATTTACATATTTAAAAAATGTACTGTACTATATTCTTAACTGTTATCTGATGATGACTTCATAGAATCATTAACTAATATTGCAAAGCTCAAAGCACAACCAATGATAGAGGACAGGAAGCATCATGCAGGTAGTAATCTTAAAGATGTTTATTATTTGTGACTTCATTTGTTATCTGACTAAATCATCACTCTTTCATATCTATAGCATAGCTGATGAAGAGCATGTTATCCCTTTTTATCATTATTTTTGGCTTGTATTACTTTATGTTTTATCTTTAATCTATGGCTTCTTTGAAGGCACCTCTAAGCCAGTTGTCTAATGAATGAATGTTAATTTACAAAAAGGAGATTAAATCATCTTAAGATTCATTTAACAGGGCATTCTAAACTAAGGAAGGTTGAAATATGCTGAAAATAAGTGATTGAGTAAGAGAGTCACTGTGCCTTCCTATTCACAAGGGATGTGTGCTTTCCCCTCTGGGAACTCGCAAAGTGTGTGTAGCCGATGGAGCAGGGATGATGTGCCAGTCACTGCACATTAAAGCTTAGTAAAACTTAGTTTTCTTTATATTTACATGTATGTAAATATATGTATGTATTTTTTTCTTCTTAAGCCCTGTACACCGCCTCATTTGTTTATTCTGCTTTGGACTCCCACTGATTTAAGTGGAGTGCATCTCCAAATTTATCCCCAAATGTCACCAACTGCAGAGTAAAGTAATTCACATTCCTGGAGATTGAGACATTAGCTTTAAAATAACAGTCACTAATTTTTTTCAGAAGTTTTCTTGTTACACCTTTTAAAATCTTTAAAAGCATAACAGCTTTAGCATTCATGGAGTCATATTGTTTTTTAGATAAGGTACTTTCTCAATTAATAACCATTTTCTAAAATGTGTCATGTCTGTCTTTTGGCTCGAGCCACCTCCTGGAATATAACTTTGAGAACCAAATTTAAGGATTGCAATTTCGGATCAAAGACAAAGGCCATCTCGTTAAACGTGTTCAGGATAATTTGAAATCAGTCAGCTCTCTGAAGATCATATTTCAAAGCTCTGGTAAGCCCGCCAATCTTGGTGAGGTTCCTCATGTTGGGGTCGGGAGCTGCCGTTGAGGTTTTGGGACAATACGAAGAGGAAAGAAGGTGGCGAGAGTCGTCATGGAGGGTGCTCAAAAAAAGCCACTTCATTCTGCACTGCTATAGTGTTAAGTCATGGTTACATAAGTATTGAAGATGCATGCGTGTTGTCTTTACGGCCAGGTGTCCAGCCTTCAGGGCCCTTATCTAGCTCCTTTCTCATGGGCACAACACGCTGTGTTTTCAGGTTTCTCAAGGCCAGCCATATCCAGGGTGAAGCAGCGGGCAGCTGTCCTCATAGAACAGTAGGGGAAGGGGGAGTGAGGGGCGCCCTCCCTACACCTCAGTACCAAGCCATCTTGGATTGGGGTCTGTCAGTAAGCATGAGACAGAAGACTGGACAGAGGTTCCAGTACAGGAGCTATTTTATCACCTTTCTCTCTACCACCCTTCAGAAGGAAGAAAGGTTAGGGAATCTCCATTTTTACAATATTATTTACTTAGAATATTAAGAAAAATGAAGTAATGCCTAAATATGATCAGAAAATAGAGTGTATTTTTAGAAAAGGAAACAGTCTGTATTCAGATGACACTAGAGATATGCTTATTTTCTGATTTATTAAGTTTACTTAATGTAAGACATCCTTCCATTTTCTTTCTAGAAATAAATTAAGTAGGGATTTGGTTCTCTGGTCCCAGTGAATGCGATACCCTGTAGAGATTTTGTAGACCACTTAAGCTGAACTAAAAAAATTTATAGGTCCCTGGACTACTCCATTAAGGGACTTGGGCACATCTGAAAATCAACCATCAATCCCTTTGTTCAGAAACCAGTTTTCAGACACTACTTATACAACATTGTAAAACAAGTATTTCTCTATCATTGAATAAAACAAAATATTTCTTTATCCCACTGTAGTAATTGCCAAAGGAAATGGATAGTAATCAGGGTATATGTGATTCAAAGACACATTTATACCTTCATTCACCCAACAAAAATATCTGTGAACATCAATTAGCTATTTTGTGATAGACTTATTGAGTGTGCCTAGATTTGATACAGCCTAGGGCAGGCAAAGAGCTCAATAGGCTGAATATTTACCAACAGTGCTCTGTATATAGGATTGCTAGATTTAGCAAATAAAAATACAGAACACCCAGTTTAAATATGGATATCAGATAAAAAACAAATTTTTTTTAGTACAAGTATGTCCCAAGTAACATGTGTAGGGCATTCTTATCCTGAAAAGTTTTGCTTGTCTGAAATTCAAATTTAATCAGACACTTTTTTATTATTAAGATATCATTGATATACAATCTTATGTAGGTTTCACATGAGCAACATTGTGGTTTCAACATTCACCCATATTATCATGTCCCCCCCAACCCATTGCAATTACTATCCATTAGTGTAGTTAGATGTTATAGAGTCATTACTTGTCTTCTCCATACTATACTGCCTTCCCTGTGACCTACCTATATTATGTGTATTAATTATAATGCCCATTAATCCCCTTCTCCCTCCTTTCACACCCTCCCCACCCCCTTTCCCTTTGGTAACCACTAGTCCCTTCTTGGAGTCTGTGAGTCTGCTGCTGTTTTGTTCCTTCAGTTTTGCTTTGTTGTTATACTCCACAAATGTGAAATCATTTGGTACTTGTCTTTCCCCACCTGGCTTATTTCACTAAGCATAATAACCTCTAGTTCCATGTTTTTGCAAATGGTAGGATTTGTTTTCTTCTTATGGCTGAATAATATTCCATTGTGTATATGTACCACATCTTCTTTATCCATTCATCTACTGATGGACACTTAGGTTGCTTCCATATCTTGGCTATTGTAAATAGTGCAGTGATAAATATAGGGTGCAGAAGTCTTCTTGAATCTGGAATCTTGTTTTCTTTGTCTAAATTCCTAAGAGTGGAATTACTGGGTCTAATGGTATTTCTATTTTCAGTGTTTTGAGGAACCTCCATATTGCTTCCCACCAGCAGTGTAGGAGGATTCTCCTTTCTCAGCATCCTCACCAGCATTTGTTGTTTCTTGTCTGTGGGATGGTGGGCACCTAACTGGTGTGAGGTGATATCTCATTGTGGTTTTAATTTGCATTTCCCTGATGATTAGCAATGTGGAGCATCTTTTCATGTGACTGTTGGCCATCTGAATTTCTTCTTTGGAGAATTGTCTGTTCATATCCTCTGCTCATTTTTTAATTGGGTTATTTGCTTTTGATTGTTGAGGCATGTGAGTGCTTTATCTATTTTGGATGTAAACTCCTTATCAGATATGTTGTTTATGAATATATTCTCATACTATCAGATGGCTTTTTGTTCTACTGATGGTGTCCTTTGCTGTACAGAAGCTTTTTAGTTTGATGTAGTCCCATTTGTTCATTTTTGCTTTTGTTTCCGTTGCACTAGGAGATGTGTTCAGGAAAAAGTTACTCATGTTTATATTCAAGATATTTTGCCTCTGTTTTCTTCTATGAGTTTTATGGTTTCATGACATACATTCAGGTCTTTGATCCATTTCAAATTTACTTTTGTGTATGGAGTTTGACAATAATCCAGTTTCAGTCTCTTACGTCCAGTTTTGACAACACCATTTGTTGAAGAGGCTGTCATTTCCCCATTGTATATCCATTATCGTATATTAATTGGCCATATATGTGTTGGTTTATATCTGGGCTCTCTATTCTGTTGGTTTATATCTGGGCTCTCTGTTCTGTTCCATTGGTCTGTTCTGGTGCCAGTACCAAATTGTTTTGATTACTGTGGCTTTGTAGTAGAGCTTGAAGTTGGGGAGAATAATCCCCCCAGCTTTGTTCTTCCCTCTCAGGATTGCTTTGGCTATTTGGGGTCTTTTGTGGTTCCATATGAATTTTAGAACTATTTGTTCCAGTTCATTGTAGAATGCTGTTGATATTTTGAAAGGGATTGCATTGAATCTGTAGATTGCTTTATGCAGGATGGCCATGTTGACAATATTAATTCTTCCTATCCATGAGCATGGGATGTGTTTCCATTTATTGGTATCATCTTTAATTTCTTTCATGAGTGTCTTGTAGTTTTCAGGGTAACAGTCTTTCACTTCCTTGTTTAGGTTTATTCCTAGGTATTTTATTCTTTTTGATGCAATTGTAAATGGAGTTTTTTTTGTGATTTCTCTTTCTTAACTAGGCATCTTATATTTTATCTGCCAACCCTATTATTAAGCCTGAGGGAAAAAAATATTCTAACCATCATATCCTAAATCTCTGGTATTGTCACTCAATGTTCTGTTACCACATAGTATAATATCTGATATTTTCTTCATAGCAAATTTTAAAACTCCTTAATTAAGAGTTAGATTGCTTACTGGAACCTTTCAGTAAGTTAAGAGACAATAAAGAATGTGATTAGAACCCTTAATGACTGGGTGATTATGAGCTTTCATATCTTCATATGTAAAAAATGGAAAATAATACCTTTGTATGTAATTATCAGTTTTTAAACGAGGATCAGTAGTAAATCAATTAAATGGAATTTGTATTTTTTAAGTGGAATGTAATAAGTCATTTTTCTTACTCATTGACAGAAAATGGAAGGAATGGAATATTAGCACCTGCTTCCCTTTTCTAGTCTCAGTTCAAAAACAAGGCTTAACATTTAAAAATATAGGGTGAAATGCTTAATTGACTTTCCTACCTTTGGTCGTATTATGTGTGACATGCCAGTCGCTGATTTCCAGTTAGGTCTCCTTCCAAAGCATTTTGAATATATTTACCATTGATTTTTGTTATATTTAAAATACTGTGAATCCTTATAACAAACCTATCCATGTTCAAGTATAAATATCAAAATGCATTCTAGAGGTATTAGGTGAAATATATATGCCATGGTGCATCCTGAAAAGTAGGAAAATGGATTATATTTGGAGGAAAGCAATAAACATAACCCACCAGATTTCACTAGGCATCAAATTTTCATGTTAGATCAACAGATCAGACAGAAAATAGGCCAAGATCCAGGTGTCAGAGTGGAATCTAGTGGATGCAGCTTAATACATTCAAACCAGGTATCAGGATCTCCAGGCATCTTTGTGTGTATGATGTGTGGTTGACTGTCTCCTTTCATTAAAATCACTTTCATGACTTAGGTATATTCATTAACTCCAGCAGGGGGAGCTGTATAGGCAGGAGACTTTTGAGAGCAAAGGAGTAACTCCCATGCATAAAGAACCAGCAGTTAAACCAGTGGTGTGAAGTACAAGTGCTGTGGGCTTGATTTCTGCACAGCTTGCTCCCAAATGCTGAATTATGCATATTTCATCTCCTCTAGAATATAAAAATGTATTTATACAATTGTTTTTAATATTTCAATGTGTTATCAACTATGGATAGCTAATATCATAATAGTGAGAAAAAAAAGAAAACCTATTAAAAATGTGAGCTAACAGTGGTCTCCAGTGGGCTATGTGAGAAGACCCAAGAGGGAGCTCAAAATAAAAGGACAATAATTTAGACAACTTCTGTAGAATGATGAAACCTAAAAGTAAGAATTTGTTTATACATTTGTTATGCCTTATAATACTGCAGCAGCTGCTTAGTGGACTAAAATGGCACATTTCCTCCTGAAGGCAGGAGTTTGGATTAAATAGCTACTAAGGTTCCATCTTCCCTGGGACCTGAGAATTTTCAGGCTGTCTGGGGACTTTATGGTAGCCCTCCAGAGTGTAGGTTAGCATTACTGTGTCATCTTCGCTTTGGCGAAAAGAGGTTAAGTGAATTCAGTGGCTGAGTCATGTCCGCCAAGTTCCAGAGATGCAACCCTATGTTTATTTCAGTAACAAATGCTTCCCATAATTGTGGACTCTTAAAAGCAGTTGTAAAACCAGACATCCAAAAATTTCCTCATTCATCTCTGCTCTGTGAAGTACTATATTCCTGCAAATTTGGGAGGCAAGTCTCTTGCCCTGTAGAAAATGAAAATAAATCTGTAAACAGGATCTGATACTGCAGAGAATATCCATGATTCACTATTTATGTAGCTTTCTTCATGAAGTGACAAAGAACTTATTATTTTATTTATAGATGTTTTTACTGGGATAGACTCAAAATCAATTTTTTTATTTTCATGACATTCCCTTGAAGGGATGACAGTTGGAGAACATTAGACGACCATGTTTCCTCACCTACGAAAGGGAGAGTTCAGGCTGCTGTCAGATTTCATAAGTAGTGCCCGTCCACCCACCTTTGACTGTTATTACTGGTATTATGTGCCCAAGTAAAGTTCATACATGTGCTTCTGTTTTTAAATCTTTCCATAGATTGCTGTATAGTATTTCCTATATTTCATCTATTCTTTATCTTTTCCCCAATCTTCATCAGATTGGCTCTGTTTGGTGTATCACATCTCTTCCCTTTTCCTTTATTATACATGCAGTTGTTTTATAGATGAGATACCTTGAGGGCAGAAAACATGGCTTATTTATTCTCCCTCAGTGCTTCACAAAGGGCCCAGAGCAGGTGTCAAATGTATATTTATTGGATGGTTTTATTCCTCATACTTCACAGAGTGAATTGGAAACATTCTGTGAGTTTAAATATGCAATTGGATGGGATGAGATTATAAGGATGTGAAACTGTGGTGATTTCCGACTTTACAGTTTGTGTCAATCTCCTCAAACCTTTCCTTATCTCTTTTTAATTCTGATTCATTCTGCAGTAAACATACTCCTCTCAAATGATTCAGTCAGTGTGGACCAATAGGGGCTCACTGATGTGGGTATGAATAGTTGCTTTTAGAAAGTATAAAGCTATATTTTTATAAAGGTACAATTGACAAAAATTTACAAATATATGATTTTGTGTGTGTCTTGTGACTAGCAGTATTTGTTGGAATAATACACTAAAACTTCCTAATTCAGGTACTATTTTATACTGATTCAAGAAAAGTTATTCTCTTGCTTTCATTTCAGCAATTGGTATGAGTCTTCTTATACAGTTTGAGTTTTAAGCAATAGTAATAATATAAAAGATTAAATGAGTGAAATGTAACTATTCAAAATACAGAAATTTCAAAAGTATCATAATAAAAGTACTCATTAATATAAATACAAAATATAGAAAATGTAAATTATTTTCATATTATTAAGATTTTCCAAATATTCAGTTATTATAATTAAAAGGTAATTTATAAATTATATTTAATGAACATTGAAAGCAAAATTATTTTAAAGGTGAGAAATTTTAATTTAAATTTTTTATATGAAAAGTTTCTTACATTTTATTAAATAATTTTATAAAAATAAAAGTATTTTCAATTCTATGTCTAGTTGCTAATTTATTGATCAGTATCAGGTTTCATAAATGTTGTAACTCAATCCATACATATAATATTTGTATACATAGTATATATGCATAGTATTTATGTTTATTTATAATGTATATATAACATACATAGCACTACATATGTAATAAAATAGTTAAGAATATTATAAATTTAATGTTACAAAATTTTCTTAACAATGATGGGCAACAGCTGCAAATGCCTTGCTCATCAGTCATCACCTCAAGCACCAGGGATTGGAACCTAAAGACAAGCAGAATTTCCAGATAGCCCCCATGCTATATTCACTGCTTTTTATCTTCAACTTTTGATTTTAAAATCTACACGCATGCACACACACACCCCTCCAGCTCCTTTCTCTAGTGGATTATTTTAGAATTATGAAAATTGCATTTGCTGGTTGTAAAATTCAAACAATATACAGCGTATAGAGCAAAACATGAAGTTCTTTTTAGTCACTCCACCCCGTTCCATAGTCCACTTTTCCAGGAACTAACAGTTTGACACAAAACTTTCTAGATATTTGCATGTGTATGTAAGACACACACACTTGCACACATGCGCACACACAGTTTTTAAATGTAGGCAATGATACTATATATATTAGCCTAAAACTTGCTTTTTTCACTTTAAGTAATGCATCATGGATAACAGCCTCCTTCTTTATTCATAATGTATAATTGACTTAATTGTATCCCATAAAAGACGCATAGATCATTTCTACTTTTTTGTAATTATAAATAACTCTGCCATTATATTTATAAAAGTGTTATATAAATTAGGTGGTATATATGAGTACACATGTGCCGCTTGACCACCATACTGGTGACCTGAACACCCTGGTACCCAGGGATACCATCTCATTGCCTGGTTTCCCAGTCTGAAGCCAGCGCCCGGCTCACCTCCCTCTAGCAGAGAAACTACAGAGGTAATGTTTGGCTTACAGGCAGTCTTCAGGATTCTGTGACAGTGTGCTCAAGTTACACAAAATCTTATGGAAGATTTTTCTTCATAACAGCTCTTTCAAGATAACCTGAAAAAATGAGTTTCCCATCTAAATTCTTCCTGGAGAGACTCTAAAATTCTCTACTGTTAATAAGTAAATGCTTATTAGCGTTTTACTGTGAGAGCAGGATAACCTTTTAATAGATCACTCTTTGTTAGCTTAATTTCTCCGAGGACAAGTATTCTGGGCGTCTCTGCACCAGAAAGCGCCACAGAAGAGAAGGCTCTTGCTGTCCGCCCAGGGCTGGTCCTGAGTGTCCCCGTGCAGGGAAGGGCAGCCAGGCTGCGCCCAGAGTGAACGGTCTCGCGAGCTTGCGGCCACTAGTGCAAGAAGCTGACTTTACATGGTGCGCAGTGAATGACACCTCTGACTTATTTTTTGATTCTATATGAGCCACAAACTTGTGAGGAGTGGGGTTTTTTTATGACTTAGGGAGAGAGTTTCTTCAATTATGTTAACAGAGGACTTCCTACAATCCTTCTCAGCACCCAAGGGAGAAATGAACTCATATATACTTGTGCTTCTGGATTCTAGGTCATGCCTTCAGTCCTGCCTAAACTCCAAAAGAACAAAGGGATGGGGTGGGATTGAATCCAAAAAAAGCTGAGGGCCTCTCAGATCCTGAGTTAGGAAAGCTTGGTAAGATGATGCGCTAAAACCCCCAAGGGATTTCCAAATCCTTAAAACTCAGGCAACCCAAAAGCAGAGCCTTCCTGGTTGACTATCAGGGCATAGGTTCAGTCTACTTATTGCTTGAGCAAAAACAAAACCATGAAAATTAGATTCATATGAGTGAGCCAAGATCCTCTTTTCCCCCATCCCGATACGTCCCAGCTCTGCTGCTTACCTCCACCAGTACGCACTTCCCCTTCTTTAGTGCTCACCAGAATGACAAGGCTGGTGTTATGCAGAAGCATGCTTGTATTTGGAAAGTGCCTGCAAAAGTAAACATGACTGTAGGCAGAATTTCTACAAATGCCAAAGGAGGTCAAGAGAAAAGAGAGCGAGCAAAGGAAGAACAAAGAGGAGAGAAGAGGAAAGTGAGGAGCATAGGAAAGAGTCTCTCCAGAAGTCTTGGGAACTTCCCATGAATCCACATCTGAAACCAGTGTTCTCGTCCTCCACTCCCTGTCTGCCTGTGTGTCTGCATACACACACGTGGTGACTTGCACGTACACATATGAAGGCCATGGGAAAAGGTTTGGCTTCATTCTAAGTGTGACCAAATCATCGGAGGATTTAAGCAGACGTTATCCCATTTACATTTCCAAAGTGCGCTCTGATGACTCTGAAGAGCACACTGTAGGAGGAGAACATAAGCAAGAAGATCAAGTATGATGACGGTGTCAGTAAAATTTCATATTTCTTAGATATTTTGCATGTAAGAATATGAAGAATGAGATGGGGAGAAGCAAGCTTGTGAGGCGTGTGGTCAAGAGTTTAATTTTGGACATGTTGAGATGTTGAATAGGGATATCGATATATTAATAAGGAAAGGAAGAGGTTGGGGTGATGATAAAATTTCCAAGTATATAGATTATTTTCCAGAGAGTAGAAAAAAATGTAGATCAGTGACTCTCAGCCCTCTTTTCATTAGAAAAGGTAACAGCGCCCACATCCAAGTACAAGCTAATTGGATAAAAATGCCTGGATAGGACTGAGGCAATGGTGATTTTTTAAAACTCTCCAGTAGATTCTTGATATACAGTGAAGGTTGGCAAACACTGTTGAAGAGAGAGAATAGGTGCAAATTTTTTGTGCAAAGAAAAAGATGAATGATGAACATATTGAGATTAAATCACTAGTGCCTCTGCCACTTAGACATTTAATCAAGAGCATTTCTGCAGCGATGAAAATAACTGATCTTGAGATCACAAGTAATGAGACATAAAAGGAGCTTATAATATAAGGCTATCATTATCATTTACTGCACAGTTCTTAGTACAATCTCCATATAGTTAAGCATGGATAATAGTTATTATTCAGAAACCTGTGGAGTTTTGGGTCACTTCTTGATGACTAAAACTTCAAAGCATTGGTTCTAATTAAAGAATGGTTTAACACAATTAAATTTACGATTGAACCCATAAAGTTATTTTATTGTGGCTGATTAATCATCAAACATTATTAACTTAGCATTTTGCCCTACAAAGCCTTCTCAACAATTAATATTTCTTCTTTTAATTACTGGGAAAACATAGCTGGTTAATTTTTCGACTTAACTAGTGAATTGATGAAAAAATATTCCAGGTCTACATGCAATGATGTAGAGGATGATCAGCAGTAGACTGTAAAAGAGCAAAATGTATTACTGTGTATTTCTATCAATATTCTATCACCTCTTCTCCTTTTCACCCCTAATTTATCATGTATTTCCATGATTTCTAACAGTACTTCTATACCTATATCTACTGAGTCTAGAACCTTAACCCAAATCTCAATCCTGTTTCATGAGAATGCTTCCAACTGTCAGCTGGGCAGTTTTGTATGGAGGCCCTGCTGCCATTCTCATACTACACATGCTGAATAGGAAGAATAGGCAGGAAGCTGCTTTCATAATCCAAATGAGAGTTGAAGAA
Source organism: Smutsia gigantea (assembly GCA_032199065.1). NCBI lineage: Eukaryota > Metazoa > Chordata > Mammalia > Pholidota > Manidae > Smutsia > Smutsia gigantea. Next base: position 1,362,402 of record JAVSCE010006701.1, on the reverse strand, counting down.
CCTGAATTAAGCCAGTAGTAATGGCAGGTGGAGAGAAGAAATTGGATTTGAGATACATCCTGAAATCTTAACAAAAATGGAAGTTTCAGGTGACAGAACAATTTTTTATGAGAAGTTCTGCTTTAGACATTCCTGCTTTTCCCATAGGACATTGAGGTGGTTCTACTTGCAGTTGGCTCTTGAGTTTGGATTTTGGGAAACAGGTTAGGGCTACATTTTTAATGTTTTATTCAAGTATCAATTTTTTCTGTCTTGAGTTTCAGAATTTCTTCATCTTTAAAATGAGAAGATTGTGTCTAGTAGTCTGATAAATGTTTTTAAAATTCCAATTCTAATATTTTACTTTTCTTTATCTACTCTTTATGCATGTCTTTAAAGTTCTGTGTTCTCCACTTCTCTGTCATTCTCTCTGCCTGAAATCTTTCTTCCTTTTTCAGAATATCAGTTTATTACTCAGCCTTCAAAGATGTGTTAAATTGCTTCTCCTTGGTACCCCAGGTCAGATTCAGGTAACTATTCCTTTGTATCCTGAGCAATATCCCCACACAGCCTCTTGAACAAGTAGAATTAACCTAACCCTGTAGGATTCTTTGCATGTGTCTCAGCAATTTACAAAATCCTAATTAGGCAGTTTGCGTCTTTACTGAACGTCTTTTTGTGAATATGTAAAAACTGAGTTCAGTTTCCACACATTAGTACCTTCAATAAAAGGGGACAAATGAAGATTTCAACATTTTACTCAAATCAAGGGAGAATGTTCATGAGCCCGATCTCCACTGTGTCATTGAGCGGGACAGGTCATGCTCTGGGATTAGTGAGTGCTTCTCACTGCATGTTGTGATAGGGAATGTAATTAAGGGGCTGCATTTTTTTTCCTATTGTGATTTTAATCATCACCAATTTAAGATTTTTGGGGGAAGAAATTGCAACTGATTATTGAGATTTAGTATATTTTATTGCTGAGTCTTGCTAAGTTGCTTTTAAACATCAGCCACTTTGGAATTAAAGACTTATAAAAATTCAAAATCATGACCTCCCCAGAGAATTACTTGTGTATTTCACAAAGCTAAGTGAACACCTATAACTAAAGACTAACTGAAGATAACTAAGGAATATCACTGATACGTTAGGAAGAAGTGCAGACATTCAAAATCAAATTCAACGTGTATATTAAGGTAAGGCAAATAAAGCTGAGCTCATTCCACCATTATGAATGGTCCTGAACTGACTAGAATTACAGAAAGAGGACAATACAGACATATTATATATAGACATAAAGTCAAAATTACCAGAGATATACATAAATTTCATTGTATATAAGAAGTACTTTATAACTCTGTGGTTCAAGTGCAAACCTCAGGGAGTATGTGATTTTTTTTTCTATATATTTAGATCCATTTCAGGAGGGATAGGTAGAAAACTTTCCTTAAAAGAGGACAAAATATCGTGAAGGCAGATATATAAAGTGCAGTTTTCTGAGAATAAAGTAATCCAATGCTTCTATCTGCCTAAAAATCTATCTTCTTTAAACTTTTGTAAACTAAACTTGAGGGTCAACTCAGTGATATGAATTATACTGAGAATATAGCTAGGCTCTCAATCATCATAATCTCCGTGATTAATAATTACGATATTTCTTACCAAAAATTTTCTCAATATCAGTCCATATCTAGGAAATGCCTATAGCCACAGAATTTTATATTAATAATGTTGATCTAATTTTTTAAACCTGATTCTATGTTGCTACAAAAAGTACACTTTAATAGCTAGCAGGATCAAATGTGAGTCGGACCCACAGCACAGCACGCTGACTCCGTGGCCACTAACAGAAAGTCTCAGCTACCGGCTGTCCCTCTGTTCGTGCCTTGTTGGGAGTTACAGTATGTGGTGTGCAGAGCTCTGCTAGACGCCGGGCCCGCCATACCAACTATTCAAATAGTGCAGTACTTCTCTGCCGCTTGGTGAATAATTCAGACCTTAGCCTTCTGAGCGTCCTTTTGCCACTTGGCTGCCTCAGCATCTCCAGTGACCCGACAAGCAGAGGGGTGATCTCGGTTGCAGATGGCAGTACCCGTGCAGTAGAGAGTGTTAAATATTTCGAATGTCACTGGGTTGGTAGCTATTGCCATAGGAGGCCTGTATCTGTCTCTCTTGTTAGACTAAGACCTTTGTAAAACTCAGCCTTGACTATTTTCATGTTTATAGCTTTCTAGTGTCTGGGATATAGAAGAGAATGCTTGTTATATTGAATTTAAATTTTTTTAAGTTCTTCAGAAATAAGAGTTCAACCAATATTCAGTTTCCAGTTACTGTCTTAGCCCAGGTAGTCTAGACAAATGAGGCTGAGACAAGGCTTACATGCTAGTGCTTTCTTACAGGTTCAATTCCAGAACAGCACAGGTGAGGGAAAGCAAGATATTGAATCTTTCTTCCCACAGCTTTACAAGAAAACTTGACCAGTTGACTTGCAAAAAGAGGCTGTGCCTGGAGAGAACGTGCAGAAGCACTCGGCCTCAGAACAGTCCGTGAGCAGGAAGGAGGGGGAAGAACCGCTTTGTACTTTCTCCATTTTACATCTCTCACTGATCTTACCTTTTCTCCACTGGACATCAAGTCCGCATACTTCTGGATAGTGTTTACGAGGCCACTAAAGGCAGGTGCTGCGGTTGCCAGAGCTCATGTGAGTTCACCATCAGGTAACACGGGGCTGTCAGAGCAGCTGCACTCCCGCCATGAGGGGCCAGCGGAGGCCATGCCAAAGCCCAGCTCTGGCGAAAGCCTGAATCTCAAAAGGAGTCTAATAACAAGAAGTATTTGGAAATGAGGCAATAGCAGCAGAGCCAAGGGTCTCTGATGTCAGCAGATAGCCGAGTCCAGGGGCTAAAGGAGTCTGAACTGACACATAAATAAGGACCAGTACAGTTTCTAAAAGGCTTTTCATTTTGAACCCTTAAACTTGGTCCGCTCTTCCCACACCCTAACTCCCACTACCACTATGGTGAGTTGAAAACTTGCTAGAAAGAAAGCTTAAAGGGAAATCTTACTTAGGCTTCAATTTTATCAGCCTGACAGAAGGAGAGATATTGTACATTAGTTGAGAAGAACCTTACACAGTAGAAATTTTTCTAGTCCCTTAGTGAATTTGTTCTTACCAGTATGAAATTATTTTTAAATAAATGATAAAAATGTCACAACATATGACCATATATGTATTTTTTTCCTAGTATTCTGATACAGAATATCTTGAAAGTATCTTTTTAAACAACGTGTGGGATTTTTCCTCCACCTTTATTGATGTACAATAAAATTGTATATATTTAAAGTTGTAATGGGATGACTTGATACACATATGCATTGTGAAACGATTACCACAATTGACACATCCATCACTTCAAATGTTTTTTTTGCATGCAAGTGGTGAGAATGCTTAAGATTTGCTCCCTTAGCAAATTTCAAGTATACAAAATAATATTATTAACTATCGTCACCATGCTGTACATGAAATCCTCACAACTTACTCATTTTATAACTGAAAATTTGAACCCTTTGACCACATCTCTACATTTCCCCCCATTTCCCAGGCACTCAGCATTTTGCTGTTTCTGTGAGTTTGACTTTTCTTTTCCCTTGAATGCAACTAACTTGTAGTTGACCATATTTATCTTTCAGTTAAAGATACAGCATTATTGTGATATAATCTCTTCTGATGTGAAAGCAAAGATGTCACCTACCACACTGACCTATTTATTATAGAAAAGGCAAGCCTGATTTTCAAGTATTTCTTACATCAGATAATTCTTTGCTGAGAGCTTCTACCTTCCAACCATCTTTCCAAACAGTCTGTTTTATCTTCCCTCATGGGTACAGGTTTACCATTTTTCAAGGGTCTCCTGTGTAGATTTAAATGAAAAATTAAGTGTTTGTTGGCATTTCATGCCAATCAAGTGTTTTCTTCCTCTTTCCTTGGGCAGGAGATCAACTTTGCTTCACTTTGAGGTGAAACCCTTGCTCAGACAGCTCTAGAAAACATTCACTTTACATATGATAAAAGTATTAGCCAAAACAATGCAGGGTACCTAAAGCTGTTTTGAATTGGGGTTAAATGGCATTTACGTGGACATATTTGGAATTTGGTTGCACTAACTGGGTCTAATAAAACACACAACTCCATTTTATGGTTGATTTTATTGTATTACTTATCTTAAATTTTTTTCTTTTAACCATCTTCATTTCAAATACTTTAAGCTGCTTCTTGAATAAACAGCCAAGTCCAGTATCAAATATTCTCCCTTGGATAATAAAACTCAATTGTTTTGGATATTACAGGTAATGAAATTAGTCATTTTAATAAACTGTCTAAAACAAGCATTTCCTGGCATTTTGATTTTGGATTAGTCATTAACTAAAAATCTCTGGGCTCAAATAAGAATAAGTGAAGATGTATTGTACAGACCTACATAATAAAGGAATAAGTATAAAATTTTCATATAATGTAAATTAATATATCAAATGCATATCCTGTGATCATTATCTTTTTATCTTTTATTTCTGGTTCCATAGTGTCACACATATATATATATATACTTTGACATAATAAACCAAATGTGATATGTTTATTTTAAAATATTTGTGTCCTTCATGCCAATTCACACTTCTATTCTGCCTTTCACTTTTTCATCCCTTTTACTATGAAGTCCTCTAGAGGGCAAAGATTTAAAATTCTCTGAATGAGCCTCACATAGCATCACAAGCAAGAAGTTATTAATAAGTCCAGTTTTACATTGGGATAGGTTGTACTACTCAGAACACCACTCAAATATTAGCCCCACTATTATACACTGCCCAAACAATTTGTTTTTTTCCTCAATGAGATCTTTCACTAATTACCTCTGACTGTCCTTGTGAAAAAAAATGCTGGTTTGGACCAACTCTTCAAATATGATTTTGATTGAGAATCTTCCCATAATATATAAGAAAAAATGTACTTTGTTTCTCATATATGAAAGCCTATGATTTATATTTCATTGATTGTTTTAATTGATTTCAAGACATCTTAAACTTTCTCTGAGCTCCTGTGGGAAAGCCAGCATCTCTAGAGTGACAGTTTCTTTTTATTGATTCCATTTTGCTTCACTATAATGTTGAATAATGTGACAGCAATCAGAGAAGACATGTGCACTTCAGATTCTTTGTCATAAAGTTAGTTAATTTAAATAGTATTTCCCTTCTGCAGTATGTAAAACACTACTCCTCATATGCCAAGAAAACTTGGGTACCAGGCAGAGATGCAACGTCTCTGCCCGATTGTATCTGTATCCTAAATATATTTGGAAAATGGCAGGAATAATAGAAAATTAGTTGTTTTTGAATGATAAAACTTTTCAAATGGAAAATGTTTATGACCCATCTCAATTACATTTGGCAATTGGAGCAACATTTTAAGTAGAATACAGAAATTTAGAGAAATTCTACATATAAAATTGAATAACAGTTCTTCCTGTTATGAGTCATTATTTTATTTCTCAAATTATTGTACTTGGACCATGTGAAAATCCTGTTTAGCCAGACTGCTGCACATTGACTACTAAACAATGTAAAGTGTTATATATTGGACCTTTGACTCAGTAACTAAATTGAGTTCCAAATTCCTAGGATAAGACTAATATTTAAGCACGTAAATTTCTTAGGTTTTATATTTCTCTCATATTAAAAGACTTGAAAGAGTTCACTATTTTGCAAGATGCCATTTTCCAGTATTATTTCCACCAATCTGTTTATATGTTGACTAAAATATCAGCCGGAGATTTTGGTGTACATTGGAGCAAGGTCAATATATGTTCATGACCAAAGAATCTTGATTTTTAACAGTATAAAATCTGGACAAGGACTTATCTTAATCATTAAATTATTCATAAATAGCCACACAATTCTGTGTAATATAGAGTAGTCATTGGTTTAATATTATTTAATAGCCTTAGTGTTTTCTTATCTGAAAAAATAGACTTTTATAATGTTCTTTAATAGATAAACTGCTTGAAAATGCCCTTTTATTTTAGGATTTTCCTATCCCCTTTGGATTCTCTGACAGCAACTACATAATATGTAATTCATGTTATTATTTGATGCTGAATTCTGAGGTCAAAAAAAGCAAGAGATTAATGGCCCTGAAGCAGATTTTACACCTGTTCTGGAATTGCAGTCTCTCGGGTCAGGGCTTCATTTCTGCAACTTATTGAATGTGCAAAATTGAGTCTGTTTGCTCATCCTCTAAGCAAATCTGTTGGTTTGCTCTCGTTATTGGGATTTACCATTGCCAAAGGTTGTGAAGCATCTTTATAACAAATTCCCTAAAGAATAGGCTGCTATTTATACCTGTCTGCTCAGAAGTTCTAGTTAAGCTTGCATAAATCTTCAAGTCATCCCAGAGCTAGATCATGGCTAGGGAAGTGAACAATGGTGTCTCAGGGTCACTAAACACACTCGTGTGTTCCCTGGACCATGCCTTTCCTTCATGGTTTTCTCCTGCTTCTCTAGAAACCATTTTCCTTTGGCTACAGTAACCTTGCTCTTTCTAGGCTATTGTTTAAAGCTTCAGACATTTCTTGTGCATCAGGAATTATATTTTAATGAGCTGCTTAGCCCATTGTAAAGGATCCATTAAATTTACTGAAAATGTGCAGTGAGGAATATGAGAGCAGGGCATAGTATCATGTTAGATCTTCTATTTCACATGATTCTTTCCATCTTTTCTGCAAAAAATAAAAATCATTCTCTGAGGTTGAATGCTGCTTGACTGTCATCACACAGGCAGTCTTTGGAGGGATATGAACTCTATCAAAGTCCCCCTTTTTTATTGTGTCAAAAAACAAAGTTTCCTTTTCTTCTTTATCACCAGTAAACTTTTTTTCTCCACAAGGAAACAGAATACATCTTAAATGTCAAACTTATCCTCAGACAGATCTTCACAGATGCTGTTTTAAAAGTTACTATTCACATATCCAAATTTAGCTCTCATGGAATCAGTTCCAAATTACACATTTGTTTATGTATATATGTACATTCTGCTCTTTTGCGGTGAAGCTAGTGATATCAGAACACTGCAAAAGCTCCTAAGTTTTGATGCATTTAAATTGTTTTGTTTTTCTCCTTTAGCCTCACTGCTGAGTTCTCCACAGTATCTTATATTCACTGGTTCACTGCCACCATCCTATTTGCCACTGGAGTAGTTCGCTGCTTTGTCATCTCCTCACAAAATGACCTTCTTTTTACATTATTTCAATTTTGCTTAGATTTTAACATTTGTATACATTTTTTATGTAAATAGTGTTAAAGAGGGTGCAGCATTGGGTCATAAGTTTTTACTTTTCATTTATGTATGGAAAACATTTTATTTTGACCCTTTGCGTTTCTCCTTCTGATTTTAATATTCCTGGAGCGTTATTGAGCATCTGCTGAGTGCTACAATCTGTTTTTGGTCATGGAGATAGGAAACTCATTAGAAAATACTCTCATAGCTTAGAGTACTCTCAGTGTAGATGGGGAGGCAGTGAACAAATGATAACAGTGCAATGCAAAAGGCCCTCTGGTGGCGGATTAAATAAACTACCAGTTCACAGAGGGGGAAAGCAGGTAAGCGGACAGGCAAGCAATTGAAGATTTATTGATGAAATAGTTTGGTACTGACGAGATGACAAAAGTATGATGGCGGAGAAGAGACCCCACAGGGAGGTTAATACAGAAGACTAGACTACAAGGGGCTTTACAGAAGGAAGCATCTCAGACAAAAGTAAAAAACAACTTATTGAAAATTAATATACCTTTTATCACTTTGAATTTTGGATATTGGTTTATAATCAGTTAAACAATGATATTTTAAAACCTGGATATTACTGAATATTTATGTCAGCATTTTTGGACTTTGGAAAAAGTAAAGTAATTTCTGGGAATGGCAAAGTGAAGTTTGTGGCAAGCAAATGTACTGTCAAAAGGGAAGTCATGGTAGTTAATACCTGATTATTAGGACATGTGTCATGATAAAAGGGGACTGAGTATACAACAGCATAGTCATGTTTTTGCCATTGAAATATAATTCTGACTAGGTCATATACAACAATTTTAATGTCAGAAATAAGTAAATTCTACTGTGTTATGGGTGTTAGTGTGTGTTCAATCAACCTCATATATGGAAGGAAATCCACAAATACACTTCCCTATGTTTAGTATTAGAAAATTTTGTTAGGAAAACTTATATTCACCATGATTAATTGTAGTTATTTTAAAACTTAAATCATATGGCAAGCTCAAACAATAAAGTAATAGAACTGTATCTCCTATTTTCCTTCATTTTATGTAAGTATCACAATTGTAGATTAGATGGAAAGGGAAAGGGAGATTCATTATGAATGAGTACTAAGAGCTTATTGATTCTTGGTATATATTTGCAACTGAGAAATACATTGTCTGGGTGTAATCTTTATAACTTGCAAAAAAAGCTTGGGTGAACTACAAAGATATAGTTGAAGCATCAGTGTAAAAATAGGCAAAAAAATAAACATCAATGGTTATTGATGTTCAAACATTAACAAATGCTCAGGGTTATGCTAAATATGTAAAATATCTACTAGAAACATTAGAAAATATTATATCAGTAGTTAACTTCTAGTTTCTAGAAGCCAGCATAAAGAGGGAAACATGTAGCTCTTTTGGAAGAGTTACAGTATCAAAAAGATAAAATCTCTCTTTGCTTATCAAAATTTTAGTAGAAGTTTCAGCTGGTATATAGGAAATATAGGAAAGGGAAGGAATTGAGGTTTACATTCCCTTAGCATGGGCAAAACAAAGGGAAAGGTGCATATGAAATTTGTTAATTTTAAGGGTTTTGTAAACCTGTCAGAAAATAACTTCACCATATAAATCATTAAAGTTTCCAAAATAAACTTAGAAATTCAGGCAAGTCTGCATTTAGTTTCTCATACATTTTTTCATGTTCGCTATGTAGAATTTCACATTTACATTAAATAGTGATATAACCCAGCTGTTATGGTTTTAAGTGGGACAATGAAAGTTGTTTAAAATATTTGATATAAAGTAGTCAGTCACATCTATCTGTTTTGAAGGCTTATACCTTTAAGAAACTCCCCTTGGATAATGAGTGACATAATCATCTTGAAATCAGCTTAAAGAGCAGGAGAGTTAGAAAGAAACCAATCTTCTTGGAAACCATATATTTAAGAACTATATATTTGAAAATTTTAAGCAAAACATGTAGACAGTCCAGTGATTTTCAAGATATGAGACATAAATCTCTGGGATTGATTACAAATTTTTAAAATCAGAACTAAATCCACATAGCAATGCATTTTCTTAATAAATCTGTATTTAAAATGTACTTAGTATTAAGTTAATGGCTTCCTAAACATTTTATTTTGAAACTATTTTCATGCTGAAAAAAATGGAAATCCATATTACATTCAAAGACCTTTAAGCATGTTCATTAAGCTACTCAAAAAACCCAAGTTCCTTCATTTTGTTTTGTTTTTGTTTTTGTTTTTTTCCTTCTTACACACTCATACTTTCATGCCCCTGGTAAACCCAGCTCTTGAGGAAGTGGACATTTCTGCTACACACAGAAAAATGTATCCTTCAAAAATCTTGCATTAAATGCTCTCAATTGCACTCTTGCACTAAATGCTTTCATTTCTAAGTGAGTTGGGGGTGGAAGTTAAACTATTTTCAGCCCAGTGGTGATTATTTTGTTTGGAACTTTTGAGTAAATTAATTTGGTCGCTTTTGAATCCCAAACAAGTAATACATATTCTGCTGCCAATCCTGATTTATTTCCCCTAAGAAGATAAAAATAACTCCACTCAAAATTTGTAACTTCATCTACAGTCTTTCTCTAAAATAAGTGCCTGAATCATATAATTCAGAATAATTTGTAAGAATAATTAAATCTTTAGCCTTTGGATATGTGTGCTTTACTCCTGGCTATTGATTAGAACTGCATATTGAAATAAAGTGAAGTTTTCTCAGACCTAAAAAAGAGAATCCACATTTCATTTTTTTAACTAAGCTTTTAATTTTATAACAGTTTTAGATTTACATAAAAATTATGAACATAATACATAGTTTCCGTATACTCTGTAACCAGTTTCTCTTATTATTAACATCTTATATTAGTATGGTACATTTGTTAAAGTTAGCAAAAATTTACAAACCAATGCAAATACATTAAAAATCAGCTAAAGTCTGTACTTTGCTTAGATTTCCTTCATTTTTGCCTAATGTTATTTTGCCAGCCTCCCATTGAGGGCTCATGTCTCCGTGCGCTCCTCGTGGCTGTGGCAGCTTCTCAGACTTGCCTTGTTTGATGACCTTGACAGTTCTGGCGTTTTTAGTTAGGCACTATGTAGACTGTTCCACAGCTGAGATTTTCCTGATAGTTTTTTTCTGATTGTTAAGCTGGGGTTATGGGTTTGGGGGAGGTAATGTACTATTTTCATCACATCTTAACAGGGTACGTACTGTCAGCATGACTTATCACTGTTGATATTTACCTTAATAACACAACTGAAATGAGGTTTGTCAGATTTCTCCACTGTAAAGTTTCTCCTCTTTTCCATCTTTCTGTGTTGTATTCTTGAACAAAGTGACTAATATACAGTCTGTAATGGAGTGGGGAGCGATGCTTCTCAACCTTTGAGGGTGGACTATCTATATAAATTATTTAGAATTCTACATGGGAGATTTTCCTAATCTTCATTTATTTCTGTATTCAATCATTTACTTATATCAGTAATAAACTCATGGATATTTATCTTATCCTTTGAGTTGTTATTTGATGCTACTTTATCTTGTTCAGTGAATTCCAGCTTTGGCCCTTGACAGTCATTCTGCGGGGCTCCTTCTCCCTTTGTCATATACCCGTAACTGTGCTTGGTTTGTTTATTTGGATGGTTGGTTGGTTTTGTTTATTTTGTTTTACTTTGTTTCTCAGCATTTTATTACTTTCTGGTGCTAGGTTGTTGCAGGATCCTCTTATCTATTTCCCATCCCAGTCCTGGAATCAATGATTCTCCAAGCAGCCCAGGTTCCTTTTATTGGAGAATAGTGTTAGAAAGCAAAGTCTCTTCCTTAGGTGTGGTCATCACTGCTGGGGGATCACTGCTTCTTGGCCCTCTGAACTGACAGAGCAAGGAGAATTATAGTAACCTGTGCATTTTTATATTTATATAGTATAGTAACCTGTGCATTTTCATATTTATATAAATATGTATAAATATTTCTATATGTAAGCATGGATCTATATGAAGCTACACATGAGTTCATACTGATGTCTCCGTCTCTAACACTACATGACACATGCATTATCACCTTGCTTATCTGTAACCACCCACTCCAACATTAAGAGACCTGAACCTCAGTATCTGCCAATCACTTAATTGTTCAATTCCAGGATATGTGTATCGATGTATCAGAATTGCGAACCCATACAAGTATGGGGAACAATTTTATGAACTAGAGTACACAGTGCCTATGTAAAACTTTTTTTTGCTTGATCTCACAGACTCAGCAGTCTTCCCCTTCCCAGCCCTCACCGAGGTCGTCTCATATGTCTGCGATACAGTCGGATCGTACTCTTCACACTCCATCCTGGGATTTACCCAGACTCTTAAACGATGTGTTTTAATTTGCATACATTTTAAGGCGTACACTTTGTACTGTGAGTTCTATAGATTTTCACAAATGTATCCACCATTTCAGTATCACCCAGAATAGTTTCACCACCCTACTGCTGATCATTTTACTTGCTATAATTTGCCTTTTCCAGGATGTCTTATAATTGGAATCAAACATTAAGTAGCCCTTTTCAGACTGGCTTCTTTAACATAGCAGTATAAGAGTTAGCCATTCCTTTCATGACATACTAGCTCATACCTTCTTATTTCTGAATAATACACCATTACATGATGTATCATGATTTGTTAACCATTAGTCTATACTGATTGCTTCCAGTTTTTAGCAATTTATATAAAGCTACTATAAGTATTTACATAACAGATTTTTGTGAAAATGTTGAGTTCTCAGATCAGTTGGGTAAACAATTACAAGTGCAGTTATTGGACTGTATGGTAAAATTATGTTTACCTTGTAAGAAATTATCAAATTGTCTTCCAAAGTGGCTGTACCACTTTGCATTTCCATAGCAATGTATCAGAATTCCTGTTGCTTTCTATCTTCGCTAGCACTTAGTACTCAGTGTTAGTTCGTTGGATGTGAGCCATTCTAATAGATGTGTGGTGACATCACATTGTTTTAATTTGCTATTTCCTAAAGATCGTGAGCATCTTTCACATGCTTATCTAAATGCATATCCAAGAGGATATATAGATACATTTATCTGTTCCTATCATTTGTCTATTTTTTACTTGGTTGTTTGTTTTCTTGTTGAGTTTTAAGAGTTTTTTGTATATTTTGGATCAAGTGCTTCATCTGAGATGTATTTTTCAAACACTTTTCCAAGACTGTGCTTGATTTTTAATTCTCTTGAGTCTTTTACAGAGCAGAAGTTTGTGGTTTTAATACATTGTAACATCAGTTTTTTTCTTTCATGCATTGTGATTCTAGTGTTGTATCAAACACTTCACTACTGAACCCAAAGTCACCCACATTTTCTCCTTGGTTTTCCCCCAAAAGTTTTATATTTTTGCATTTAAATTTGGTCTATGACCCATTTTGAGTTAATTTTTGTGAAAGGTGCAAGGTTCTGTGACCAAATTTGTTTTTTTACATGTAGATGTCCAGTTTTTCCAGACCATTCTTTGAAAAGACTAGCTTTCCTCCACTGAATTGTCTTTATTCTTTTTCAAAGATGAGTTGATTATATTGTGAGTATATTTTTGACTCTTATTCTCATTGTTTTATATGTTTATTCTTTTGCCAATACCACACCAACTTGATTGCTGTAACTTTATAGTAATTTTTAAAACTGGATAGTTGTGAGTCCTTCAGCTTTGCTTTTCTTTACTATGTAGTGGCTGTTTTAGATCTTTCTACATACACTTTACAATAAGTTTGTCAATACCTATAAAATAGCTTGCTGGGATTTTGATTGGGATTTTGCTGAATCTGTAATTCAAATTAGGAAGAACTGATGTCTTAACATTATTTAGTATTCCATCCACAAACACAGAATACATCTGCATTTATTTAGATTTTTTCTGACTTCTAAAATTAAAATATTATAGTTTTCTGTGTAGATACTGTATTTTGTTAAATATAGCCATAAATATTTATTTTTTGATGCTACTGAAAATGGTATTGCTTTTTAAATTTCAAATTCCAATTGTTCATTGACAATATATAGACCTACAAACATACAGTTAAGAGACTTTTATATACTAACCTTGTGTTCTGCGAATATTTCTTCTGCTTTGTTATCTCTTTTTTTCTCCTGTGGTATTCCAGTTATGCTATGTTACGCCTTTGGAAATAAACCCACAATTCTTAGATATTCTACTCTTATTTTTTAAATTATTTGTTCTTTTTGCATTTCAGTTGGGAAATTCCTGTTTCTATCTTCAAGTTCATTGATACTTTTCTTAGGCATGATGAAGCCATCAAGAGAATTTTTCACCTCTGTTATAATGTTTTCATTTATAGTATTTCCTTCTGATTCTTTTGTTAAGTTTCCATCTCTCTGCTTGCATTACCAATCTGTTCTTGCATGTTTACATTTTCTGTTATGGCCCTTGATGTATTAATTATAGATATCTTAAATTCCCTAACTGATAGTTCCAATATCTGTGTCATATCTGAATCTGGTTCTGATGCTTTTTTATGTCACTTCAGACTTTTTTTCTTGCTTTTTAGTATGCTTTCTGTTTTTTTTTGTTGTTGTTGAAAGCTATGTATCAAGTAATAGAAACTGAATGAAGTAATGCAACCTTTAATGTTTCTATGTCATTCCCTGGAAATTAGGCTGTATTTGATGTTTGCTATAGCTATACCTACAAGATGTTTCAAATTCTTCTAGTGTCTTTCTGTTTGTCTGTTCTGTTGACCTTGAGCCTCCCTAAGTATTCCTCCTCAAAGAGAGTTTGTATCCTGCAGTTGCTTCAGCTATAATCTGTTGTTATTGTCTTGATGCCTGTTGATACAGTGGTAAAAGGTGCAGTAGTGGGGAAGTGTTCTGTAATTTTGTGATCAAATCTAAGTCTTTTAGTGGGCCTGTATTCTTGGGCTATGGACTTCACAAGTGTTTCCTAGTTTTTGTCCCCACCCTAGATGAGGCAGGAAGGCTAGACAGGCTGGGAGTGGAAGAAATGCCTTTCATTCAGGCAGGTTAGAGTGGCTGTGCTATTTTTCTTGGAGAATAGGTCTTTTTTAAAAGAGTGGTCTAAGGGCATTTCACGATGGTTCCTTCTCCCCACTAGTGCTACAGTGATATCTTTCTCAGCTATTCATCATGATATCTAGTTAAGTTTCCTGAGGGTAAAACCCCAGAAAGTGTGGGGAACCCACTAAGAATGCAGCCTCCAGGAAGTTCTCATTCTCAAGGTAGTCCACATTGTGCCTCTAATAATATATCAGAAATACTGTATGCTACCACAAGTTTCTGGTTCCAGCAGCTTTTCTCCATGTATTCTGAAATTGGCCATGATTCTCTGTATTCACCTGTCTTTCCATATTATGCTGTGAGGGTGATTCGTTCTACAACCTAATTCTCTGATGATTTCAAAAAAATAATTGATTTTCAGTTTGTTTAGCTTTATCACCTTGTAAGGATGGGAGTGATGATTTCCAAACTCTTTATATGTCAGAATTAAACTGGAAATCCCTCACATTTCATTTTTGTATGTCTAAAAGATTGGCCTGACACACGTGCTGAGGGGTGAGCTAGCACAATCAGTTTCATGAAGAAGCTTTTCAGTCATCACTAAAGAAAAACTCCCCCATCTCTGCTGTGGGTATGTGTGTGTCTTTCCGTCATCTGCTGAGTCATTTCTCTTAGTGACCAAGACGGAGGAGTCACCGTGCTTATAGTTTCCTCAAAGAGCCTCTCTGGAAGCTTCCCCTTCTTCCTGTTTCTATCAGTCCTTAGTGCATGGTTCCTATTGCTGCCAAAACTGTCTCTTTGAAAAGCTTCTCTTTTCGTGCTGTCTCTGCAGAGGAGGGGCTTGGGGCCTGCTTCCTTTTTTTGTGCCATTTCTTTGTTCACTACCATGCCTCTAGGACATCACAGAATGATCGGTGCTTCTAAAAGGAATTGCAAGGAAGAGGGAGAATTTTTAAAAGGAAAACTATACAAAATATATCTTTCTTACAGTCCAAGCAAAAAGTGCTTCTTAATTTAAACCTTCACTGTGTCACCTTACGGTTATTCCCATTTCTTAACTTTATTCAAAGAAAGAAAGTTCTCTTTATCTTATTCACTTTATCATCAACAATTATTTATTGGGCTTGATGTCAGAATACTAGAATATAACTATGAACACCTCTCCATTGGAGAAACCCCATATAATACTTTTAGAAATCAGAAAGCCCCCAGGACATCTCTATTTCATAGCAATAAATTTAACAAATATAGTTATCTTGTCTAAAGACTACTATCTGGTCTAAAGACTTCCATAGTTTATCCCCACAAGAAGTCCTTGGTGGTTTTTAACATTCCAAGTCTAGTCTTCAAGAACAATTCGCTGCTGTGTGTGAATACTTCAGAAAATCCACACAGGGTTTCAGAGAAGCAGTTGGTGTGAGCTTTAGGCATAAATGATACAATTTTCTGAGTATCTAGGCTGTATTTTAGAAACACACACACACATACACACACACACCACACACATACACAGGCCCCTCCAGGGAAGAAACATTAGTTTTAAAAGATATTGCCATCCAATGAGGAAGGGAAACATATTGCTGATTGTCCCTTACTTCTCTTAACTGCAAGTTGTTTCTTTCATAATAATTGAATTTCATTATTATTCTGGAGGAAAAAAATGTTCAATAGCTGGGACTTGCAAACTTCCAATTATAAAATAAGTCACGCAGATGAAAACCATAGCACAGAGAATACAGTCAGTGATACCATAATATCTTTATATGGTGGCAGATGGTGACTGCAGTTCTCATGGTGAGCACTTTGTAATGTATGTAATTGTTAAATCACTATATTGTATACCTGAAACGAGCAAAATATTGTACAACTGTACTTTAACAAATAAAGTTGAGACATATTTCTTAATGACATTTAGCTAAAGAAATATAACACCAAATCTCTATAATTTTCAATGGAAAATCATTTCAAATTATTAGACAAAGACTATTCTCAAGTTGCAAATTTCAGGATGGATATTTTCATGAGGGAAGTAGGGGAAATTTTTCTGTTTGATTGGTGTAGTGAAGAAGGGAGCATTTGGCTAGGCCCTTCTCTCTGCTTCACTGGGTATGACACAGTGGGTGAATCTTAAGAAGGAGAAATTTGAGGAGGTAGAGGCAGGCAACTGCTTTTTTTCTGTGGAAGAAAGTTCTTATTTTAAGATTAAGTTATATCGGCTTGGGGTTCTGTAAGGTAAGTATAATAACCCTCACTTGGAGGAATCAGCTAGGCTTTCTTTCTGCCAGTCTGCACAACTCCAAGGGCGCCATTCCCATGGTGCTCAGGTGAAGAGCATGCCCTGGAGCCCAGAGCCTCTTACATGGATTACAGTGCAAGTGAGCTCCTAGAGTCGTGCAGCAACAGCTGGTAGTGGCAGAAGCCTTTGGAATAGTGATTTTAATTTTCATGTAAATTACTTGTAATTTTATTTTCTTTGGAGAGTCAGTCAAAAATCAACCTTCCCCTTCTCCTGATACCTAATCAAGCATTTCTTCTCAAGGTTTTCATGGTCCTTGCTGTCCTGCTATCCAAAATTGGTCTTCTTGTCAGTTTCCCCACTAGCTCTAAGCTCTGAATCTATTCAGTCCCTGTACCAATAGAATCAAGCGCAGTGCCCGTCACAAAGGAAGTGCTCAGTAAATGTTTCCTGAAGGAAAAGTAAATTATTCTCCATGAAATATACCCAATTGCCTTGCATTTTTTCTTCCTAATTTTATTTTCAATTTAGTTCGCAGAGAATGTGCAGTGCTTCTATTTATTAAATTAAATATCTGCCTGAAGCAGCATATTAAAAACTAAGCTTAGTTAAATCTCAGTTTCCTGTGATCCTTATATAAGTTGCTCATTGCTGCATCTCATATTAGCCTGGTTCAGTAGTTAGATAGCAATTAACATGAATGCTTAATGATCAGTTTCCTATTCTAATATATTACTAATGATACATACAGTTTAAAATGCTTTAGGGTTAATTATAAATGCTCATAATTTGCCTACACTTTTGACTGACTGTACATTCTTATACCAATAATATGATGAGTAATTTCAGACCTGTGCAGAAGAATACTGGTCTGCAGAGGCTCAACATCAACAACATTAACCCTTCAGTTATCTCACATCACCTAAACTATTTCTGAAACTTCTATTTTATCATCAATGATGCAGAAAAGATTTCTTTGAAATGTGACTTAAAGTCTCAGTGTTTTACGATAACAGAAAATATACTCTCTTGAGCACCTATCACCCACAGAATTTATGGGATGAGGCATGAGTCTCTCCTTTCTTCCCTGTCTCTCTCCCTTTCCATTTACCTATACCTGTTCTTTTTCTTTTGAGGCCATTTAAACATTGTTTTTTTTCATATATGATTCTGTGATTCTAAAGTAGCTGATGAAGTTGGTGGATGCATATTAGGCAGAGCAATCCATTAGATAAAATTTCTGTCTTATAAGATAACACGAATGTCCAGATATAGTAATGTAACCATCATAGGCCTGTTTTATACTCTCATGTAGTCTTCATCCCTATAATAAAAAGCTGAAGTGATGCTGTGTAGTTAGATTGCTCTTATCATGTCACACTTTTAACTTGCTTTGTAACCTATGAATATGTGAATATCTCTAAGTTAAACTATAAGCTTTCTAGTCTCCTAGGCCATAGCCGTGTATCATATTTCTTTTCTCTTTTCCCCCAACAGAATACAGTGTTCATGGTAAATATTCAGTGATTATTATGACTATATTATTTAGGTAAAAAGTGTATCTATTTGTTGAGTTATTTAGCCTACCTAATCATTCTAGAATGAAGATAATAACTGCTACATGCAAAAGAAAACTAAAAGGCAGTAGTTTGCATTTTATTTACTAAAGCAGGTTTAGCCAAAAGTGTAATAACTCTTCACATAATGACTTGTGACTAGTAGCTCAGCAAGGCAGTTCAAAAAATGATTTGCACAAGCCAACTTCAGGAAAGAGATCTAAGATCAAGAGGAGAAGGTAGTCACCTTGGAGTTGAACAAAAAGGTTTACAAATGCAAAATTAGAGTCAGAAAGATCCTAGTTCTCAGACTTTAAAATTCACTGCAATATTGCACTGAAGCCAAATCAAAGATGAAAGTAATCCTTATCTCACGGCTCTTGTATTGTTCCTTTATATATAGTCACTACAGTATAGTAAGGGCTCAATAATTGCTTATTGATTAATGTTGACTGAATAAGTCAACTGAATAAGGAGAAACATAGCTATGACCACCACCACAAAAGCATGCTGCGAGTAAAATTAAACTATCTTACTCAGAAATGGAATTGGAAATAAGTTGGCTGCCTTCAAAAACATATTCCAGAATGGTACTGATGACATCATAATTTTGTGGGCCACTTTATTATGCTTTTTATTCATGCATGAATTCAACATTTAATTATAAGTACTAAAGTAATATTTAATTAGAGAGTTAAAATTTAGAAAATAAGTGGCAAATGACTTACAAGGAGAACATTCTTTTTACACTTGATTAAACTGCTTTGGTCATCATGTATCATTTCACTCCTTGCCTTTGAATAAAGATACTCTTTGTTTACTCTTAGCACACTTCAGGAAATGTAATTAAAGGCTGATGTGTAACCAAGATACTGCGTTATGTGGAAACACTTTCTGTGGCATACAAATTAGTTGGATATGCAGATTTTGTATAATAGATAAGAATTTTCAATAAAATCTCAAGCAGTGTGTTTGAAAGGGAAATATTAATAATTTGGTGCTCGTTTCCAAGTTCCCTTCACCACTTCCCGGTACCTCAAATGAGTGATTCATTTATATTAAATTTCCAGTCTTGGAAATCCCTTCCATTGAGTATCTTAGACTTAATTTGCATGAAAGTGTGGTTATTTTTTGAGATTTATGTATATCATTATATTATTTTCAGGTGTACAACATAATAATTTGATATTGTGTACACTGTGAAATGACAAGCACAGTTAAGTCTAGTTCCCCCTATCACTATATAAAGTCACATAATATGCAATGAAATATCATTGACTGTCATCACCATAGAGGGCATTATAGCCCCTTGACGTATTTATTTTATGACTAAAGATTTCTACCTCCTGACACTGTTCTTTCATTTCAATCACCCCTCAGCCGCCCTCCCTTCTGGCAACCACCAATCTGTTCTCTGCAATTATGAGTTTTGTTCTGTTTTGTTTAGTTATTTTGTTTTTTATATTTCCCCATGTAAGTAAAATCATATATAATATTCTTCCTTCTCTGCTGACTTATATTACTTCACATAATACCCTCAAGATCCATCCATGTTGTTGCAAATGTCAAGATTGAATTTTTTATGCTAATAGTATTCCATTACATATAAATACCACAACTTTTTAATATATTTGAATCAATGGGCACTTTGTTTTTTTTCCATATCTTGGCTATTGTGAATAATGCTGCACTGGACATTGGAGAGCAGATATTCTTTTGAATTAGTGTTTTCATTTTCTTCAGATAAATACCCAGAAGGAAAATGTTTTATCATATAATAGTCCTATTTTTAATGTTTTGATAATCAATATAGGATTTTCCATAAATGCTACACCAGTTTACATTCCCACCAAGAATGCATGGGGTTCCTTTTTCTCCATATCCTTGCTAACAGTTGTTATTTCTTGTGTTTTTGGTAATAGCCAACCTGATCAAGCATCGTTTCATGTGTCCGTTGGCTACCTGTATGCCTTCTTTGGAAAAATGTCTATTCACTTTCTTCCCATTATTCACTGGTTGGTTGGCTGGTTGTTTATTGAGTTGTGTGAGTTCTGTATAAATTTTGGAAATTAACCCTTTATCAGATATATGATCTGCAGATATTTTCCACCATTTAGTAGGTTGCCTGTTTCTTTTCTTGAAGTCATCCTTGGCTGTGCAAAAGCCTTTAGTTTGATGTCATCTTGCTTGTTTATATTTGCTTTTATTGCCATTGTTTTTGGAGTCCAATCAAAAAACATCACCAAGAGTGATGTCAAGGAGTTTGCCACCTATGTTTTCTTCTAGCTTAATGGTTTTTGGTCTCATGTCCAAGTCTGATACATTTTGAATTAATTTTGTATATGGTGTAAGAGGGTGGCCCAGTTTCATTCTTTTGCATGTGGCTGTTTAGTTTTCCCAACACCATTTATTGAAGAGACTGTCCTTTCTTTGTTGTATATTCTTCCCTCCTTTATCATAAATTAATTTTCTATGTATGCTTGGGTTCATTTCTGGGCTCTCTATTCTGATCCATTGATCTGTGTGTTTTTATGCCCATACAATGTTTTTTTGACTACTGTAGTTTGTATTATAGTATCAAATCAAAGAGTATGATGCTTCCAGCTTTATTCTTCTTTCTCAAGATTGCTTTGTCTATTTGGGATCTTTTGTGATTCCATACAAATTTTAGGATTGTTTGTTCTATTTCTGTGAAAAATGACATTGGAATTTTTTATAGGGATTGCATTAAATCTATAGATTGCTTTGCATAATATGGCCATTTTAACAATATTAATTCTCCAATCCATGAGCATGGGGTATCTTTCCATTTATTTTTTTCTTCCTCAGTTTTTTTCCTCAAAGTCTTCTCAGTGTACAGGTTTTTCACATCTTTAGTTAGATTTATTCCTAAGTGTTTTATTCTTTTTGATAAAATTGTAGGTGGAATTGTTTTCTTAATTTCTCTTTGTTGTAGTTCATTTTACATGGGTAAAAATGCAACAGATTTCTGTATATTGATGTTATAGCCTGCAAGTTTACTGAATTCGCTCATTACTTCTAAAAGTTCTTTGATGGCATCTTCAGGGTTCTATATATGTATATATATATATATATATATATATATATACATAAATGTCATCCACAAATACTGACAGTTTTACTTCATCCTTTCCAATTGGATGGTTTTTCTTTCTTTTTCTTGTCTAATTCCTCCAACTAGGACTTCTAATACTGTGTTGAATAAAAGTAGCAAGAGTGGCCATCATTGTCTTGTTCTGATCTTAGAGGAAAGCCTTTCGGCTTTGTGTTGTTGAGTATGATGTTAGCTGTGGGCTTATCATATATGGCCTTTACTGTGTTGAGGTACATTCCCTCTGTGCCCACTTTGTCGAGAGTTTTCATGATAAATGACTGTTGAATTTTGCCAGATGGTTTTTCTGCATCTATTGAGGTGATCATGGTTTTTATCCCTCATTCTATTAATGTGGTGTATTGCACTGGTTGATTTGCAGATGTTACACAGAACATCTTTGTCTATCCAGTTTGTACATATCCTTACATCTGAGGTGAGTTTCTGGTGGGCAGCATATAGATGGATCTTGGTTTTCTTTATTCATTCAGCCACTGTATGTCTTTCAATTGGAGAATTTATTCCATTTAAATTTAAAGTAATTGTAGATAGATAAGTACTTATTTCCATTTTGTGCATTGTTTCTGGTTAGTTTGTAGTTCTTCTTTTATTTTTCTTTTATTCTTGCTCTCTTGTGGGTTGATACCTTTCCTTAGTATTATGTTTATTTCCATTCTCATCTTCTGTGTATCTATTATAGAATTTTTCTTGTGGTTACTGTGAGGTTTATATATATCAGTATGTGTGTGTATGTACACTAACTTGCAAAGTTTCTGCTGAAAAATCTCTTTATAGTGTTTTAGGGGTTCCCTCATAAGTAAGTAGTTGTTTATCCTTGCTGCCTTTAAGATTCTCTCTTTATATTTAATTTTTAACATTTTAATTATACTGTGTCTTATTGTGGATCTTTGGGTTCATCTTATTTGTAACTTTCTGGAATTCTTGGATCAGGATATCCAGTTCTTTCTGCAGGTTAGGGAAATTTTAAGCCATTAAGTTTTCTGCCCTTTTTAGCATCTCTTCTCTTTCTGGGACCTCTATAATCCAAATGTTGTTCCACTCCATGTTGATCCATAAGTCCCTTTTAAAATTCTTTTTTTTTTTCTTTGTTGCTCTGGATGAGTTTCACTGCCCTGTTTTCCAGACACTGATTTTTCTTCGGTTTCATCTAGTCTGCTGTTGCAACTCTCCAGTTATTTTCATTTTGGTAATAATATTTTTTAGTTCTGTGACTTCTGTTTGATACTTTCTGATATGCTCTGTCTGTTTGTTGAAGTTCTCTTTGTTTTTATCCATTATTCTCCCAAGATTGGTGAGCATCTTTATGACCATTGCTTTATCAGGTAAATTACTTATCTCTTTTTTATCTCATTTGTCTTATTTTACTTATCTCTCTTTTATCAGGTAAATTACTTTTCACTTTTGTATTACTTTTTTTCCCTGGGGTTTTCTCTTGTTCTTTCATTTGAACATATTCCTCTGTTCCCTCATTTTGCCTGACTCTGTGTTCGCTACTCTGTATTAGGCGAAACAGCTCTCTCCCATTCTTGAGGAAGTGGCCACAGAAATACTGGGGGTGAGTTTCAGTCTGCTGTCTGTGCAGTGAGTGCCCTGCATGTGGTAGCCTGCTAAGAACTGTGTCTCCAATTGTTTCTGTCCCATGAGCCCAGGAGCCCAGACCCACAGGCCAACAGAGCCAGTCATTCAGGGAGCGTCCTTTGTGTGGACTTACGCAACTTGCCTGCTTTGGCAGTGTCTCAGGCAAGTGCCAGGCTGTGGCATACTTACCCACTGTGTTTAGCGAGGTGGGTCATGGGGGGCCATGGGGTCCAGGCAAGCAACACTAGCAAGGTGGAGGGAGAGTGCAAAATTGACACTCACCAGCACCTCTATCCCCAGAGAACGTTCCAACAGACCCTTGCCTCTCCCACAGACACTTTAAGATTAACCAGTGCATCTCCTTCACATATGGCATAAGACTTTTCAACCTACTTATTTTGCACTGGATCCCAAGGCAAGTGAGACTATGCATGAGTCCTTTAAGAGCAGAGTCTCAGTTTCCTTCAGCCCAGTAACTCTGGGGCGAAAATCCCTGGGGCAAAATACCTTTAAACTGAAATCAGTCAAAAGGAGAAATAAAGTGGGAGACACCCATTTCTTACAAGCAGTAGTCCTCTTCTCCTCATCTGTGACTCTCATGACCCAGCTGCAGGAAAAGGGACCCCACCCAACCTCTCTGGTCCAGATATGGCCTCTCTAGACATTGTAATTACCTATTGATATGGAGATGACTACCTGTCTCCATCCCTAGGAAACACCTATTGATATGCAGATGCACTAAGGCTAAGCAAGAGATTCTGGAAATCTAATTTTACCCATAGCCCACCCCACCAGAAATTTCACTTCACAATCTACTCATTCCCCATCATCCGCAATGGCCCCTGTATGAGAAAACAGGAGTACTATAACCAGACTAACAACATACAATAACAACAACAATGAAATCATGATAATCCTCAAACCAGAGGAATCAGCTAGGTTTGAAGTCCTCTGCAGATTAAGTCCATAGCATACCCATTCCACAGGCAGGCAGTAGGTGAACAGGTAGAGGGTTCAGGGCAATCATCACATGGCAGCTGCAGCCAGGGAGCGCATCCAGGCCACAGAGACTATAGAAGAAAATAATCTTAAGGGCAAAAAGATACATGTTTTAATGACACGAATAGGTAAATCTTGTCCATCAGGTAGGATGCATGCAAGAGAGTGGTCCTGTGATAGGACAGTGTCAGGAATGGGATCTCATGCTGGTCTAATATACCAGACCTTCATCCCCCTCCCTGTGGGAGTTACAGATGGGTCAATATATAGGGCTATGGGAGGTACATGCACTGGCCATAAAGATAAAACAAAACTTCCCTGTAAGATGCTCTTACATCTGAGATGTTTTGGATAAACTACCATGATCTTTGGGGGCCATTCTGCTATTATTTGAGGAACACACAGGAGGCCAGCTTCCAGGCCTTTTCCCCAAGGTGCCAGAAGGGCCAGCCATCATTGGTCCACATGTCAAAATGTCCAGGGCCATGTTCACTCAACAGAGTCCCCAGAGTTTAACACAGTTGGGGCTGGCAGCAGGATGTTGCTCTGCTGGCCATATTCTGGCTTCAATAACTCCTCTTTGGTTTGCACATACTACTGTACAAGAGAGGCAGCAATGTGTGTTAGCATGTCCACAGGGCTCAAGGCTCCTTTCCAGGGCTTCTCATTCAAATGCTGTAGCACTGTCCATAAGCAAACTGACCAGCCCCAAAGACTATTGGTGTACAATTTCAGGCCAGATTTCAACAAACCATTGTACTTTTCTATCTTGTCTGCCCCAGTAGGGTTTATGGTACATGAAACTTCCACTTTATTCCTAATTGCTCCACCCATTCTTGTAACGCATGTCCAGTAAAGTGGGTGCCTTGATTACTCTCAATCACCTGTGGCCAGCCCCTTTTGGTCATTTGCTGATCTGCGTGATGTGCAAGAAAAGCAACCAAAAGGCCAGTAGCTGTGTCCCCACAAGTCATGGCATACTATTAGCCTTCTGATATGGGCAGAGGCCCAATATAGTCTATCTACCACCTGACAATGGGTATTGGCCCCTTTACTATTGTCTCATGTTGCTGCGGGACTCGGTGTTAAGTACCTCTTAGAGCACACAAGATACTCCTTCTAGGCTCTGCTAACTTCTTTAAAGGTCAACAACAAGTCCAAAGATGGGCTACACCCCAAATGGTCTTTTGCACTGCCTGAAGCAAATGCTGATTAACCATTGGGCTACAGCAGAGGCAGGCTTTCTTTCTACCAGTGCACCTGGGCCAATGTGTCTGCTTCATCATGCCCTGAGGATGCCAAAGGTAAATGGCCAGTCACATGACATACGATAACAGTCTTAGTCTGACCAGAGGCCCATAGGTCTTGCCACAACTCTTTCCCCCAAAGGTGCCAGTGACCAACCATTCAGTTGACATGATACCTTGTCGGTAACCACAGAGTCAAGCCTCAATAGATGGCCCAGCTATCAGTGCAGACAACTATAGGGGAGGGCTCCTGGGTGATCACGAACCATATGGCCCACAACTCAGCCCATTAGCTACTCTTTTCCTCTCCATCTTCCATCCATATTGTCTGTCTTAGGATGGAAAGCCACAGGGCTGCCTGTGACTAGAGCTGTCTGTATACCAAGCATCTTTGGGTATAGGGGCTTTTCCCCCTTGGTAAGGGATCTCAGCTACCAGTGGCTCAAAAGCAAGTTCTGGTTTCCACTGGTTTACATCACTGGCTCCAGTAAGCGTTGGAGTTCTGCACTTAAGGGGCTAGTGGAGAGGGCATTATGCTGCTTTAGATATGCCCCCCCTTTTGGCCAGTATTGGTGTCTGTGCCATTCCACTCCATACATAGCCTTTGGGTCCAGTCTTGTACCTATCCCACGATGGGATAGGTGGTTATTACCTTGGTCAGAGCTGTTCCAGTTATGAGCTTTGTAGCCAGCAAGGTGTGGTACATGCTTCTCTATCAAGGTATACCAGACCTCTGCTCCTTTCCATAGTTGTGACCAGAGTCCAATAGGTTGGCATGTCTGTTCAAGCTGCTGCCAAAGACCCCCATCCATAACCATCTTCATCTAGGTCACAGGGCCTTAATGAGTCCATTACACTCAAGGTCTATTCGGCCTTAACTGCTCACTTAGCAGCAGTAAAAGCAGCTGCACATGTCTCATTCCAGTCCCGCCTGATGCCCTTTCATACCAACAAGTATAAGGGCTTCAGAGTTTGTGCCAAATGGAAGTTAAACACTCTGTAGTATCCCAAAAGACCCAAAAACTATTGTAATACTGCCACAGTGGTAGGGGTATGGAAAGCCTGGACCTTGTCTTTGACTGCTTCTGGGATAACATTAGTTTTACCTGACCAGATAACCCCCAAGACTTTACAGACATACCAGTCCCTAAACCTTGGTGCTGTCCACAGCCCATCCTTTCTCCTGACATGTTGCAGCAGTCTAGGAACTGCCCTTTCTAAATCTGCAAGAGAATCAAATGTAAGCATGATATCATCAATGTAGTGATACAATTGCACTATTTGCAGTTTCTTCCACGTGGACAAGTTCTGGGCTACAAGTCCATGTCAAATGGTGGGACTGTGGAGATATATCTGTGGAAGGACACTGAATGTCCACTGCTGGCCTTTCCATGTAAAGGCAAACTGTTCCTGACTTTCATGTGCTATGTCAATAGAGAAGAAAGCATTAGCAAGGTCCCCAGCATAATATGTGTCCCTAGTTCATGACTGAGGGTGTCCATAAGGGCTGCTGTGAAGGAGACGACAGCATGCAAAGGGGGTGTGCCTTTGTTCAATTCTCTGTAATAAACGATCATACGCCAAGAGCTGACATGCTTTTTCACTGGCCACACTGGGAAATTAAAAGGATTATAAGTGGGATTTATGATGCCCATTTTCTCCAACTCCTATAACGTTTCTCCAATTTCCTTGTTATTCAAAGGTAATTTATATGCTTAGTATTTGTCACCCACTGAGGGACAGGCAGAGCTAACTACGGGTGCATACTGAACATGTCCCCTCAGAACTGCCTTTACCACATGTACCCTGAGTCTGAACTCACCTGCAGTGGTCTGTAACCACAGACCCTACAGGATATCTACCCCCAAAATATATTCAAGGATGGGAGACATGTACACAGTATACTGCTTTGGGGGTAAATGCCCTATTCCCAGTGTGATTTGGGCTTTCTTCACTCTAATTGCCTTACCCCCATAGCCATCTATCACAGCAGGGGTTCCAGGAAAATACCATAAATCAGAGAACATTCAGCTCCTGTGTACACCAATGCCAGGACACATTGTACGTTCACAGGGGACCAATGAGTTACTAATTCTACATGTGGCCTCTGGTCCCCACCACATCCCCCAAAGTTGGGACCTTGATGCCTGCCCCCTCCGTCAAACTGCAATGCCCAATCATCGTCCTGTGGAGGTAAGGGCTCAGGCGGACTCTGAATACTGTCCTGCAGGAAGTCTTGCAGCGACACAGATTGGACATGGGGCTTTCCCTCTAGCTTTCGTCCTGCACCTCAGTGGCTGGAACTGCTGCTCTGGCTTTAATTGGTGCCACAAGGCCCTGTTGGGCTGCCCATAAAGTTCTTCTTTCACTACCATCGCCTTTATCAAATCAACCCACATCTGGGTCCTTGAGACCTTCACGGGGCTTTTTGCACCTGTCCTTTCTGTCATAGCCCATACTTCCTTCCAGGCTCTTATTGTTTCAACTTCCTGCAGATCTGCTAATGTATAAGAAGCCTCACTTATGAGTTGCCCTATGTGGGGGGCAAGAATAGTCACTAGGTACCCAAAGAGAGATGGGGGGTCTGTATGGAGCACGAGATTTCTCATTCCTGTGGTGAATAGCTCTTCATCATGGCCCTGGGGGTCCATGTTGTAGATGATATTTTTCATGCCCAATTCCCATAACACCTGCTGGAGCTCTGCATATGTTTTCCAGCTAGTGGGTAAGTATGATAAATCACCCTGATTAGGCCAAACTGCCCTGATGGCTGCTGTCAACCAATGCAGAAGCACCTGATTCCATATGAGATGTGATGGGCACTTTGCAACTGCTGCTGGAGGGAAGGGTGAGTCAGTGAAGCCAGTCTACTCATTTAAGAACCCAACATAACTATGTTTTCCACCCCCATATCCCAGAGATGCAGAAGCCATGTAGGCAGAGGTTCTGATGGCTTCTGCCCATACCAGATGCTCATGTCCGCCAGCTCATCCTGGGTATAGGGGCAGAGCATGGAGTGCTCCACACCCTGGAGAGGGGGCAGCTCCTCCCCCTAAGGAGCTCACAGTTGTTGTATTTTATTTTCTTAATCACAACAGGGCGGGCCTTTAATACAGGAGATGCTGGTGCCTTAGGTGGTGGTCTCGGCAACAAATAGGCCCTCGGCCCCACCCCCTCATCCTCTCCCAACATCTCCTCCACCATCTCTGGGGCTGTAGACACTGCTCTTTTCTCCCCTTCCCCACGGCTTCCTACAGTGAAGATTCCCCTGCTGCCGCCTCCCTCGCTGCTAACGTATCTTCAAGGGCACAACCTGACTTCTCAATAACTGCCCTCTTTCTTAAGGGCATCCCATAGGTCATTACCCAGCTCCTCTAAGCGATGCTGAAGTGTGTCTCTCTCCTTGATAACCCTTTCCACTATCTTGATAAACAGACATCCTACAATCCTGGCTGCTTCATGGCCACTCAGGGCCTCTAAGCAGTCTTCTATTTCAAAGAAGACCAATTCACCAGCTTCCAGTGTCTCCATCCTTCCCCAGTTCTGGGGAAGGCCCCACCCTCTCTAAGAGGTGCTTAACCCTATACCAATTCCCCACTAGGGGCTCCCCAACTGGAAGCACCACGGATAGGGAGCTCCTGGGTGAAGCTGTGCCCTCCACCACTGCAACCACTGGGGCCTCCCCACCATCCACAGATGGCCTTCTGGGCATCTCCCCACAATCTCTAGGGGCAGCCCACCCAAGGGTTGCACCCATGAAGACAGATTTCGGGTTCAGAGTTCCTGCTGATTACCACCAGATGTAACTCCGGGGAGAAAATCCCAGGGCAAAATACGTTTGAAACCAAATTCAGCCAACAAGAGAAATAAAGTGGGAGAAACCCATTTATTTCTTACAAGCAGTCATCCACTTCTGCTCGCCAGTCTCTTTCATTACCTGGGTGCAGGAAAATGGACCCCAACCAACCTCTCTGGTCCAGAAATGCCCTCGCTCACCCTTGTAATTACCTACTGACATGGAGATAGACTACTTTTCTTTACCCCTTAGAAACACCTATTGATATGGAGATGCACTAAGGCCAGGCAAGAGATTCTGGAAATGTTGCAGTTTAACCCACAAGGCCTTTGTGTCTCCTGGACAAAATTCCGTTGGTTTTTAAAGCCAGACTTTTGGGGACCCATCCCTCCAGTACTGGTCACATGAGTTGTGGTGCCTGATTTGGGGCTAGAACCCCTCACTCCTCAGGGAAATTCTTACTTGTGACATACCCCCACTTGTAGCTCACCACACTGGGAGTGGGGTTTTGTGGGGTTTGTGGGTTTTGTATCGCAGCCTCTTGATGGGGCCATCTACGCATCTCAGGGTGACCTTTTAATCTTTTGCTCTGGAGGAACTGTTCAGATCTTTTTCAGGAATATTTTTATATTTAACTGTAGATTTGGTGCATCTGTGAGAGGAGGTGGGTTCCGGGTCTTCCTACACCAGGCTCTTGAACCATCACCCAAAGCTTTTTTTATAACTTCCCTATTTACATTGTTCAGATCCATTTAACTTGAGTATTTTGTCATTTAGTGTAATAACTCATCAATCTGTTAGTGCAACCTTTCTTTATGTTACTTTTCTTAGTGCGGTGAAATGTGCTTTTTTGAATTCTTGAAATGCTATAAACCACCAGATTGCTAATTGCTTTGGATGCTGTGAAAAATAATTACTCCACATTAGTTTTGAAATTTAATTGACAGTGTAATGCATTTAACTAAAGACCTGCAATAAACTATTTCTAATTACAGAGGGTAGTGGAGTGGAAAAGTAGGCTGTAAAACGTTACAAAGAAAACAATGTTTTCCCTATTATGTTAAAAGTCATTGTTGATATAACTTTTTCAGGGACAAAAAAAAAATTACCCCAAATGGGACATTCTTGATATTAGAAAGAGTCGTAGAATAATTTTACTCATGTAAGATTTTTTTAATTACTATTTTTGGATATATTGTACAAGTGATGGATGTCATATATTACCTCTACCATGTTTGCACTAAAATTTCTCCTTCTTCATTTGGCAGAACTTTATGAGGTAGATAATCATGCTACTGCCAGAATGAATGATCCTGATCACTGACCTGTATTCAATTTATTCTGCATCTGAAGGGCATTCAGCTGAAAAGCTATGCCAAATTTTAGATGCCATTGAAATATGTAGATATATTAGGAACTGTGTCTGTTCTTAGTTCCCAAGGTAAGAACTTCTTGTTATAAACTGATCTCTGAAAATAACACTTGGAAACTGATACAAGGAATTCCCACAGTCTAGATACTTCATAAATTGGGGTATAAAAGATGTTAGGTTCTTTGAAGATGTGTACTATTTTCATTGCCCTCTGGCTCTGGGATAATACTGATAATTGGCATATTCTTCTCTTCCTCTCTATACCACTGATTAGAAAAAAATGTCTCCATTGGTATTTCATCAGATTGCTTATTTAATTTCAAATATGTACATTTTCCAAAAACAGATAACTAAAATGAGTGACCTGTTTCAGGGAATGTAAATTATTTTCAGAATTTCAGAAATTGAAAAGGGATAAGAGGAAGGAGAAAATGCTGGGCTGGTGTGAAGCAATAGCCCGTAACCCGCACAGAATCCCAAACAACACGCGAACACCTGAGGTCTCAGGGGATGTGGCTGATGCCTCACAAACCTCCACATTGGTGAGTCAAAAGTTATTTTTGCTCAAAATGGCTTGTATGTAAATGGAATGCTAGGGATATGGGGAAAGAGAAGGCTTTCTAAGTAAACATTATTCTTGTTTACAATGATAGTTGCATTTGTATTACATTGTTCATAGAGATTCAGTTGAATTAATGGATAATAATAAATATATTAATGTCATATCATATTAGAGTTTATTTCAGATTAAAAAATAATATCTTTTTATTTCTTTGGACATTGCCTTTCCATTATTAGTGATCTTAAAGAGATATTTAAAGTTAATATCTTTCATCCTGTACTTGTGTAATGTAATTAATGGAGGAAAACTACAGAATTATCCAAACATAATGAAAAATAAGAATCATACTTTCTGTGTTTTTCTATACATATTCTAAAAATGTCTAGGAAAAGGATTAAGAATTATAATTTTCATATAAAATTGTGAATTATTGCAAAAATTATATGAATACTGAATCAATAGTATGCTTTTGTGTTTTGTTTTTTGGTTTAAATTTAAATGCTCAGCTTGAGGTAACCACTATTTCTCAATGATTAGGAATGAGAAATCATTTAAAAAAGAGTATTATGCACCCTTTGTTAAGATTTTGACTGTAATATTCTTCATTTTAAAGAATGAAAATTCCACTCAGTCTTTGAGTTTTAAGTTGACATAGTAAATATATCTTAATTGTTATTTTACCATTTTGTAAGAATGCAGCTGTTTTCATTAGCCTTACTTTTAGTTGATGAATATATAATAAATATGAGCAAAGATTTTAGGTTGTTTTTACTTCTGAGTCTTTTGAAATGTCTACTTTTTTACGTAGAAATAATGATCCTGAGCAAACATTACTGGGTGTCAAGAGAAACCATCTTGAAAGAATAGGCCTTCAGCTGACAAAACATAGAAATGGGAATCCTCCTTATATTCCTTACCTTAGACTGTGGGAAGACAGCTGAGTGTATGAAGAAATGGGTGCAACATGATTGGATAATGAAAGCTCTAGGGAATAGGTTTTTTTGAAATCATCATCTGCACTGTTTTATTTGACATTCACATGCTCTTTTGTAAGTTGTTATTTTCAATAAAACTGCTTGGCATGAGTTAACACCATTTAAAACATGTGTGTTACACATTATTTATGCATATAGCTGGACTTTGTTAAGTGTCCTGCAAGAGCTAAAATTTTTTAAATAAAAAATTATTTCTGTGATTTCATTAGAGTGGCCTTAGTGCTTAATTCCTATTTCATAGAACCATAGGTCAAAACCATATGAGATCTTGAGCAAACATTTGGACTGACTTTCTCTTATAATGGGTAACCTAATATTAGCTTTATTTTAAAGATGTGTACTATGGCCCAGAGAAATTAATTGGCTTTCCCAGTGTCACCTAGCTAGTAAATGATGGAAGGGTTACTGGAGGCCAGGCTCCTTAAGGCAAGGCTTCTCCTGGTGTGCCACACTGTCCTCACATTCTTGACAACATTTTCTTCCCATTCCAGTACTTTCAGTAGAAAGAAAAACATATCAAGTTACCAACTTAATGAAATCCAATCATTAATCTTTTAAATCTAATGCTGTATTAGGAAGATAACCTCTAGCCATTGTAACATAACTCAAACATCTCAGTTTCTTAGAATAGAAAAATAAACTTTCTTTCTTACATCATAGCCCATATGTCTTGGGTAGCTCTCCCTGAAGATTCATTATCAAATGACGGTTCAAAGGTACAGCCTCCTTCCATCTTTTGTTGTTGCCTTCTTAAGCATATGGCCTCTTAGGTCACTGAGAGAAAGGCCGGAACTGTGTGGGCCACTGTGTGTGCGCAGCTATGAAGGAACCTGGAATGTGCGGACATACTTTCATTGGTCAAACACAGCCCTGCGGCCCATCTGAACTGCAAGGGAGGCTGGTAAACATCAGGAAGCCATGTGTCCAGGAATAGCAGATGGGAATCAGTGAGCATCCAGCCCATGTCTGCCACAGACCTCCTCTCTGGTTGTGAAATATTCATGTCACGTTTCCACTTTCTCATGAAAAAAGATTATCACTTTCCAAGAGAGCTCACTAAAAAGCCTTTCAGTCACTGAATTCAGCCAGCATCCATGATCTCTGGTCATCCTTTGTCCTCATCAAATGGCGATGATGGGGAATTGCCCATGAATGAATTCCCTGTATTTTTCAACCAGCTCCCAACATATGTGTACACCCAATATACAAGAAAGAAATAAGAAAGAAAAACCACAATAAACACTCATCCTTGGAAAGAGGAAGAGTCAAATAGACGTGGAAATCATAGGTGGAATCCTCCTGGGTGTACACTGTAACATCTCTCTAACCTAGAAGTCAGAGAGGGGCTTTGCGCTCTGACCCTGCTCCCTGAGAGACCTCTTTGCCCACGATGCTTTCTAGCCTCTGGATATGCCCCCTGAGAAGTTCCTCCTTCTCTTTTATTCTCCTTGTCTCCAGATGAGGTGCCTACTGTGGAGTGCACAGCCTTAAAATATTTTTTACCTATTTGGGGAAAATTATGGGATCTCTTGCTTGTTTTAAGTCTTAAATATTGCAAGGCGCATGTTCCTAGGTTCAGGGTATTTTAGTACTCCGATCCTTGGAATCTTCACAGGGTTCTGATCTATTTCCTCGTGTGCCCAGGAAAGCTCTTTTCTGGATGCTGTTCATTTCCTCTTCTCTCATGTCTCTCTCTCAAGATGATACTATCTCGAAAGTAGTACCCTTAACCAGACCTTTGTCCAGAGATACCTTGTTCAGCTAAGAAGTTTTATTCAGTATCAGCTCTAAATCTCATATTTGCCTTGAGTCACATTATTCAAATGCAAAATTTTATTGGGTCTTTGTTATTCAACACTTTAATCAATGTCACATCGCACCATTTGGGGTTTGCAAGAATCAGACATGTTGTCCAGGAAGCCCTGACACTGGTTAATTAGTTCCTGAGCTCATGATTCTTTGTTAACACCTTGCTGAATGGAGCCAATACTAGTCAACATTATTAAGTTTTGTTTTTCAATCGATTTTGAAAACCTATTTTCAGCCCAGAAATTCCACTTTTTGCCAAGAGTTTGGCCAAAGCATCATGCAGATAGATGGCTTTCTACCTTCAAAATCTGTTTCCTTGCTACCCACTACCCAGTCATTAAGAAAATGCCATGTATTTTAGATATTTGCTATGATAGCATGAGCTTTGGCTACCAAATTCTGTATTTGGAGAGTTATAAAAGTTGGGATACAGTCAGGAGAACAGAAACAAGAAATTTTAGCACAGAATATAATATGAAAAAGTATTTAATTGGCTCTTGGAAGACTGAAAAAATTTAAAAGGTAAGCAAGTTTATTAACCACAAGAAGTAACAATCTCCCTGCCAAGTAGGCTGGTGTTTGAACAAAAAGGCTAACAGAGCTTCTGTGCAGCAAAGGACACCATCAGTACAACAAAAAGGCATCCTGCAGTATGGGAGAATATAGTCATAAATGGCATATCCAACAAGGGGTTGGAACCCAAAATATGTAAAGAGCTCACACTCCTAACAACCCAAAAAACAAATAATATGACTAAAAAATGGGCAGAGGATCTGAACAGACACTTCTCCAAAGAAGAAATTCAGATGGCCAACAGGCACCTGAAAAGATGCTTCACATCGCTAATCATAAGAGAAATGCAGATTAAAACCACAATGAGATATCACTTCACACCAGTTAGGATGGCCAACATCCAAAAGACAAACAACAAAAAATGTTGGCGAGGATGTGGAGAAAGAGGAACTGCTGGTGGGAGTGTAAATTAGTTCAACCATTGTAGAAAGCAGTATGGAGGTCCCTCAAAAAAATAAAAATAAAAATACCATTTGACCCAGGAATTCCATTCCTAGGAATTTACCTGAAGAAAACAAATCCCAGATTTAAAAAGACATATACACCCCTATGTTTATCGCAACACTATTTACAATAGCCAAGAAATGGAAGCAACCTAAGTGTCCATCAGTAGAAGAATGGATAAAGAAGAGGTACATATATAAATGGAATATTACTCAGCCATCACAAGAAAACAAATCCTACCATTTGCAACAGCATGGATGAAGCTAGAGGGTATTATGCTCAGTGAAATAAGTCAGGTGGAGAAAGACAAGTACCAAATGATTTCACTCATCTGTGGAGTATAACAACAAAGCAAAAACTGAAGGAATAAAATGCAAAAGACTCAGACTCCAAGAATGGACTAACAGTTACCAAAGGGAAAGGGACTGGGGAAGATGGGTGGGAAGGGAGGGATAAGAGGGAAAAGGGGGCATTACGATTAGCAGACGTAATATAGGTGGGGGACACGAGGAAGGCAGTATAGCACAGAGAAGACAAGTAGTGACTCTATAGCTTCTTACTACGCTGATGGACAGTGACTGTAATGGAGTATGTGGTGGGGACTTAATAATAGGGGAATCTAGTAACCACAATGTTGTTCATGTGATTGTATATTAATGATACCATAAAAAAAAACTTAACAGAGAGGCCCTCATCCCACCCTCAGACTCTTGAGAACAGATGTGTCTAAGGGGATGCAGAGAACTCAGGCACTCAGAGGGGGCCCTAAAGCCCTGGGCCCTGGCCCGTGGAGGAGGCACCATTCTCAGCCCTGTGTAGTCACGTGGAAGGATGGGGACAGTGCAATAAAGACAGTTCAGGAAGTGTGAAAATTAGAAACTGGACCCAACTTCCACGGCTGATTTAATAGAAGTGTTGCCTGGATTACACTAACAGAAACAGAGGGTAAGCAAGCAGTGGGTCCTTTTTCCTCCTGTCCTCTGGTTTCCTGTAGCTCTAGCACTGGCAGCAGCTGACCAAGAGGTAAATGTCAGAGGAGAAATCTCATTTGAAAGCTCTCAGTTCCAGCATCTTAAAATACAATATAGAAGAATAGATTTAAAGCTGAGGGGTGTTAGCTTTGTGATGAGTATAGAAAATGAAGAAGAGCTTTGACAAATAAACTCAGAAATTTCAAAGGCTTAACACAATGAAGGTTTGTTTTTGCATATGACTCAGTCTGATACAGGACTTGACCCTTCAACAATGAGTGCAGAGGTTCCTGCTCTTCCCAGCTCTTGAGGATACTGTCTTAAACACAGTGCCTCTGAGGTTATTAGGTAAAGAAAGGAGTATGAATGGGTGATCTTGGAGATATCTGGTTAGGTTTGAAAGTGACATACCCCACTGCATTCATCAGAATTCTGGGAAATATAGTCTTTTATATGATCAGAATAAGGAAATTGAGTGAATTTAGCCAGCCTCCACACACATGCATTCCTTCTTTGAGAGGTAGCATTTTTGTCCTGCATTTCTATTTTGTATACCCATGCTTTTATTATTACTTCTCTGCCATCATCCAGAGCATTTGAAGTTTTCCTGTACAAATCATATCCCATCTAAAGGTGATGAGGAGGAGGAGGAAGGCTGATTATTATGTGTCAGGAGTTTTTTTAAGCATTGTGCACATATTCTTATTCTTAATACTTGTAAGAATCCAATGAGATTGGTATGGCCCTTATCCCTATTTCATGGATAAGGAAACTGAGGCATAAGTTATTTATGTAATAACTGGGAAAGCTGGGATTTGAACAGTCTTGGCAGTCTAAATCTTAAGGGCCATTCTGTTGTGTGCCTCCCAGGTTGTGGGGAGAAGCAGCATTATTTTAATTGTATACATTTTGTTAAACTCAAAGATTATAAATGAGATAATATACTATAGTGTGGCACAAAGGCAAATAGGACATTTTGTTTATAATCTCATGATTATATATGTCTTTCAGGTTATTCTGTGTTCTGTATGGACTGACATATAAATATGGCCAATTTCATAGCCATTTTCACCATTGCATCCTCAAAAACTGACCCAGTTAAAAGAATAATTTTTTTCTATAAGGCAATTCAGACCACCTGCTTTTTAAATTCAGAAAATATTTAGCTTAAAATCTTTCATAAAGAATACTGAAAGATTTGCTGATAAGGAACTATCTTCAAAAATGTGACCCAAGGGTGGGGGAGCCCCTTTTATGATCAGCAGGGAAGAAAACTGTCTTTCAAATTTATTGTAAGACAAGTTTACATATATATATAAAAGGAAAACCAAAACACCTTATACCCACTACACTCTTAAACAAGTTCCTGAATCAAATCAGAATTTCAATATTAAATTTAAAATGAGAGCAAAAGAGATCATAAGAATCAGAAATAAGGTGAAAGATTTTAGGACGAATATAGCTGAAACAAAACCTATGGAAGTCAAAATAGGGAAATGAAATAAAAAGTCATTTTAGGTGGTCAACAACAACTCCAGAGAGTATTACTTTCCTATAATCAGTGATGATTCTGTGAGGCTATAAATAGACTGCAGTTAGGTAGAGAAGAAGACCCAAGTGTCACTCTGTTTGGTGAGGTGATTTGCCACTTCAGACAATTGTATTCATCAACTCAGGGCACATTTTCCATCCTTCTAATGACATGGTCTGGGTGAGGTGGTACTTGCTACTCTAGAAAAGAATAAAGAAGAGATACTAGATAAGAAAGCTTTCAAGGAACTGTGCGTCATACATACATACATATATATATATATATATGTATGTATACACAAAGCCTTTATGTTTTTCAAAGCAGTCTTTATATTGATTGTTTCATTAGAGCTCAAAACCTTACTGAGATGTACACAATACAAATTTAGTTACCTAAATAGGTAACAAAACAGAGATGTTGTTAAGAGTTTAGATAATTCACCTCAAATCATAAGGGCCCAGGTCTTCTAACTTCTAGATTATTTAGATACCACACTCATTATAAGAAGTTGATACTGTTGTTTGAATAATGAAAGTGAAAATACTGTAACTCCCCAGGTCACAGAACTCACACAGAAAGCCAAATAACTCACTCCAATAGAAAGTAAAAAGAGAATTGATAAACCTGATTTCTATATGATTTGAAACCCCAAGATTTTTCAATTTGTTATATATATATTGCTTTCCAATATGTTATTTTTTCCCAATTTGCTTATCTCTATGGATAAGAAATAACTTACTGATAACAACGTTTAAAAAATCAAATTGTAGCTACTGGACAAAGTACCTCCTTACATAGTCTGATAAGTATTTATTAATAAAACAAGCAGTTAAAAAGATTCAGAATTTATTATATCATAATCATTTATTTTCAAAAGGTTTTTAAAAAATCTTTTGTATTTAACATGTTGAAGATAAAAGTTGTACATTTATTAAAAATCAGAAATGAAAATGATATACTTTTATTTTGACTTCTTTTAGAAGCACATAAATGGACTGTATGTTTAATTGAAGAATGATACCGTCAACAGCTTTTTTGTTTTCCTCGTTGCTCATAGGCTGTACTACTATTTCCTTTGTTTCATATTAAACCAGTCTGCTTGGATAGTTGTGTAACATAAAAGAAAGTCAGCTCCTGAACTTGAGACATTTGTTTATTTAAAATCCCAGTTATTATCATATAATGAACACTATATATAACAATTGGTTACAAGTGATCTTACCATTTAAATGTATAATGTCACTAACAAGCAAAATTTGATGAAAGCATAGAAAAAAGTCAGAGCTTTTGCTATAGATAGATGAATACGACACTTTTTTCTTAGTCTATGTCAAAACTTGCAAAACTGAGGTGGAGTGGATATCATTTGCTATTGGAAGTAGTAGCCACATTCAAGTCTAATAGGTTGAAGTATTTTGTATTAAAAGGTAACAAAATGTTTAAAATTATTTTCCTTCTATTCATCTATTCATAACATTCAGCAGTGGAAGTGGTGGAATTGATTAGATTATGTTGCATTGAATCAATATATATATTTAATTACCAAATTGGAGTGAGGAATTATATCTGTTTGATTAATGACTACATAATTGGATCCAACTCAACTATCATTATGCACAGGAAGTAGCAAGTGAAACTGAGGGAGAAAATAATCCGCTTCATGAATTAGTGATATGGAGATGGTGCTTATTATATAAATTAAGGAGAAGGAGGATCCATATGTGTATTGCTATGCACCTAGATTATATGCCTAAAAGTCTCTCCCCTCGCTCTCTCTCTGGCTAGCTTCCTCATTCAGGACTCAGCATGCCTGCTGGAACAGCAGTGGCTGGTGTCACTCCTGTTGCACCCGGCTGTGTCTCACCCATTTATTCATATTATGTGCCAAGAATGGTGTTCTTTCCCCCCCCCCCATAGATTTATCTTTATCTGAAGATATTTATATAGCTATAGAATGCATGCTGGCTTATTTTCTGTTTCTCACACTTGGATGTAAGATTTAAAAGAGAATATCTGTCCTATTTACCTCTATATCCTGCTGTTTGGATAAAATTTGTGGATTGGATAAACATCTTTGGCAGAGAGCATGAACTGAGTGTAAGTGAGATTGTTTTTTTGCTTATAAAGCTCTGTTAAGTGGAATAGTTCATATATTTATCCCTTCTTATTAGAAATAAGAAGAAGGCCGCGTACCTTAAATATGAAAGAACTAATCTAAAAGATCAAACAATTCTGAGATGGTTTCTGGGACTGAAATTAAAAGTTACAGCTTTGAAAGCTAAAATCATGACTACAAAACATATGGTCTATTGTAATAAAATTCTGTCTTTGGTATAATTTAAAATATTGCATATACTTTTCCCAGCACATAAGACAATGAAATGTACATTTGTACTTAGTAAGAAATCACATTTACCAATTAATATTTACCAGAGCCATCTTTCTCATTCTCTTCCCAATTATTCCCATCATCTACTTTTAGTGGCTAAAGGAAAATCATACATCTGCCTATAGCAAATGGACTGATAATTCCCCATAAACAGTATCTCTTAAAAACCAAATAAAAGATGAATGAAAGAGGATTTTGCATATATTTAATTTCTCATTAAGCCTATTGACTCCTTGAGCAAGGGAAACAAAAGCAAAAATGAACACATGGGACTACATCAAACTAAAAAGCTTCTGTACAACAAAGGACACCATCAACAGAACAAAAAGGCATCCTACAGTATGGGAGAATACATTTGTAAATGACACATCTCACAAGGGGTTAACATCCAAAATACATAAGGAACGCATAGGCCTCAACAACCAAAAAGCAAATAACCCGATTAAAAAATGAATGGAGGATATGAACAGACAATTCTCCAAAGAAATTCAGATGGCCACAGGCACATGAAAAGATGCACTAATTATCAGGGAAATGCAAATAAAAAACACAATGAGATATCACCTTACACTAGTTAGGATAGCCAGCATCGAAAAGACCAAGAACAACAATTGCTGGTAAGGATGCGGAGAAAGGGGAACCCTTCTATACTGCTGGTGGGAATGTAAACTAGTTCAGCCATTGTGGAAAGCAATATGGAGGTTCCTCAAAAAACTGAAAATAGAAATACCGTTTGACCCAGGAATTCCACTCCTAGGAATTTACACAAAGAATATAATTTCTCAGATTCAAAAAGGCATATGCACCCCTATGTTTATTGCAGCACTATTTACAATAGCCAAGATATGGAAGCAACCTGAGTGTCCATCAGTAGATGAATGGATAAGGAAGATGTGGTACATATGCACAATGGAGTACTATTCAGCCATAAGAAAGAAACAAATCCTACCATTTGCAACAATATGGATGCAGCTAGAGGGTGTTTATGCTCAGTGAAATAAGCCAGGTGGAGAAAGACAAGTACTAAATGATTTCCCTCATTTGTGGAGTATAACAATGAAGCAAAACTGAAGGAACAAAACAGCAACAGACTCACAGACTCCAAGAAGGGACTAGCGGTTACCAAAAGGGAGTGGTATGGGAGGGTGCATGGGGAGGGAGAGAGAAGGGGATTGAGGGATATTATGATTGGCACATATGGTGTGGGGAGATCATGGGGAAGACAGTGTAGCACAGGGAAGACAAGTAGTGACTCTGTGGCATCTTACTACACTGATGGGCAGTGACTGCAATGGGATATGGGGGGGACATGGTAATATGGGTGAATGTAGTAACCACATTACTTTTTCATGTGAAACCTTCATAAGAGTGTATATCAAGAATACCTTAATAAAAAAATAATCTAAATCTATTGACTTGCTTTCAACAGACTCACCTTTAATTTTTTACTCTCAGCAAGTAGGCCATGTTGTTTATTTTCCAATGTCTTTTATGCATTCTGAAAATAAGTTATGTCAGGGCAGGTAAAGTTGGCAAGGTTTTTTTTTTAATCTCATTTTTTCCCTCCTTTTAATTCTTTATTTGATCATTTATCAGTTATTGCTTTTAATCTCTATTACAAAGCCTTTCCTAAGTACTGCCAAAGGCAATGGTGAATGAAAACTAAATTTTTATTAGAATATCTGTAAAAAGATAGAAGGTATCTTCATTTATTCATTTATCAAAACAAGGGAAATTAAGTACATTATGCCTATCAAGAGCTTTGATTTTTGTTAGAAAGTAAAATCATTAAAAAATATATCCCAGTGGCTGTTATGGAAACAGATTGAATTAAAGAATGCAAAAGGGGAGATTGGTGCTTCAAACATCACACCATGAAGAAAAATTACATTTGCTGTGCAGCTTAACATAGCATATTAACTTTAATTGTACACATACAGAACAATGTCAAAACATGATTATTCACAATAGTAATAACTGATCTAAAAATGCTCCTCATATGAAGAGATCTTTCCCTCTAGGAGTAAATCACAAGATCATGTTCACAACTGCTCTTTATCAAAATGTTTCATGTCTGTTTAATTTAGATATAAATTAAATTGTGAGCTCCTCAAAAAGATACTTAATTCTTAATAGTTGTTTAATTTTACTATCTGTATAGTTGTTAGAACACACTGTTTTTTAAACATCCTACTTTGGTTGTCTGGGGACCCTCAGACAGAGCTGTGTGTATGCAGTTGGGGAAGAGCTCATGCGAGTGTGTGGGATCCAGCTCCTCTGTTTCTCTCCACCCACACAACACAAAGGGCAAGGCTTCTTCTTCCTTGCATTGGTGGGAGGGCTGCTGTGCCTTCTAGAAAGGGAGCTGGCAGGATAAACTGGCTTGATTTTTGTTGAGTCAACTTGCTTTTGCCTCAGAATAAAAATTGTACCTGTAAATAAGTGGAACATGTCGGAGTAGGACTGAAGAATCCAGAGCTAATCTATGCAACCATCTTCTTATTCAGAAGATAAATGGGATAAGGTTATTGGATAACTTTATATCTCAAATACAATAATTAATAATAAAATAGTAGTATTTTTAATGCCCATGCTCTGCTAGGAGTTTAGATACATATCTCCAAACTTCATGGCAACTCTGAAGTAGTTACTGATCTCATTACAGACAGAGAAACTAATGTTCAGAAAGATTAGAAAAGTGGCAGAGCAGGAATCTATTCTAGTTTTTCCCAGTCCTTTGTGCTGTCATAGGGAATATTTTGTTCATATAAATATTTGACAGTTACATGACATAACATCATGACTCTTAACCTAGAACAACTGCTCTATTAATTCATCATTATCATTATTGCCTGCCTGAGGAGTGGTTTGGTATCCAGGGTTACATATTGTTGAGTCATAGTTTGGAACTCTGGAGCTGTCTGTAATGCAACAAAATAGGGGTAAATAAATTACAGAGGAAATGAGTGATTCAGAACTATTTGAATCACAGTAATCCCCAGTGTAGAAGGTATCTTCATTTATTCATTTAACTACTCTCTGTTGAGGGTGAGCTATGTGCCAAGCATTGTAATATGCAATAAATAGTGTTGAAAAATAAAAAGGACACAGTGCTTGTCATCAAGAACACTATTCACATTTATTACATATAAAAGTGGTAATCTCTTATAAGATTTTTATTTGCACCTATACTAAATGTTAAAGTGCAAATGAAATATGGTTTTAAATAGTGTTTAAAATGAATTTGGAGATGGAAAATATGCTTGTTGGATCTATTTTTGAAATGATTGACTGGTTGATTATCCTTATGGATACTAATAATTGTCAACTACATTTCTGAAGGAAGGGATAGGTTATTTAGTAGATTCTCTTATGTAGGCCTAATTTGTTTTAACTGTTTAGCACAATATTATCCAATAAAATGTCTGTTCAATATAGGAAGCAAATCTCTTAGGTTTAAAGCCAAAAGCAACCTTTTAGTTGATGGCCTGTTGAATTATTTTTATATCACCATAGTAATTGTCAACTGTAATTATTAGGTGGGATAATTCTTGAGTACAGCTTTGTGAATCCATGTAAGGAAACCAGCAACTCAAATGCAGATATGGTAACTTAGACACCTTTTTTCTATGTATCCAGTGCAGCCTACAGGAGTAAAATTTAATTTAACAATCCAGTAATTCTTTAAAGATAAAAAATTAAATAGCTTTCACACTACAGTTACCAACTTGTCAACTTTCACAGGCACATTGTCACACCAACCAGATTTTATTGCACATACTGTGATGAGACTGCAAACAATGGTTGGTTGTCTTGTTTTCATGGGTTAAGTGATTTCATCTGTGGAAATTCCACACACCAGCTCTATTCAATGGGTATAACATTGCTGATGCTGTTATTGCCTCTCACTACATAAGAGTAAACTTAAAAATTAGTGCAGCTGTATGCATAGTGTTTTACCAAAGCCCAGATATAGTCACCGTATTTTCTGAAATGTGTTATGATTAGGTCTGCTGTCACTGGTTTGTATTAATTCTTTCACAGAGACATACATACACTTAGAGAAGGACATTTAAGAAAACATGTTCTTTTACCTAGTTTTTATGCAATGTGCGTGCTAATGCTTGCATTACTAT
The DNA here is from genome assembly GCA_032199065.1 of Smutsia gigantea. NCBI lineage: Eukaryota > Metazoa > Chordata > Mammalia > Pholidota > Manidae > Smutsia > Smutsia gigantea. The sequence continues at coordinate 1,318,737 of JAVSCE010006701.1, read as the reverse complement.
AATACATTGATGCTGCTTCACACAAATACATGCAAAGCAAATGTGAAAAATAAGTCTGCTTCTCCATAGGAAAAATATTATTTTATTCTGCTTATTTAAAAGGAACCAAGTGGTTTTCCTATCAGATTAAGAGTGTTTTAAGTCATCTACTTTTCTTTAAATACTTGCCTTTCTACTCAAATCTCTACTTCCCCTTCAGATTAGTGATTCATATACTTTTCTTTTTAAGATACCAGAGGGATTACATAAAAATACAAAATAGAATTGATCCATAAAAGTAAAAAGAGATTTCAACAAATTACAGAAATGTAGAAGCAGAATGTATTTGGTTTCTTTATCAGTTTTGATGTCATGTTTTTCTAGAAATACGGTCATTTCATCCAAATGATACTAAATTCTGAAATTTATAAGTATAAAACTAGTCATATTTTGTAATGCTTACAGGATTTATAATGATGTCGTATTTTCTTTTTGATATTGGTATTTTTTACTAGTTTCTGTTTAGCATGATATTCCTTCCAAGTTATATCCAATATTTTCCAAAGAACAAATTTTATAGTTTGTCATTTTTTACTGTTGCATATTGGTTTTTTAACAGGTCTATTGAGATATATTCTAAATACTACCCATTTAAAGTCTATGAGTCAATGGTCTTTTAGTATATTTATAGAGATGTACAACTATCTGTATAATCTAAATTTAGAGCATTTTCAGCATCCTCAAAAGAAACTTGTATCCATTGGCAGTCACTTACCATCCCTCCCTCCAATGCCCTACTCATCTATTTTGTCTCTATAGATTTGCCTATTCTGCATATCTCATACAAATGTAATTGTATATGTGGTCTTTTGTGACTAATTCTTTTACTTAGCATAATGTTTCTGAGGTTGATTCATATTGTAGCATGTATCAGTATTTCACTCCTTTTTACTAGCAGATAGTATTCCATCGTATGAATATATCACATTTTGTATCCATTCACCAGTTGACTTGGGCTGTTTCTACTTCCTGTGTATTGCGATTAATGCTGTTATTAACATTTGTGAGCAAGTATTTTTATGAACATATATTCCTATTTTCTTCATTAGAGACTTGCAAGTAGAACTGATTGGTCATATGGCTGTTGCGGGCAGCTGCGTCTGGGGGCGTCTCTCCCTGGGCACTAGGGGAAGCAGTAGGAGAAACCCCAGCCTGTACGGGAAGGGTTCTTGACTCTGCACGAGAAAGAATTCTCAGACAGGATGAATGAGTATAGGTAACGAAGGAATTCATTAAAGCAAGAATAGTAGGGAATAGAAGCTGGCCTCCAGGTGGCTGAGAACAAGGAGACATCCCTGACAGCCCCAAAAGATGATACCAGGGTTCTTGTTTACAGAGCCGAAGAATGAACTTCGCAAACACTCAAGGTTGGCATGCAAGAAAGAGGCTTTTTATTGATAGAGAGAAGATACAGAACGGCCAGGCATATAGTGGGAGGGGCAAGGCTGTGCTTATAGGCTCAGCCCCAGGGGCTTTATGCCCGTTGCATCGAGGAGGGAGGGAAGCTCTTTGTTCTCTATAGGTTCCTCTCAGAAGGCCAGCTATATTTTAAGCCAATCAGTCTAAAGGTCATTTCTATTTTTAACTAGTATGCCTTAGTCAAGCTATGCATGCTACATGACTAATAGTAAAAATGGTTTTCACAGGGGAAGTTCAGTGAGCACCTTCTTATACATTGCTGAATTGTTTCAGCTGCAAATCTCCTGTTTTTCACATTCCAAGGTCCTTAGTAAGCATCCCATTTGTCCTTCCCAGGGCCCTTACCGTGCTCTAACTGGATGGGGCTGCTGCCCTGTCCTTCCCTGTCTCATGGTAGCTCTATAGCTAACAATTTGAGGAACTGCCAAAATGTTTTGCATAGTGGCTGTACCATTTTAAATTCCCAGCAGGAATGTATGAGGGTTTCAATTTCTCAACATTCTCTCCAGTAATTGCTATTGTCTGTCTTTTTTATTATAGCTGTCCTAGTGGGTGTTATATGGTTATTGTGATTTTTATTTTTAAAATTTGCCTAATAACATGACAGCATTTTTTTTCATGTGTTTATTTGCACCATATATCTTCTCTGAAAAAATGTCTATTCAATTGTTTTATTACTGATTTGTCATAGCTCTTTATGTGTTCTGGACACAAATCCCCAATTACATGTATGATTTTATATGCGAAAACATTTGCAAGTAATTTTTCACAGTTTGTAGACTGTCTTTTCACCTGATGATGGCATCCTTTGAAGCACAAAAGCTTTTCATTCTTATGAATTTCAGCTTATCTTTTTTCACTTTTATTGCTTGTGCTATTAGTGTTGTGTCTAAGAAATCATTGCCTAACTAAAGGTCACAAAGATTTTGTGTTTTCTCTTAAGAGTTGTATAGTTTTAACTCTTACATTTAGATCTGTAAGCCACTTTGAATTAATCTTTGTGCATGATGTGAAATCAGGATCCAAATTCATTTTTTTTGAATGTGGGTATTCATGCAATCCTGTTATTTAGCCGAAGTCCAACGAAGAGCTGCTCTACTCATCTGCTTGCCTGTCTAGAAAGATTTCCGACTCTGGAATTTTAAGAACCTTGGATTTGGTCTTTTCTGTCCATATACATTTATTATAAATGAAAGTAAGAATTTTATCCTAGCTTTATATTGTACGTATTTTATTTACTTATTATTTCATTTACTTGTTTACTATAAATATAATTAATATAAACATTTATATGCATGTACAATAGCATGGGCCTGCCTATCCAGAAGGCTGCACCGAATTGCGTATTTGCCTGTGAGCACAAGGTGCAACTGTAAAAAGACTGACTTAAGATCCAATATGTGAAAGCCAGTTTTATTTTCTTGTAATACTTTATAGAAATTGAGCAAGTATAATAAATCATGTATATCCTATTTTAGTTATATATATATTAATATATATATCACAAAAATTATTTTGAAGGACAAAAAGCAATCTGTAACTTCCCGCTTAGTGAGGTTATTTGGCAGGCTTTTTATCAGGTGACCAGTTACTGCTACTAGTCTGCTAAAGTTGCAACTATGATGTACATAAAGCAGTTGTTTTTCAAATGGTTTTATTTCTGTGTTAAACATGAAATTAACTCAGGTGCCAACTTACAATGACAATTTTTTGTTTTGTTTTGTTCTTAGTAGAGAACATATTGTGAAGTAAAAAATGTGTTGCAACTGCTTTTTTTTTTTAATATGACAAGACAACACGTAAGATGGCTTATGTTCATTGCCTTTTGCCTGTCAGAATGGCTGAAAAATGACGACAGGGCTCCCAGGTGCTCCTGCCGCCTCATTGTGGGCTGGCCTGGTGGTGAGGTCGTGGCCGCTGGGCTTTCCTTCTAGTTGTTCCAGGGAGGCTTTGATGGATACCACAAAGATGAGTGAGTGTGATGAACCGAAACAAATCATTCCATGGTAACTGTCCCTGTTTCCGTTGAAATATCTGAATTATGTGTACTTTATTCAGTTGTCTTTATAAATAAAATAACATGGTCCACACCCTGTTCTTTTTTCATACAAAAGCAGCCTTTATCACCCAGTCTAAGGTAAGAACAGTAAGTAATATTTTCAACCAAATGCTGAACTCAGCTAGATGAAGGAAATCACATCTAATCTTTCAATTGTGGATTTTTACTAGACCTTTTATTTTGCCAAATTGGTTAAAATAACAACCAGAAAAACAACTTAATTTTCCATTTCATCATCACTCTAGCTCATTTTATTCTCACATCAAATATATGTATTATGGACAGGTATTATCTCTTCTATTATACAAACAAGAGAAACTTAAAGACTAAGGAGCTCACTGAGGGCTACACAGCTCACCAGGGACAAGACCAACCCCAGAATCAGGTAGTCCTGACTTTCTACCATGCCGGCTCCTACCTTGTCCTTTATTCCCATGAATTCTGTACCTATTCAATTGCTTTGTGAAAGGCTTCACAGTTTATCCATTTGCCCAGATTAGAAAGTGCATCCCTTCTTGTCATGTACCTCCCAGTCCCTTCCTCATTGTCTTATCGAATGTACCACAGATGCATCTTTTCAATTTGTCCTCACTTCACTTCATGCCTTCACTCTCACGTCTGCCCTGTAACATTCTGATAGTCTCCTAATTTGTATTTCTTTGTCCAAGTTTTACTCTTTCTTATCTGTTTTGAACTTTGCTTGAAAGTTGTCTTTCCAAAATGTAAATGGAATCCACTGCTCTAAAACCATCAGAGGCTCAGCATTGTCTATAATACAAACTCCAAGCTTGTTAGTGTGGTGTACGAGTGAGGACTCCACACTCAGGCTCTGTATTTACTATCATAAATCTGTAAGTGGCTCAAGCTCTACTACACCAAAGAATTGTCACACTGCAATAAAGACCACAGAAATGCTGAATACCAGCTGACCAATTCTCCTGGGCTGTTTTCTATTATCAACACTTGACTTCATGGATTAGCTTTCCTGCTTCCTTTTCCCTGAAACCTTTGATTTGGCAGTTTGGCTTTTTATTTTCCTTTACTTCAATTCACATTTGGATTTAGTAAATACCCTGACTCTGGACTTTAGACTTGGTTCTAACCTGGCAATTCCTTTTGGGTGTTGTGCCTGCAAAATTCCCTTAGTTCGAAGAACAGAAAATTCGATGGAAAGCCATCTGGCCCTTATTCCCTTTATAATTCAGAGTTCAGTATGGGAAACAAAACTACTCTAGAAAGTCAGTTTGGATGGGAATTAAGTTGTTGGGAAGGCTGAAGAATTTTTCAGCTGAGCTTCTTTTTTTTTTCAGAGTCTATTTTTTTTATTAAGGTATAATTGATATACACTCTTATGAAGGTTTCAAATGAAAAACAATGTGGTTACTACATTTACCCATATTATCAAGTCCCCACCCATACCTCAATGCAGTCACTGTCCTCGGGTGTAGTAAGATGCCACAGATTCACTATTTGCCTTCTCTGTGCTACACTGTTTTCCCTGTGATCCCCCACACCATGTGTACTAAACAAAATACCCCACAGTCCCCTTCTCCCATCCTCCCCACCCACCCTCCCACACCTCTCCCCTTTGGTAACCACTAGTTCCTTCTTGGAATCTCTGAGTCTGCTGCTATTTTGTTCCTTCAGTTTTGCTTCATTGTTATACTCCACAAATGAGGGAAATAATTTGGCACTTCTCTTTCTCCACCTGGCTTATTTCACTGAGCATAATATCCTCCAGCCCCATCCATGTTGTTGCAAATGGTAGGATTTGTTTCTTTCTTATGGCTGAATAGTATTCCATTGTGTATATGTACCACCTCTTCTTTATCCATTCATCTACTGATGGACACTTAGGTTGCTTCCATATCTTGGCTATTGTAAAAAGTGCTGCTGTAAACATAGGGGTGCATATGTCTTTTTGAATCTTAGAAGTTGTATTCTTTGGGTAAATTCCAAGGAGTGGGATTCCAGAGTCAAATGGTATTTCTATTTTTAGTTTTTAGAGGAACCTCCATATTGTTTTTCACAGTAGTTGAACTAGCTTACATTCCCACCAGCAGTGTAGGAGGGCTCGCCTTTCTCCACATCCTTGCCAGCATTTGTTGTTTTTAGTCTTTTGAATGTTGGCCATCCTTACTGGTGTGAGGTGATATCTCATTGTGGTTTTAATTTGCATTTCCCTGATGATTAGTAATGTGGAGGATCTTTTCATGTGTCTGTTGGCCATCTGAATTTCTTCTTTGGAGAACTGTCCCTTCATGTCCTCTGCCCATTTTGTAATCGGGTTATTTGCTTTTTGGGTGTTGAGGCCTGTAAGTTCTTTATATATTTTGGATTTTAACCCAACCCCTCGTCAGATATGTCATTTACAAATATATTCTCCTATACCGTAGGATGCCTTTTTGTTCTATGGATGGTGTCCTTTGCTGCACAGAAACTTTTTAGTTTGATGTAGTCCCATGAGTTCATTTTTGCTTTTGTTTCCCTTGCTCAAGGAGATGAATTCACGAAGAAGTTGCTCATGCTTATATTCAGGAGATATTTGCCTATGTTGTCTTCTAAGAGTTTTATGGTTTCATGACTTACATTCAGGTCCTTGATCCATTTCGAGTTTACTTTTGTGAACGAGGTTAAACAATAATCCAGTTTCATTCTCTTGCATGTAGCTGTCCAGTTTTGCCAGCACCAGCTGTTGAAGAGGCTGTCATTTCCCCATTGTATGTCCATGACTCCTTTATCATATATTAATTGACCATATATGGTTGGGTTTATATCAGGGATCTCTAGACTGTTCCACTGATCTATGGGTCTGTTCTTGTGCCCAGCTGAGCTTCTCAAAACTATTCCCAGAACTACACTCACTGGCCCACCCAGGATAGTACCTTGTCTGAGCTCACTCGTCCTAGCCTGTGCTGGAGCAAGAGCCCCACCCATATTACCACAATTGCCTCTCAACCTCTTCGAAACCAGTAGCAGGTACCTCACTGCTGCTGGGAACCCTGACATTGTCCCAACCTTTATTGAAAGAAGCAACTGCCACACAAGCACCAGAAGGAAGATTTCATTTCAACTTTTCCAAGTCTCAGGACAGCATGTAGTTGATGGACCTAATTTGCACTGAGACCCCTAAGTGCGAGGGAATCTGGGAAAAGCAGTTTTTACCTCTCCAGGTCTGGAAGGAGGGAAGTTGGTCACGTGAGTCACTATCAGTGCCTCAGGGTCTTTCCAGCTCCAGCTCCAGCCCCAGTGCTACTTCTCTGATGGCCCCAACACTCCTTTCCTCTCCCCTCTGTGCTTGCTTTCTTTCAGCTGTAGAGTTTCCTCCATTACTTCAATTTGACCATTAATGTGTTGTGATTGCACCAATAAAATAACATGTATATTTAAAGACAAGCGGCAAAAAAAAAGGAGAGATATTTGTAGTTAATCCATGAAAACTTTTGATTTTACCAAACATTATTAGAACTAGTTTGCATTTATGTCCTAAAGAGTAAAGCAAATAAGAAACTGAAGTTAGATATAAAATGAATCCCATTCCTGGAATGCTCGAACATTTTGAATTAAACTTCTGGAGGTTTTAATTAAATTGTTCACAATTCAAACTTTCCCACAAAATCCTGAGATTTCAACATTGATCCAGGCTATGTTTTGGAAACTAAGCCAAAAAGTGGACTAGTTATACAATCTATCTGCTATTTGAAAACTTAGTTTCAGAATATTGGAAAGTCAGGCAAAGCCAAGTTATTAACTGTCGGCTGGAAAAGGTTGAGAGGGTTTTCTCCCATGTGCAGTGAGGCCTACAGTCCAATTGTTTATCTAATTATTTTCCACACAAACAGCTGTTTACATTCTCCTCAGTACAGACCTGTAAGGAAAAATTTTAATTCATAAGGTACATTTGCATTTCCAAAAAGTAAAGCTGACAGAAACAGCGTTTACAAAGGGCTGTTCGGGGTGTTACTGCTGGGGTGTCTGTGATCACTGTCCTGTCCGGGAGAACAGACTCCATCCCTTCTTCCCTTTATGGGCTTGTGAGCCGCCCAGAAACCGAGGGAAGGGCCATTGTGTGGAGCAGAAAGAGCAGTAAGGAGATTTCACAACTTCTGAATATAGAAGCTTCCTGCTCCTTGGGTGGCTTAAACTGCTGAATACGAAAATGTGTAAGCCAAAAAGGAGTCATGACTATGCTCATGACAACAGGTTCTGTAAGGTGATACTCAAGAAGCTTAAATTTTGGTTTTTATATTAACTAAAATGGGTCCTCTAGTCTTTTCTGCCTCACTTTGCAAAGTAAATGTGGAGAAAATCTTATCATCTAATGAATGTCAAGGTATGGTGTGCTTCAAAAACTGTTTGAGCTTCTCTAAGTAAAATAAGTGAGGAAATCCAAAGCAAATAGGCACTGAGTGAGAAAATAATATACATCTAATGGTCAGAAATCACACCGGTACAAATGTACCTTCCTTTTTGAGTGCTCTTTTCTCTGGCCCTTCTGAGCATGAGGGGATTCAGGCTGTGGCATCCAGCACCCCCAGACTTGAGGGCTGTTGATTCGTCAGCTCAGCCTGGCTGGGGAGGTGCACCTTCCCAGTCCCTGAGTCTTCCTCCTGCACCTCTGTGTTCATTCTAGCGGGACACCGGTATCAGGATAAGTCTGTACTTCTGTTCTTCAGGCAAGTGTGTGATAGCTCTGTAATCCCCGTCTAGAACCTACAAAAATTGTCTTCTGCTTTTGTTCAACAGGCGATTCAAGATGTGGAAGTTGTGTTTCTGATTAATTTCTCTTAAAAAAATATTCTAGAACCTGTAGCACTTGTTCTTTAACCCATTTTGTCCTGATATATAGTACACATTCACATGGCCGTAATATCCAGTGTTCAGGGCTGAGGGAGAAATTAAAGTGGTGTTTCATTGTCCACAGTGAGTTCCTTTAACAGCCGATTTTTTCCTTATAAGTTGTTTTGAGGTCTTGTGTGTATAAACTGATTTTTTTCTATTTTTATTATAAATACCCCCTTATATATCCCTTGCTTAACATCAGTTTTACTTGAAAGAACTCAAACCACATCAATGAATATGTTTTTACTCTAGTTTCTTAAAAATGTTAATTTGAATCCCTTGAAATAGTCCTCCATTCAGCTGCATTATTTAGAATTTGTAAGAAAAGTAACTACAGAACAAAATTCCATAGTAACTGAGCATTAGATTTTATTGAAAAATGAGGAGAGGAAGAATGATGTAAAAGGTAAAAGTAGGGATGAAAACCAGATGAGTATCAAGACTCAGTGATTTCTCATTCTTCATTTCACTCTTCTAGTATCACTCAAGATGCTTCTCTAAAGTTAAGAAAGTATTAAAGAAATAAGGTATATTTAAAAATAAACCAAAAGTTTTCCGTCATGATACATATTGGGATCACCAGAGAAGTCTCTGTGTGTGTGTGTTGTATACGTGTATCAGTGTATATGTGTGTGTTTACTGGATACCCATAGTTGTGCCTCTTCTCAGATCCACTGAATCAACACCAGCGGCATGCATTCTATAAACACGCTTACACAGAGCCTGACTTCAGTTTATATTTGTGCTTGCTTAGCTGCATTGGTTTAAAAGTTTCCAGTTAAGAAGAAAGGTCTTACTTTCATTGACAATATGTCTAGTTGCATGGTCCATTCAATTTCAGTTTTGTTCGACATATGCATAGTGTACAAAGAATGAACAATATTATATGTGACTGACAGTGTATCCCTGAGTATGTCCAGGATTAACTCCATTGGCTGTAACTAGTAGAAAGGAGTTTTTAGGTTCAGCCATGTCTTATTGAATGCTAACCATACGACAAGCACTCGGCCAAGTTGAGGGGACCTTTTTTCTTTTTTTCTTTTTTTTTATGGTTAATTTTTGTTTACATTGATATACAATCTTACATTAGTTTCAAGTATACAACACAGTGGTTCAACAGTTACCCATACTATTAAATCCTCATTCCCACTAGTACAGCTACGGTCTGTCAACATAGGAAGATGTTACAGAATCATTGGCTATATTCTCCATGCTGCACTACCATCCCCATCACTTACCTACCTTATGTTGAGAATTTGTGTGCCTCTTTATCCCCCTCAGGCTCTCCACCCACCCACCCATCCACCCCAACCCCTCTCCACCATGGTAACCACTGGTCACTTCTCGGTGTCTATCAGTCTACTATTGTTTTGTTCATTCTGTTTTGCTTTGTGTTCATATTCTACAAATAAGTGAAATCATGGTGTCTGTCTTTCCCACCTGGCTTATTTCACTGAAGATAACACCTTTTAGATCCATCCATATTGTTGAAAATGGAAGGATTCCCTTTTTTAATGGCTGAATAATATTCCATTGTGTACTATCTCTTCTTTATCTACTGATGGACACTTTGGTTGCTTCCATGTCTTGGCTATTGTAAACAATGCAGCAGTAAACATAGGGGTGCATATGTCTTTTCAAATTGGGGGTTTTGTTTTCTTCAGGTAAATTCCAGAAATGGAATTACTGGGTCATACAGTATTTCTATTTTTAGTTTTTTTGAGGAACCTCCATATTGCTTTTCACAGTGGCTGCACCAACTGACATTCCTATCAGCAGTGTAGGAGGGTTCCATTTTCTCTGCATCTTCACCAACACTTGTTATTTCTTGTCTTTTGGATAGCAGCCATTCTGACTGGTGTGAGGTGATATCTCATTATGGTTTCGATTTGCAGTCCCCTGATGATTAGCGACATGTAGCATCTTTTCATGTGCCTTTTGGCCGTCTGTATTTCTTCTTTGGAGAAGTATCTGCTCAAGTCCTCCGCCTATTTCTTAATCGGGTTATTTGTTTTTTTGGTATTGAGATGTTACGAGTTCTTTACATATTCTGTATGTTAACTCCATATCAGATAAATCATTTACAAATGTATTCTCCCATATATTGGTTGCCCTTTTGTTCTATTGATGGTGTCCTTTGCTGTACAGAAGCTTTTTAGTTTGATGTTGTCTCTCTTGTTCATTTTTTATTGTATTTCCCTTGCCTGAGGTGATGTGCCCAGTAAAAAATTGCTTATCCTTTTGTTCAAGAGACTTTTGCCTATTTTTCTTCTAAGAGTTTTATGGTTTCATATCTTATATTTAGGCCTTTGATCCATTTTGAGTTTACTTTTGTGTATGGAGTTAGAAAGTAATCCAGTTTCATTCTCTTACATGTAGCTATCCAGTTTTCCAACACCAGTTATTGAAGAGGCTGTCATTTCCTCACTGTATATTCATGGTTCCTTTATTATATATTAATTGACTGTAGATGCATGGGTTTATATCTGGGCTGTCTATTCTGTTCGATTGATCTGTGGGTCTGTTCTTATACCAGTGCCATCCTGTTTTGATTACTGTACCTTTGTAGTATAGCTTGAAGAAAGGGAGTGTAGTACCTCCAGCTTTGTTCTTCTTTCTCAGCATTGTTTTTTTTTTTTTGTGGTTCCGTATGAATTTTAGGATTATTTGCTGTAGTTCATTGAAAAATGCCATTGTACTTTGATGGGGATTGCACTACATTGAAGATGTAAATTGCTTTGGGCAGGGTGGCCATTTTAACAATATAAATTTTTCCTATCCATAAGCATAGGATAGATTTCCAATTTTTTGTGTCTTCTTCAATTTCTTTCATCAGTGTTTTCTAGTTTTCAGAGTACAAGTCTTTCACCTCCTTGATTAGGTTTATTCCTAGGCATTTTATTATTTTTGATGCAGTTGTGAATGAAATTGTTTTCCTGAATTCTCTTTCTGCTAGTTCACTGTAAGTATATAGGAACACAAAGATTTCTGTATTAATTTTGTATCCTGCAATTCAGCTGAATCCAGGTATTCATTCTAATATTTTTGGGGAAGAGTCATTTAGCACTATGTATAATATCATGTCATCTGTGAATAGTGATAGTTTTACTTCTTCCTTACCAATTTGGGTGGCTTTTATCTCTTTGTGTTGTCTGATTGCCATGGCTAGGACCTCCAGTACTATGTTGAACAAAAGTGGGGAGAGTGGGCATCCTTGTTTTGGTCCTGATCTTAGAGGAAAAGCTTTCAACTCTTTGCCATTGACTCTAATGCAAGCTGTGGATTTGTTGTATATGACCTTTATTATGTTGAGGTATGTACCCTCTATACACATTATGTTGAGAATTTTTCTTGTGATTGGCTGTTGAATTTTGTCAAATGCTTTTTCAGCATCCATTGAGATGATAATATGATATTCATCCTTTTTTGTGAATGTGGTGTATCACATTGATTGATTTACAAGTATTGTACTATCCTTGCATCCCTGGAATAAATCCCACTTGATCATGATGGATGATTCTTTGGATATATTTTTGAATTGTTTGCTAATATTTTGTTGAGGATTTTTGCATCTGTGTTCATCAGGGATATTGGTCTATAATTTTCTTTTTGTAGTGTCTTTGTCTGGTTTTGGTATTAGAGTTATGCTGGCCTCAGAGAATGATTTTGGAAGTATTCTCTCCTCTTCTACTTTTTGGAAAACTTTAAGAAGGGTGGGTATTAGCTCTTCTTTAAATATTTGGTAGAATTCAGCTGTGAAGCCATCTGGTCCTGGATTTTTTTGTTTGTTGGGAGTTTTTGATTACCAATTCAATTTTGTTACTGGCAACTTGTCTATTCATATTTTCTGTTCCTTCCTGGGTCAATCTTGGAAGGCAATATCTTTCTAGGAATTTGTTCTTTTCTTCTAGGTTGCACAATTTATTGGCACTTATTTCATAGATAGTAATTTTTTGTATTTCTGTGTTATCCATTGTGACTATTCCTTTTTGTTTCTGATTTTGTTTGTTTCCTCTCTTTTTCTTCATAAGTCTGGCTTGGGAGTTGTCTATTTTGTTTATCTTCTCAACTAGCTCTTGGTTTTATTGATTTTTTTCTATTGTTTTATTCTTCTCTATTTTATCTATTTCTGCTCTGATCTTTATTATGTCCTTCTTTCTACTAACTCTGGGTTTCATTTGTTTGTCTTTTTTAATTTCTTTAATTGTGAGTTTAGACTACTTGGGATTGTTCTTGTTTCCTGAGGTAGGCCTGTATTGCTAAGTACTTCCATCTTAGGACTGCTTTTATGGCATCCCACGAATTTCGGGCTGTTGTATTTTTGTTTTCATTTGTTTCCATGTGCTTGATTTCTGTTTTAATTTGTTAATCTGTCCATTGATTATTTAGGTACATGTTGTTAGGCCTCCATATGTTTGTGGGCTTTTTTGTTTTCTAGCATAAGTATTATATCATTATAGCCACCTTTTACCCTTTCAAAATAAGTCTTCCCTTTTATTCTGTACACCTGTTGTCTCCTCCTAGTACTTTCTTTTCTAATTATTTAATCAACACATTTATTTACCTTATTTTGCTTTTTTCCCTTATGAACTCTATGAAGCAGGGTGTACATTGGTTTTGCTGAGTATCATACCCTAGTGTCTAATATAACACATATTTAGAATCTTAAAAAATATTTATTAAATCAATAAAACTACTTGAATATTCTTTAGTTCAATAGAATCTATGTACAACTTTAGGGTACTCATTTTCATAACTATAAATTTGAAAAATCATTTTATAAATTTAAGAAAATTTTCCATTAGGAAGAGCAATCAAAAGTAAAATTTCAAAAGTGAAATTTTTTATACATTAAGTTTTAAATATATTGTAACCCCAGGGGGAAAATCCCAGGCAAATACCTTTGAAATCAAAATCAGTCAAAGGGAGAAATAAAGTTTATTTCTTACAAGCAGCCGTCCACTTCTGCTCACCTGTGTCTCTCACAACCAGGCTGCAAAAGAAGAGCTCTCCACAAAACTGAGATAAGCCCTTGTAATTATCTATTCATATGGAGATCGACTACACCCTGGAAACACCTATTGTATGGAGATTCACTAAAGCCAGGCAAGAGGTCTGGAAATGTTGCAATTTTACCCACATATATTAACCACAAAAGTGATTTTTTTCTCTTGCTGCCTTTTTTCTAAACCAAAGAGTGAAGCAATGTCTTTGTTGATGTTTGTTGGACACTAAAACCCTCCAAAGACATCTTTATAACTATTCAGTGTATATGTGCAAGTAAATTGCCAATGCCAGATTGCACTAAAAATCACAAATTGCACTATATAAATTGTTAAATTACTAGACAATAATCTAGATAAATTAAAGAAGGTAAGTTAATAGATAAATAAGTTCACTAGAGAATAAATTATTTTACCAGTTACTTTTAACATTTGATAAAACTATCATCTGCCATTTATCAGCTTTGATGCTTATAAAAGTTTCATGACAAATCAAAGGCCTATCAGCATTTGATACATAGGCTCAAAACATATGATTTCCTATCCTCACTCGCTGAGGATAGTTTTCAAAAGTAGTTTAACTCATATGTTGTGTAGCAATAGCCAGTCCATTCCTATAATCTCTACTGGAGGGGTATAGGGGAGTACATTCAACATCTGAATAGCCATGCATAATTAGTTTTGATAAAGCCCTTTTTCACATAAGAAGAGGTGAAAAATGGATTGCCAGGAGCTGACCTACATTATTATTTCACAGAAATTCCAAAATCAGTGATCATACCTTAAGGAAAAAATACTTTGGTGAGGAATAATTACTTAAAGTGATCAATTATTAGGTAAATATAAAGTTCTGTATAGGCATTTATATTCATTTCAGGTTTTAGAATTGAATAGTTTACAGGCTGAGAAGGGACAGATTATGTTCAGAGATCATTCATTAACAGTGGAATCCTATAGAACTGAGAAGTATTATAAAGGTAAATATAAGGCACTTCCTTGAGAGGTAAAGTCTCTAGTTAGATTAATGACTTCTCTACATGACAAGTGAGAGTCAAAAAATAAGGTTCAACATTGTTAAAAAGTGGACAAAAGTACATCTATATATAGAAGCAGAGACCATATAGCACCAAAAATACATGGGGTCAAATGTTACTGTTTCTCATATAACAAGTTTCAGCCCCTTGATACCTAATTTAGGACAGGTATTCATTGTGGCAAATAATACAGCCATTAGTCCCCGCTGTGACCATATTTATATTTCCATCCTGACTCCACATAATGACCTGATGGAATGACTGGAAAGGAAAAGTGGTGGATCAGTTCTCAGAGGAGTTATTGGTGGAAGTTCCTGAGCAGGACAGACAGAACAAAGAAACATAGAAAGAGAATACAGCTTCTCACAGTGTAAGGGGACGACTGTTCTGAGTGGAAAATTAACCATTTGCTACAAAAGACTTAAGGGAACTTAATTTAAAGAAAATTAAACATAGAAACTTTATTATATATATATAATTATTATTTATATTTTAATAAATTTATATACTATATACATATAAATATATATAAATGTAAAAAAATATGTATTATCCATGTAAAATCACAAGGGAAAGAATGAGAAAGACAAATATCATATAATTACACATGTGTGGAATCTAAAAAACAAAAAACAAAGAGAAGCAGAAACAGACTCAAGTACAGAGAATTGGTGGTTGACAGAGGGAAGAAGGGTGGGGTGAAAGAGATGAATGGGATTAAAAGGTTCAGACTTCCAATTAAAAATAAATAACCACAGAGATGTAAAGAATAAGGAATATAGTCAATAATACTGTAATATCTTTGGATGGTGACAGGTGATGTCTAGACCTATGGAGGTGATCATTTTGTAATATATAAAAATATTAAATCACTATGTTGTACACTTGGAACTAAAACACTGTGTATCAATTATAATTGAATAAAAATAGCTTAAATGAAGAAAGGATTTTATAAATGTTAAATATCTATAAAAAGGGAATATGTTAACTAAACTGGCTATAATTTATCTTAATTTCTATTGTTAAACCTTTAAAATGATTTCAAATACATTTTTGACTCAAAGTAAACTGAATGCGTTTATTAAATTTAGAAAACTGAAATAGAATTTTCTGGAGGCTTGATGTTATTTAACCATCCTTATTGTTACCTTTCTCTAGGTTACATTAGTTCAAACATTCTTTAATTACTTCTGATCATTCTGTTTTGTAAATGTTTAGCTCTAGTAGTGATAATGATAAAATGGTTGAATCAGGATGGAAATTTATCAACTCAGTTAATCATCTAAGACTAATATAATTACCAATGAAATGGTTTTCAAAACAACAGTAATGGTTTATATTTGATAATAACCTGGATTTGGTTAGGAAATTGTTTTCACTGTTAAATTAGAAAAGTAACAGCTCTCTTAAATCTTTACTATCCTAATGTGTACCTTCTATCTTTCATTAGATAACATTCAGGTTGTGGACAAAGCAAGGTGTTTAGAGTTGGATTAGATTTGGGTGCAGACTGGTTCTGCCACTTATCAGCTACCTGATCAAGGCCAACTGTTTTTAAGCTCTCTGGTACTGTTTCTACATCTGTAATATGAAGGCAGTAATATCTTCCTCGCTGGGTAGCTGTGAGATTGTCTATACAAAGCAGCTGGCAAAGCAATTAGCATTTTAATTGTTTTTTGTGACAGAAGCTTCACACATCAGAATACTTCTGGAGGGCTGAGTTAATATTGAAATGTGAATGAAATTCTTCACCCATTTTCTTATTCTTCTGAGTTTTCATGGTCTAAAATTCTATTGTTTTTTAAGTGATGTAGCTCAGGTGGCATAAGATTAAAGAAAATAAAGTGAGACTAAAGGAAGTATGTGTTGGTGCACAATGGATTTAATAGTGAGTGAAGAGGAAGACAGGATTCTAAGTAGTTATAGTCTCAGAGTCCACAGTTTATCACAGGGTTTCTTCACCCAGATCCATAAATGCAATTCAGTGTGATACAAATCACCTGATGTTGTATGTAAAATTATATGTGAAATGCACTTTTCTGAAGGATGGAGTTACAACTTTCATTTTATTCTCAGTGACATCTGACCTCCACACCTTAAACATGTGGTCTAAAAACAGCTCTTCTTTTTTTGCCTTCCTATTTGTATAATTGGCAAATAAATAGATTGCAGTGATGTTTTTAATTATTACTCTTCCATTTTCCCAGTTGTGCATGCATGTTGCAGAGAGTAGAAATAATTATAGGGCCGGTGACTTCCTTGCATGTCTGTTGTGGGGGGTAGTATGAGGAGGTGAACTAATAGAGGGAAACTTGCTCTGTACTTTCTTTCATCCAAGGATCTTCTGTTCAGTGTCACCAGAGCCACAGACAGTGCTTTCCCAAGGTGGAATTGTGACTGAATAGTTCTGTTTTCTGAACTAGTGAAAGAAAAACTCTCTTCCCAGGGCCTTGGCCATAAGTGAGCAATGTAGAATTTGAAGTTGCAATTTTACACCTCCATGGTCTTTCATTCTGCAGAGGACAGCTTTTCCTTGATTTGTGGAATTAGTCATTTCCCAGTTAAATTGGGAAAGAAATGAAAAATTAGAGAGAACCTAAAAACTAATTAAAGCAGTCACTTTCTAATCCTGCTAACAAAATTTTCATGATTAATTTTTCATTTACCTTCTTTGAACTTTAAAATTTTTGTCCCATAGTATTGTTTGATTTACCTCATAGTGTCAGTGATTTAATGTACCACAGTTTATCAGTCTGTATGATCAAAATTATTTATATTTATATATAAATATTATTCTACAAATATTTATTGAATGTCTGCTCTTGCCAACTCTTTATTAGGCATTGGCCATACATGGTTCTTGACCTCATGGTCTAGTTGGATAAATAGCCATTCATTAAATAACCAAACACACACAAAATTGTGATAGATGCTAGAAAGGAGTGGTAATTGAGGTTGACTGCATGTAACTAGAAGATAAGGCTATCTTGAGAAAGTGACACTTTGTTGAGATCTGAAGGGTAAGAGTTAATTGGGCAAACAAAGGAGGGAAGTATGACCCAGAACGTGCAAGCACACATGTGAACAAGAATTATAGTGTATATGAAGGCCTGGCGGGCCCATGAGATTAGCACAGAAAAGAGCTGATCAAATGCATTACAAGGTGAAGTTGGAAAGGTCAGGGCAGGACCATGCCGAACAGTGTAGGCTAGGTTGATGAGCTTTATTTTTATCCTAAGAGCAATACAATTTTTTAAGCAATCAGATGGCATGATTATATTACACTTGCATTTTTTTTTAACTCAGCATAGAAAAGTAAGTGGGGCAGGAATAGATATAGGCAGACTACTTAGGAAGCTATTACAATATTCCAGGAAAGAGAGCATAGACCAGAGTTCATGGGCAGTGGTGTTTGGGAATAGAAAGAAGTGGATGTGCATGAAATTTATAAAGTCAACTTTGCAGGATTTAGTGATGGATTAAATGTAGAATGAGAGGCAGTAAGAGATGCAAAACCACCTAGATTTCCATAATTTGAGGAACATGTTAATATTATTAGAAGTTAAAAACACTGGAACAGAGTAGAGCTTGACTACACTATGAGGAAGATAGTAAAATTCATGTTAGCTGTTATGAGTCAAGGGCTTTTTGAATGTCTAAAATAAAATGTCAGTAGATTTTGAATAAAGATCTGCAACCTAAAGAGTGCTCTGAGTTAAAGATGTATATTGGCATGTCATTGAATCTGTGAACATGAATTTTCCAGTGAGAAAGGATAAAAATGAGAAATTTAAGAGACCTAGAAAAGAGCTGGAGAAATTCTAAATTTTAATGGCCAGGTGGAGAAAGATGGACCTCTAAAAGAGGCAGAGAAGGAGCAGCTGGAGACGTGTAGCAATTAGCAGAGGTTTGTGACTGGGACGTTTGGAAGCGAGAGTGCTTCTAAAGGGCACCTGGGGTCGGCATTGTGGACTGCTTGTGAGAGGTCAGACAGGAGAATGGAACTATCCATTTTATTTGATGATGCAAATTCAGCAGTGACCTTACCAAGAGCTATTTCAATGGAATGTTAGGAATGAAGCCAGGTTGTCATAGCCTGGAGAGTTTAATAAGAGGTGAGAAAATGGAGGCAGTGAGTACAGACAACTCCTTTGGGAAACTTGGCTATGAAGGAGAGACAGCCTTAGCTGTAGGGAACATATGGTCAGTTTCATGTGTTTTTAAAAATTATTTAGACATATTTTATTTTTTTGATTGTACAAACGTGTATATGTTTAAAAGATGGTAGGAAGGTGTCAGGTGAGAGGAAGAGGATGAATACAGAAGTCAACAAAATAAGCATTTATTTTATTGTTTCCAGAAGGCAGGAGGGAATGAAAGCTGTCGAGGGAATGGCTGTAAGTAGGCAAAGGTACAGCTTCTCCTTTGTAACAGGAGAGATGACCAAAAAGGTAGGTGCGTTTCCAAATTGTTTGTGTGATTGGTATCATGAATATCAGAGGGGTATTGCAAAGATTAATAAATTACTATCAAAGAGCTTCTATTTTCTGTGTAAAGAGGTGGGATCATTTCTGAATTTGAGGAATTTGGAGAGGTGGGAGGTTATCAGAGGTTTGAAGAGATTTGAAAAGTTTTCAACTGGTTGTAACAAATTGGAGAGGACACAGTAATCAAGGTTTACAGAAGGTATTTCAGGGCATTCTTTAGTTTGGTGATCATCAATTCATGATAGAATGAGTCTGACCTGCTGTGAAAGTCTGGAGCAGCCCTCTGCCGCTCTGGGGAAGCCAAGGAGGACTCAAGTGCGCAGGGTTTCATTCGGGCTGTGGTTCTACCGGCCGAGAGCAATGAAAATCTGGACAGGCTGGGACACGAGAAAGTATGTTATTAAAGTGAAAAACTATAAGAAGGGAAGTGAAGAGTGTAGAGAGGACGAAGAACTGGTTTAAAAATGGTTGTGGTGGCAAAGTTGCATATAAAGGTGGATATGGAAGCATTCATGAGAGAAGATAGTAAGTCCAAACTGTGACTTCAACATGAATGGCCGAAGTGGAAAGGGAGAGAAGAGCATCGGGGATAATGATGATGGGTTATTAGGCTGAATTTTGTCATTAGATGAATATTGGGCTCTGGGCCAGCAAAGAAGACTGTGACCCTGGTGCCAGAGTCTTCAGTGAAGGAGGCAAAGTGACTGGGGTGTGCAGATGTTAACAATGAGAAGCTGGTAAACATGATAGCTTGTGCTTCAAAAAGAGAAGTAACCATAAAGGGAGCTTTAATGGGGAAAAAGAACTCCAGTTTCTCTTCTTAACCATGAAATTCATGGGATGGTGAGAACACAACATGGAAAAACTGATGTCTTCAGAGGTAAACCAGGACTCAAGACATGGGGAGGCCATGGGGACTTTGCAGTTTCTCAGTGTTAGTTCCAGAATTTGACCAGGAAGGGCCTGGGGAGGCGGGGATGCAGGGCTGAGTCGGGGCAATGAAAGCCAGAGCAATAGGGGAGTGATACGCTTGATTTGAAATGTTCCAGTCATATCAAGAGATACCAGAAAAGAGTTTTCTAACCCAAAGGAAATATTAATCCACACTGATTTTAAAACCAGATATTATGGCCTGTGTCCCTAATATCTGTCAGGATTCATAAAATGTGGAGTAAAGGATATTGTGCAAAATCCCAAAGGACCAACAGGATAGAGAATCTTTTATTATCTTTCTCTTTAAAATGAAGCAGATTAAAAGATAGTAATGAAAAAAATAAGTGAAACATAAGTGAAGCAACCTAGAACAAGCTGAAACATCCAAGTAATAATTATATTGTTAGATACCTTTCCAAGTGGTTTCCAAAAAGTAAATGAACCCTTGACAGAAATGCCACCTGATTGGTGTGTAAATTTTATTTCTAAATCTATTAATTTTATTTTTAATTCAGCAGTACATACTATCTAGGTGCTGTCCTGTTAGACATATTCTTGAGTGCAACAGATCATGAAACATGGTTTACAGTTGTAAACTAGCTCCTATTAAAGAGCAAAGAGATATAGTATAGGAACCGTTTTACACCAGGAAAGGTGATTTGCTTTCTGAAACGTGTGGTCAAGAGAGCAACCAAACTGAAGGTAACAGTGAACAGTGGTGTAACTGGGGAGACAGTGTCTTATTTTAATTTTGAGTGAGTTGTAATTATTGAAGACATGTTTAGCACTGTTTTTCACCTTACGACGTTTTTCAAAGTATTCTGGTATTTGGAGTCATGCCATTAAGTAAAATTGCTGAGAAAGTAATAGAGCAAAACACTGTAGAGTAGACAGTAAATAGGTTTGGGGTCAGACAAACCTCGGTCATCATCTGCTTTCACCACTTAGTAGCTGGGGACCTTGGCCAGGTTAGTTAGCTCCTTTGAGCTACAGTTTCCTCACTTACAAGGATTGTCAAAGCTACTGGGAGGATTATGGGGTAGGTGAAGTGAGATTATGTGGCTAGTGTGTGACAAAGTGCCGGGCACACAGCTGCTGCTCAGTGACCTCCGGTGGACAAGGGCTGTGCAGTGTCGTCACTGAGCGTGACCTTGGACACTAGATCCCCAGCTTCAGATCCTCATCTGCTATTTTCTAACTGGGTGACTTTGGGCAAGTTGCTTACCCTTCCAAGCTGATTCAGCATTCTCATCTGTAAGTGGAGATAATAATACCACACATCCCAAAAGGCTGTTGTCAGGATTAAATACTCTTATGCCTCTTTGAACATAGCCTGATGCCTGGTAAGCATCCAATAAATATTTATTTGTAAAAATTGTATTAAAATTAATTAATATAAAATAGTATTAACAACTAAGAAATCTTTATTAATAGTATCATTAAGGACCTTTTGTTATGGTATCCAGTCAAAAAGGGGAAAATGTATGAAGGGAAAGTATTTTGTATGAACCATATGTTACATGTTAAAATCATGCTGAAGGTATTATTACTTGTCTGATGTGGTCTATGCTTTTATGAAGATCAGTGTAGTTCATTGTAATGATCTGCCAAAAAGCACATAGGACTACATGAGAAGCAATCTCCTGCTTATTGATCAGACTCAGGTTTTATTCCCTTTTCTCAGCCAATTTGTCAATGCCTTTGCACCAGTTCAAATGTAATTATAAACATCTGGTCCCACTGATGT
Source organism: Smutsia gigantea (assembly GCA_032199065.1). Lineage (NCBI taxonomy): Eukaryota > Metazoa > Chordata > Mammalia > Pholidota > Manidae > Smutsia > Smutsia gigantea. Next base: position 1,297,174 of record JAVSCE010006701.1, on the reverse strand, counting down.
CCCCTTAGTTTTACAGTGTTTTTGCTCAAGCTCCAGACATTCTTTTCAGAAGTGCCATTTTATTGTTCATTTAGGAGAAATGAGGCAACTCTGAGTGCACCGTGGTTGCTGTGAAATAAATAATTTCTGGCAACCCATACAGACAACGTTTACTACTTCGTTTTTAGTAAACACATGTGCATTTCCCTTGAACATATTACTTGGAGATAGTATTTACTTTTCACCAGCCGCAGAAAGGGGAAATGAAGGGAGTTAGGATGATCAAAAAAGATGTATGCTGTTTTCATTTTCATTTGGTTGGCTCATTTCCCCACATCTCTGCATTAATTTTTACACAGATAGTTCCCACAATTTTTTATGAGGGAATAAGTAGCCTCTTTTCTGAAATTTCTCTTACAATATTTTGGTACCTTACACCATCTCCATAGAACAGGCATTAAAATGATCAAAATTCTTGTAATATTCTGATAGCCCTAAATCTTTTGACATTTTTGAAAAAAGGGGTCTTACTGTAAGAGCGCAAAAAGATCAACTGTGGCAGAATGCAAGGAAGCTGGGCCTTGAGACGTGGTGTGTGAGGAGCAGAACCCCAGGCCCTCTGTGGGACGCCGGGGTGGTCGTCAGTGGGGTGTTTCCTCTCTCTGAGCCCCTATGATGCAGGCTGATAACACACATCAAGGTGGGCTGAAGACTGAATCCCATCGTGTGGGTTACGCACCCAGTACTGTGTATCACCCATAATAAATGCCCTGTTAATTTTTTTCCTTTCTTTATTAATAAGAACACGTACATATAGTTTTTCTCAGGTTTTCTAGATCTTCCGCAAAAGAAGTTTCTTTCAGAATTGCAATATGGTTGCTTAGCTATTGAAGAAATAAAGACTGAGACCATTTTATACATATGTACATTCATTATCACTAGACTCTTCAGGAGTTTTTAAAATCTTAAGAGTGGAAAACTCATGAGAACATGTTATGATTAAAGTAAAATGACCCCCAATTTTTTTTATTCTTGTTTTGAAGCACACATGTTAAAATATATTCACGTGAGATTTAAGGTAGAATGCCAACTTGCATGAGACCATGTGTTGCCATTACTACTGTATTTTCTGGAGAAACAAACCAAATGTATTTTCTTTAATCATGAATATATCTGGTTCACAATAGTGGCCTTTTCATTCTATCTTAACTTTTAAAAAGTGATGATAACCATTTTCTAACATAGATACACTTATTCTAATTTAAAAAACCAGTGGAAAAAAAACTTCTAATTTTCAAACTTGTACAAATTTACAAATTGTTAGGAACTTGTGCAAATTGTTATTCTTACAATAAATAATGAAATTATAAAAAAGAAATATTGATATTGTGGTGTTACAGAATTTCAGATTTATTATAAACTTGTTGATATAATTTAGTCATCTCAAAATCCTAGTGTTTGTTGATACATTTTCAAAGAAAACTGAAAATAGAAAATAAGTGATTTGCCCAAAGTCATGTGATATATGAGTGTTCAAACCAGAAATAGATTCTAAATTTTCTAATTTTTATTCCATGTCAATTTCTATTATATGATGCAGCAAAGTTTCATCCCCCTAAAAAATATGTAGTTATGGCAAACAATTTTATAGTCGTTTTAGAATGATATTCTTTTCAAATATATTACTTACTAGTTTCTAGGATGTATGGTATCTGCAATTAATTTAGTCACTTCATAGGTTTATTTTCAACTGAAACTGCTTAAAAGATAATCAAAATCATATATAACAAAATGAACTGAGTGGAAGTAATTTGTATATTAAAATATGAACAGATGCAATGCAATTTGTTTTTTTTCTTTAATCTCTTTTTAAAATACAGTTGACTTCAGAAAGCTTGAAAGAAGTACCTATGTAATATTCTGGTACAGCATTCTGGTTGTGTAAGCAGTAATGTATGCTGTGCATTGTCCTGGGGAAATCTGAGGGCAAAATAGTTTCATGAAGAATAATGCTTATTTACAGGTAATCAACCAGAATAGTTAAGTAGTTTTGCAAAGCTGAGGCATGATATCAACCAACACGCAAAGAAACTGACAGAAGAGTCTGAGAATAGAGGCAATATTTTAGGGTCAGACACATCTGGGTTTGAATTTTAGCTCCTCCTCTCATCAGTTCACAACGGGTGTGGGGTGTGGGGGGTGCCAACCGCCCTGGTTCTTGGATTCCACTGCTTTGAAGTCATGGAAAGGGGGATAGTGGCAAATGCCTGGGTATATAGAAATCAACTTAACAGTGTTCAAGACTCAGACCTACCAATGACTAGTCATATAACTTCCAGCACATGGTAAGTCCACATTTCCTAAATCTACAAACTTCTAAAATCCCAATGATTTGTGTAGCTCATCTGACTACAGCCCCCTCCTGTGCTGACATGAGCTATTTATAATCTTTTATTTATCCCAGTTAGTGTGAAGACTTTGTTTTCCTGCTATCACCCCCTACCCTATTGTGATGTTATACCATGTGTGCTTCAAATTGCCTTCTAAAGTAAAAGTAAAAATTCTGAATGCCAAAGCTCATTAGGTACAAAAGTGTTTAATCAGACACACTGTGGGTCTATGTCTCATATTTCTAAGCCTCAGCTTCCTCATCTATGTAGTGAGGATGAAAACCATACCTGAGTTACCAAATTGTAGAGATTAAATGTCATAAGGTAACTCCCATATCCCTTTGTTTTGCTTTTGTTTTTATTTTGTGGTAAGAACACAATACGAGGTTTGCCATCTTAATAAATTTTTAACATGATACCTTACTGTTAAGTCTAGGTATATCGTATGACAGATCTCTGGCGCTTATTCATCTTGTAAACTGTAACTTTATACCCAGAATGTGATTATGTTTGGATAGATGTTTGTAAAAATACTTTGTAAAAGAATATTGAAGGCAAAAAGAACACATTATAGAAAAGTTCAAAATATTGCTGAACATGCTTATTTATATATTTATGATTAATATTTCTTAAAAGTAATACTGAATTACAGACTGTGGAAAGCACCATTATCATTCTGAACTTAATACTGCTAAAGATCTTAAATCAGCCCAGAGGGGCGGCATCCTCAGAACTATACACTGAACTTTCCCCATCCTCCTCCTCTCTTTGCTCTACTTTCTTCTACCTCAGCAACCTCAGCTGTCTGCACCAAGGATGGGGTCCAAGCTGAGGAGGGTGACCCTGCAGGCTGACTTTGGAAGGTCCGACTGTTCCTTGCCAGCCCGCTGCAATAGCCTGTTCCAGTTATACCTTGGTGGTCAGGATTTCAAATCACAAGTGTCTCCGAATCTGACAGGTCTTGTTTAGAACTTTTCAAATGGCACCATTTACAGGAAACCTTACCAAAGAAAATCCAGAGATAGAAAAAAAAAAGTGGTTTTGTAGAAGTTACTGAACTCATTAAAATCTGTAGTGCTCCTTCTTTCTGTAAGTACATTATTTATACAATACAAATCAGTTACTAATGTTCTTAAATTGTGTTTTTATTTAGGAATATTTTGACCAAATATTTAAGAATAATTTGACCAAAAGATGACCACTTATATGTCATATATGTATTTGACTTTTATATAATTTAGATGATTATGTGCACATATATTTGTTATATAAAAGTAAAGGAAATAAAAGAAAATAAAAAGAAATTATATCTTTTGCACATAATATCCTCAGTAGATACTATTCACTCCATGTAGTTCTGTCTTTCAATATAAACTGTGACCTTTTCTTTTTACTTATTCTGAAATCATGAAGGACTTCATAATAGGAAAGAGTGAACCAAACAGCAATTTAACATTTTCACTTCTTGTGGAAATTTTCTCTTACCAAAGAGATGGGCAGAAATGGTATTTATGACTCAAGTGCTATTTTGAAATAAATAGGAAAAGTGTGAAATATTATAGATATCATTATAAAATGCAAATATCACAGCAGAGAGGATTAGACATTGAGGTCTCAGCTGCATTTTTTAGAACCTATTACTTTATAAAGATAAACACTGGTAAAAGTTTTTCTTCTTACCATTAGTAAGCCAATTCGCCTAACCTGTAACTATGCTAGTCTTACATAAATCATGACCCCTTTTTAAAGTTTCCCAGAGAATATTAACTGGCTTAACAACAACAAAGTATTTTTAAATTCTAAGTTTAAAATCATGTGTTAATCAGCATTTATCGACAGGACTAGCTGAAGTATCGGCGGGGGGCGGCGGGGGGGAGGGAGGTAGAACAAAAGCCGAGGATCAGCTGCAGAGATGCAAAAAGAGAAGGAAGCAGGTGAAAAGAAGAGAAAGGAGACTGGATGTGTTTGGGATGAGGTGGTAGAGATGGTGCTGAGTTCTGAAAGTCCAACTCTGTGTGAACTCTCATATCTAACCTCCACCAAAGCAATACATCTGATTTGCTTCTGAAATGCCAAAGTGGGTTTAAAATGTATTTGCATATGCCCCTCTCCTCCCATACCCATTTCCAGATGTGTACCTCACTCATAGATGCTGTCTCTGACTCTGAAAAATCCTTTAGTTACCTAATACTCAATTCAAAACACACATTGAAAGATGTTTTAATTGATACTTCAATTTGAATTTCCTTTCAGCTGCAGCATTTCAAATTCAGGTTACAGAACTTCCTCTTAACTAGGTCAATCAAGCTGGGGCAGGACTGCCAATTGTGTACTTGAATCAGAAATGCTTATCTGGAAAAGCCAGGTAGTTACCATGGAGAAGGGACTTTCCAGGCAGCACATGATTAGTGAAATGGACATTTTATGTGAGTAGGAATTATTACTGGGTTTTGGTTAGCTGGGGGTTTTGTTGCAATTATATTGCTTAGTTGGAAATAAACTAATGTCACTCAGGATCTGCATGTAAGTGATTTTTTTTCTCTCTCTCAAAATAGTGTGTCACAGAATAGCATAGCAGGAAGCTAGCAGTGCAGGAGATGTGTGCAGGACTGAGCAGAGAGAATCCAAGGCAAGAGCTTGATTTTTACTATGATTATCCAGAGGGTCAGTGACTAATCACTTCAGAATTGCGCTTGTAGTTCAGAAGAAAATGTTCTAAAAATACTGTTAGAAAAGTGTTAAACCTTTGCATATAACAATTTTATAAAACTAATAAATGCTTGTTGGCCAAAATATAGAAAAGCAAAAAGAAGCAAATAAAAATTGACTCCTACGATTTAACTACACAGAGCTAAGTACCATTAAATTTTGAATTAATTCCACTAATTGTTCTGTATCTATTTTTAATGTAGTTGAATAAAGCCATATGTAAAATACTATGCCTTTCTTCTTTATGTTAAAATAGAACTATTTCATAATTTGACTATAATCCTTCATTAGCATTATTTCATAGCTAAACATTTATTAAATAGATATGTCAAATTTATTTGTGTTACTATTACATTTGGATTACTTCTAGTTTGTCAATTCTACATACATCTTTGGGCATAAGAATTCTTTTGGTAATTTTGAGTCATTTTTTTGGAATAGACACATATATACAGCATATAACATCTGACCAAAAAATGTAATCTTTTTTTTTTCAGTGATACATTTTCTAAATGTTTAGTAGCCATTTATGTTTTCTCTTTGTGAATTGTTTATGTATTTAACCCATTTTATTACTGGGAACATTATTGCTATCCTTTATCAATTTATACTTTGTGAAAATTTTAGCAAATGTTTATTTTGTATAATTAAATTTTTGTTTAGGATTATTGACAAACTGAACGTCTTATTATTTATGTTTTATCATTTTATATATTTCCTTTGTATCATCTTCCATTTTAAAGCTTAGAAATTTTTTACCCTTATATTTGTATTTTTGTTATCTCTGCTTTCTTCTGTATTTTGGTTTCTTTTTTTTTTGACATTCCAAATTAACATTTAGAATTTAGGTGATTGGGCATGTTTTATTAGACAGGAATTTTTTTTTTATAGGTCTGCAATGAGATTAAGTACAGAAATTTAGCAAGTGTTTGGGCACTTTTTTTTAAGTTTATTTTGATATCATTGATCCACAATTAAATGAGCAATATTATGGTGATTACACTACCCCCTTCATCAGGTCCCCCCCACCAAACCCATTACAGTCACTTGTCCATCAGCATAGTGAGATGCTATAGAGTCACTACTTGTCTTCTCTGGGTTCTACAGCCCTCACTGTGCCCCCCCAACATTATGTCTGATAATCGTAATGCCCCTTTTTCCCCCTTGTCCCTCCCTTCCTATCCATCCTCCCCAGTCCCTTTCCCTTTGGTAACTATTAGTCCATTCTTGGGTTCTGTGAGTCTGCTGCTGTTTTGTTCCTTCAGTTTTTTTTTTTTTTCTTAGTTCTTATACTCCACATATGAGTGAAATCATTTGGTACTTGTCTTTTTTGGCTTGGCTTATTTCACTAAGCATAATACCCTCTAGCTCCATCCATGTTGTTGCAAATGGTAGCATTTGTTTTTTCTTATGGCTGAATAATATTCCATTGTGTATATGTAGCACATCTTCTTTATCCATTTATCTACTGATGGACACTTAGGTTGCTTCCATTTCTTGGCTATTGTAAATAGTGCTGCGATAAACATAGGGGTTCATCTGTCTTTTTCAAACTGGGCTGCTGCATTCTTAGGGTAAATTAATAGGAGTAGAATTCCTGGGTCAAATGGTATTTCTATTTTAAGTTTTTTGAGGAACCTCCATACTGCTTTCCACAATGGTTGAACTAATTTGCATTCCCACCAGCAGTGTAGGAGGGTTCCCTTTTCTCCACATCCTCACCAACATTTGTTGTTGTTTGTGTTTTGGATGTTGGCTATCATCACTGGTGTGAGTGGTATCTCATTGTGGTTTTAATCTGCATTTCTCTGATGATTAGTGATGTGGAGCATCTTTTCACGTGCCTGTTGGCCATCTGAATTTCTTCTTTGGAGAAGTGTCTATTCATGTCCTCTGCGCATTTCTCAATTGGACTATTTGCTTTTTGTTTGTTGAGGTGCTTGAGTTCTTTATATATTTTGGATGTCAACCCCTTATCGGATATGTCATTTATGAATATATTCTCCCATACTGTAGGATGTCTTTTTGTTCTACTGATGGTGTCCTTTGCTGTACAGAAGCTTTTCAGCTTGATATAGTCCCACTTGTTCATTTTTGCTTTTGTTTCCCTTGCCCCGGGAGATATGTTCATGAAAAAGTCGCTCATGTTTATGTCCAAGAGATTTTTGCCTGTTTTTTTTCTAAGAGTTTTATGGTTTCATGACTTACATTCAGGTCTTTGATCCACCTTAAGTTTACCTTTGTGTATGGGGTTAGACAGTAGTCCAGTTTCATTCTCTTACATGTAGCTCTCCAGTTTTTCCAACACCAGCTGCTGAAGAGGCCGTCATCTCCCCAATGTATATCCAAGGCTCCCTTATCAAATATTAATTGACTGTATGTGTTTGGGGGTTAATGTTTGGATTTTCCATTCTATTCCACTGGTCTGTGGGTCTGCTTTTGTGCCAATACCAAATTGTCTTGATTACTGTGGCTTTGTAGTAGAGCTTGAAGTCAGGGAACATAATTCCCCCTGTTTTATTCCTCCTTCTCAGGATTGGTTTGGCTATTCAGGGTCTTCTGTGGTGCCATATGAATTTTAGAATTATTTGTTCCAGTTCATTGAAGAAAGCTGTTGGTAGTTTGATAGGGATTGCATAGAATCTGTATGTTGCTTTAGGTAGTACAGCCATTTTGACAATATTTATTCTTCCTAACCAAGAGCATGGGATGAGTTTCCATTTGTTAATGTCCTCTTTAATTTCTCTTAGGAGTGTCTTGTAGTTTTCAGAGTACAGGTCTTTCACTTCCTTCGTTAGGTTTATTCCTAGGTATTTTATTCTTTTTGATGCAATTGTGAATGAAATTGTTTTTCTGATTTCTCTTTCTGTTAGTTCATCATTAGTGTATAGGAAAGCAACAGATTTCTGTGTGTTAATTTTGTATCCTGCAACTTTGCTGAATTCAGATATTACTTCTAGTAGTTTTGGAGTGGAGTCTTTAGGGTTTTTTATGTACAGTATCATGTCATCTGCAAATAGTGACAATTTGACTTCTTCTTTACCAATCTGGATGCCTTGTATTTCTTTGTTTTGTCTGATTGCAGTGGCTAGGACCTCCAGTACTATGTTGAATAACAGTGGAGAGAGTGGGCATCCCTGTCTTGTTCCCGATCTTAGATGCAAAGCTTTTAGCTTCTCACTGTTAAGTATGATGTTAGTTGTGGATTTGTCATATATGGCCCTTATGATGTTGAGGTACTTGCCCTTTATACCCATTTTGTTGAGAGTTTTAATCATGAATGGATGCTGAATTTTGTCAAATGCTTTTTCAGCATCTATGGAGATGATCATGTGGTTTTTGTTCTTCTTTTTATTGATGTGTTGGATGATGTTGATGGATTTTTGAATGTTGTACCATCCTTGCATCCCTGGGATGAATCGCACTTGATCATGGTGTATGATCCTCTTGATGTATTTTTGAATTCGGTTTGCTAATATTTTGTTGAGTATTTCTGCATCCACGTTCATCAGGGATATTGGTCTGTAGTTTTCTTTTTTGGTGAGGTCTTTGCCTGGTTTTGGTATTAGAGTGATGCTGGCTTCATAGAATCAGTTTGGAAGTATTCCCTCCTCTTCTATTTTTGGGAAAACTTAAAGGAGAATGGGTATTATTTCTTCTCTATATGTCTGGTAAAATTCAGAGGTGAATCTGTCTGGCCCAGGAGTTTTGTTCTTGGGTAGTTTTTTGATGACCGATTAAATTTTGTTGCTCGTTGTTGGTCTGTTTAGGTTTTCTGTTTCTTACTTGGTCAGTCTCGGAAGATTGTATTTTTCTAAGAAGTTGTCCATTTCTTCTAGGTTTTCCTGCTTGTTAGCATATAGATTTTCATTGTATTCTGTTATAATTATTTTATTTCTGTGGGGTCCGTAGTGATTTTTCCTTTCTTAATTCTGATTCTGTTTATGTGTGTAGATTCTCTTTTTCTCTTAATGAGTCTGGATAGGGGTTTATCTATTTTGTTTATTTTTTCAAAGAACCAGCTCTTGGTTTCATTGATTTTTTCTATTGTTTTGTTCTTCTCAATTTTATTTATTTCTTCTCTTATCTTTATTATGTCCCTCCTGGTGACTTTGGGTCTCATTTGTTCTTCTTTTTCCAATTTCAGTAACTGTGTCTTTAGACTATTCATTTGGGAATGTTCTTCTTTCTTTAGATAGGCCTGGATTGCAATATACTTTCGTCTTAGAACTGCCTTTGCTGCATCCCACAGAAGCTGTGGCTTTGTGTTGTTGTTATTTGTCTCCATATACTCTTTGATTTCTGTTTTGATTTGGTCTTTGACCCATTGATTAATTAGGAGAATGTTGTTAAGTCTCCATGTATTTGTGAGCCTTTTTGTTTTCTTTCTAAAATTTAATTCTAGTTTAATATCTTTATGATCTGAGAAGTTGGTTGGTAGAATTTCAATATTTTCAACTTTACTGAGGTTTTTTTTGTGGCCTAGTATGTGGTCTATTCTGGAAAATATTCCATGTGCACTTGCGAACAATGTGTATCCTCTTGCTTTTGGGTGTAGAGTTGTGTAGATGTCTGTTAGGTCCATCTGTTCTAGGGTGTTGTTCAGTGCCTCTGTGTCTTTACTTATTTTCTGTCTGGTTGATCTGTCCTTTGGAGTGAGTGGTGTGTTTAAGTCACCTAAAATGAATGCATTGCTGTCTATTTCCTCCTTTAATTCTGTTAGTATTTGTTTCACATATGCGAGCGCTCCTGTGTTGGGTGCATATATATTTAAAATGGTTATATCCTCTTGTTGGACTGACCCCTTTATCATTATGTAATATCCTTCTTTGTCTCTTGCTACTTTCTTCGTTTTGAAGTCTATTTTGTCTGATACAAGTACTGCAACACCTGCTTTTTTCTCTTTGTTGTTTGCATGAAATATCTTTTTCCATCCCTTCACTTTTAGTCTGGGGATATCTTTGCATTTGAGGTGAGTTTCTTGTAAGCAGCATATAGATGGGTCTTGCTTTTTTATCCATTCTGTTACTCTGTTAGACAGGAATTTTTTTATTGTTAGTGATCACACTGTTTTGGACTAAAGTGGGCAGGTTTATTGGTCTATAAAATTGGAAAGGGAAACATTGCACCCGGGTATAAGAGTAGCGCACTAGATACCAGGATGCCTCTACAATCTCTCCGCTCTGCATCCTAGGTTCATTTTTTCCTTGCAGTTGGGAAATGGGGACCATCTCTATATATCCTCCCAGCTTACCACCAGAGAGTAAGTCCCTCCCTGATAAAACATTCTGAAGAATGCCTGTCAGTTCAAATCATGGGTCACATGTCTACCCCAGGGGCCAAAGAGCTCAGGGTATAAAGAGGGTTAGCACTGCCCACTTGAGCCACATGGCTGGAGTAGGAAGGGAGTAGTTGGCCCCAAAAAGGAGGATCCTGCAGTTCACAGGAAAAGAGAAGGTGCAAGATGGCCAAAAAGGGAATAGGGCTTTCAGGTGGGAGTGAGACGTCCTTTCAGTGATCTGTGTGAATCTGTTGCCCTGCTTGGAATTTGTGGAGATTGATAATCATGCTCTCGTCCCTCCCAGTCCTTCCACTTGCCCAGAATGTGGAACCAAGTGAGAAAAAAATTAACATCAGACACAATGCAGTTAACACATTAATACATTGCTTGTAAAGCTGACTGGAGAAAATAACACGCCATTTGCCCAGCAGTTGGGGTTTTAATAGTAACTCCTAAATTGCACCCATTCTTTCATGCCACAGGCATGCCCTAGTAAGGACAGAGCCCCCTGGTGATCCCAGCATGTGGATAAGCACACTTTAAGCCTCTCCCCAAGGATGAGTGCTTCCACATTGGGAGGGGTTTTTCCTGATAAAGTGAATAAAATGAAACTAAATTCAGAGAATATCTGGAAAATCACAGTATTTAAGAGGTTGATGGAAGAAGAAGAATCCTCAAGGGGTCCTCCAAAAAAATTGGGGTAGGGCATTTTGATGAGGTAAGAAAAGGGCAAGGAAAGAGAGGCTGTACAGGTGAGCCTTGTGTTTGTGCTGGAGTTGTGACCATTTAAATCCACCCACTGATCAGCATCGCTCTGTCCCTCCACAGCAACCAGAGTAGCAGCGTAGAAGTCAGTCATGTCTGTTTTCTTAATGGGGCAATGTGCTCCAATGATTTCAAAGCCGTGTCCTCACCAACAAAGGAAATCTGAAGCCTAATGACTTATCCCTAGAACCTGCTGTTATCACATGTTTAGTTTTCATTTAGGAAAATTCAATTGACATTTTATATTTAGCATGACTTTTTCTTCATGTTAATACCAGTGCTGTGCAATAAGAAGAGCTGAATTTAGTATTTGAGGCTCAAGCTGAAGTTTGCTTTGCAAACTTTGTTTCTGAGTTAAGCATGTTCTGAATTGTATCTTTTAGAAACTGTGTTTTTAGTTCTTATTAATTAGAAACCTGCTGAATCTTAAAGAAAGGTGTATATGTCTATGTGTGTATATGATATTTACAGAATTTCATCGTGCCATCATCTCAGGTAGCAGTGTGCAGACAGACAGTGTGTCTGCAAAGTGGCCAAAGGTGAAGAAGTAGGTTATTCAAAGCCTACTTTAGAGTATTTAACTTTAGTACAGTCTCATTCCAAAATTGGAACCACTGACATTTCCAAAAGAGTTATGTTTTGAAGTGAGTGATTTGAAACTCACTCTGACCCATTAGAAACTAAGGGGCAATGAGAGTTACGCATACAGTTGAAAATGAAGACAGGACAGGAAGCAGACTGAAAGGAAATAATTTGAAGAAAAATGGTGAGGTGCAAGTAAGTCACTTCTACATTTTTATTGTTTTAATGCACCAGCTAGTAGGCATTAATATAAACTTGACTTCTACTGTATGATTGACTCACTCAACTCTGCATGGACTATTATGTCATTATAGCTATAGCTCTCTGGGGGATAAAACGTCTTTTATTTTCTCATAAGAGGTGGCAAAACAGGAATGTTTTCATCTTATTGATTTAGTCTTGTGATTCTTGCTTAATTTATTTAAAAAGATAATTACTGACCACTGATTTTTCTTCTAGATACTTTCATATTCTTTTAGTTCAGTATTTCCTTTGAACAGTGGGCTTCAAACTTTGGTATGCATCAGAATCCCCTGGAGAGCTCACAACAGACTGCTTATTCCCGTCCCTAGTCTCTAACCAAGCAGGTCTAGGGTGGAACCTGACAACCGGCATTCTTATCAGGTTCCCAAAGTGGCACTGATGCTGCTGGTCCCAGAGCCATACTTAGAGAGCCAGCACTGTAGGAAACTGACTGTGACTCAAAAACAGGCAGACTTGATGTGCTTACTTTTCAGATATTTCAATCCTTGCTCTAAGGTATACCATGTCTCTGCATGTTGGCTGCTTAAAGTCGGATATTTGCAGGACCTGTGGGAGTCCAGTTCTATTAGTAAATGATGATGGCTGGGAGTTGTGCTGTTGGAAGTTCTAGAGTGACAGTTCTTTGAATAGATTGTTTCGCTAAGATCTCAGTTTATCTCAAGAGCAACTTCTCAAAGATTTTTCGATTAGGAGTGCACCTGTAGCATTAACATGTCTAGGAAAGAAAGGACATACTGGAAAGAAATAAACCATGCCTGCCATGGTGCATGTTTTCAGAAGCATGCTTTAGAAATTAGCTATTGTGTCAGCTGCAGAACTCAAAAATTCAGTGCTTGGCTTACAGGTGATTTCAAACAATTCTTCCAAGATGATGTCTCACATTTGTGTAAATATAAGAACATGCCTCATTGAACTATTTTGCTGAAATACACTCTTGACTTTGCAAGGGATTAAAGACTGAATTTTCTTTTCTTTTTCTTAACCCACATAGCATTGAAATGGAAAGGTACAAAAGACCATTTGCACTGGGGAGAGAATAACTGACAAGCTTCAAGTAAAAATGCCCAGCACCTTTTACTAACAATATAATAATCTCAAGTCGGCACTGTGCTTGAGCTCTATACAAAGTATTACATGAAGGAGAGAGTGATTGCAAAGCTAAAAGTTATTTAGCACTCGGTGGATCTAATTAAAATGCAAAGCTTAGAGCCACCTATGAATTCAGGAGGTAAAATGGGGATAGTCTTCAAGAACATGCTTTACATTATTTTAAATGTTATTTTAAATATGTTATATTTTTTTTAAAAAGTATTATTTTAAAATATTCAGTAATAAGTTTATTCCTCAATGATGTATAGCTACGAAGATCTCTCCTTCCAGAAATTCCAACTGGGATATTTTAGAAAGAACGTAACAGATGTAAAGGTCTAGAAAGTCAGAGGAAACAGTATAAAATGAGGCTAAATGAGGTGAGTCAGGTAGTAAATCAGCACTTCCTTTATCTCTTGGATGTGACACTGGAAGTCCCTTCTGCTATGTGAAAGAGAACTTCTAAATCAGAGGTAGGCTAGTCAGGAAAATTACTTCCTATAACACTGCATTCACTGTGATTGGAACAAAGCACCTAGATACCTTTAACCAGCTTACCTTTCTCACCAGAGGAAAGAACTATATTTTTAAAATTTATTTTGCTTTTATAAATAAAATAATATCCTGGTAGTAATATGTGCAAAGTTACAGAGTACAGGCCCTGGGCAAATCAAGGAAAATTTGGTCGATGGTTTTCTTTCAAGAATTTAACATATTTAATGTGTGTTCAAAACTTATGTTTGCTTTTCAATTTCAAATGTCTTCTCTCCAATACAAATAGTCTTAAAAATATGCTGCAGCCGATAAACTATATGCTGAATACTTCACAATCATTTAAACCAAGAAGTAAGAACATTTACATGCAACAGTGTGGATGACTCTCAAAGCCTTATGTTGAGTGAAAAAAGCCAGACATAAACAGTAGATTCTTTGTTATTCTATTTGTGTGAAGCTAAAGAACAAGCAAAATTAGTGGAATGTGATGGAGGTATAACTAGTAGTTGCGTCGTAGGAGGAAGGATTGACTGGGAAGAGGAAATAGTGAACCAAAGATGCTTAAAATATGTATTTTGCTCTGGGTGCATTCACGGGTATATAAAAATGTAAAATGTTAATTGTGCTTTCTACTTCACATTAGCACTACTCAGCAATTTTCTTTTATCTTAATAAAAAATAAAGTAAAAATAAATCACTGTATGTAATTCAAGCTGTTTCAGTGGTACAACTCAAAATATTTAAACAGCACCGTGTAAACAGAACAAAAGACAGAGTTTATACTTAGAAAAATTCAGGAAACTTGTAGATAGATGTCCAGGGACGATGTTTTCAGGAAGTGGTGCATAAATTATAGTCTGTCCTTATACTGGTTTTTGGACAGTTCCTAGTAGTCCATTTGAAATCCATGGATTATCTGTAACTTAAAACAGAACACTTAAGATTTATCCTTTATAAGTTCTGGGTAAAAGATTAGCTAAAATGTATAGGGTTTTTCCTTTCTCTCTTTGACTTTATTTAAACAAAAGCAAAATTTTGTTCTCCCTCTAATTCACAAGCGACATGGTGATGGTATTACAAATTCTTAGAATTGCCAGTAGATACAGACATGAGCACTTTCAGTACCATGTGTTCTTCCCCATGAGTACTCTGGTTCCTGATACAGAGATAGTCTACAGGATTTAAGAGGAAAATAATTGATTTCAGAGACCCCTGAACTTCTCAGTTCTTATCTGTTTATTCACTGACGTGGAAGCTGGCCTTGCTCCCTGGAGCTTAAAGACGTTGACAACACCTTGGCCAACATCTTTTCCCAATGGAACATCTACAGTGTTATTTTCATTTAAAAGGTTTGCAATTTCCTTTTGCAATGATTCTGGATGTTCGGTAGTCTGAAGACTTCATCTTTGAAAATTAGTTGAAAGGTAAATCATGTCGTAATAATTATTGAAAGCCTCAATACTGGATGATACTAATTGTTTCTTGCTTAAATGTGGTGAAAAGGAAGTTAACTACATTTTATCATAAAACATAGCCTAGAATTATGTTTACATGTCTTCATATTGTCACCAGAATTCTGCATATATAAGGCTATTGAGACGCAGTGGGATAGAGGTGTTTTATATGACTCTTAATTCCTATTAATTTGTACAAAGATATTATAGTAAAGAGAAAGACCCTTAGGAATTATAGGTTGGGTGCTTTAATGAAATAGAGTCACAGAGGAAAATGATGTTGAAAAGACAACATGCATGCCAAATAAAATAAGAGAAAAATACAGGTTTACAATTAACAATTTAAGACTCGAGTAATGGTTGGTGCCTTATTTTGAAACTCTGTAAAGATAGTACATGTTTCAGAGAAATTTTTTTCCCTAGAATTTAGTTAAGAAACATCAAATATTTGTAGGTCTGTACAATTTTTTTTATTATTAGGTCTCAGTTGACTTAAGTTTATATACTGTTTTACATGCTAGCTCACACTTGTCTGATTTAGCAAATAATTAAACCTATTTAAATTATTTGTGCCTTTTCAAATATTCTCAGACATTATATTCACTTTTAGAAGGGCACACAACATTTTTGCAAGCATACTAGAAAATGTGGATTCTTTGATGAAAGAAAAATTATAAAGCTTACAAATTGAGAATAATCAACACAACGATTGCTCAGAATCTGCAGAAATTACTTATTAAGAATCTTTTTTGAAGGGGCACTTAGATGAGAGCTGTCTCATAGCACTTTTATAATAATGGGAATGTTCTATCCAAAAAGGTAGCTACTAGCCACACTTAAGACTTGAGGACACAGAAAAATCAAAAGATGAAAGATAGAAAGTGATTACTCCTTGCCAAAACCAAAACCCCCCAAAAAAACAAAAAACACAAAAGCCATTGTGGCTTTAGTAATAGCAGACAAATTAGACTTTAAGTCAAATTATTGCTAGAGATAAAGCCTGACTACATATTTGTAAAAGTTTCAACTTCCTAAGGGAATATAATAATTACAAATTTATATATATTAGATATCTTTCCAAACTTGACAGTACATGGAATAATGGATAAATCCCCATCATAATGGAAAAATTTTAACACATTTCTATCAAAGAAAACATTGATAAAATTACAAAAGAACTAAACAAGAATGTGAACATTTTAGCAAGATTGCTTTCCTACACAAGTAAAAATTAGTTAGAAAATCTCATTAAAGTGCCTGAGAATTAATCCAACCAAAAATGTGCAGTATCTATGCAGTGAACTTTTATTGAAAGACATTAAAAGACTAAAATGTGATTGCATAGAAAAAATCAATCACAGATTTTCATGAATTTGTTGTGTAGATAAAATTCAATTCTGAGAGAGATTTTCCTACAAATTGATAAAATGAGTCCCATAATATCTGGAAGGAAAACATGTGAAGAGTAGTCAAGACAGGTTGGAGAAAGAACAAGATGAAAGGCAGCATTCAAAATACTTATAAAAAATGTTCTATTTCTTAATTTTGGTGATGGACTTAAAATTGTTCATTATTTTTTACCCCCAAATTATATATGTATTTTGTGTTCATGTGCTCTATTTCACAATAAATTATTTTAAAAAAATAGTATAAATCTGAGGCTCATAGCTCTGTAGCAAGTAAAAACTAAATATTTTATTATTATATGTATGGAACTGTTCTATTTATTATTCATTTCTAAAAGTCAAATGTTTTAATATAATTGTATGAATGTGTAATTTTGAAAATTTGGAAAATGCAGAAAATACACAGAAATGAATAAAAATCATTATGACTCTTACCATCCAGCTTAAGCAGCATGAATGTCATTGTATTTCTCTTTCTCTGCCAGTATGTGCATCTGTTTGTGAGTTTGTGGATTTTTACAGAATTACCATCATGTTATGGATCCATATGTATTTTCGTTTTTTTGTCATTACAAATTTATTATTTTATGTGTTAGGAATTTTGCAAATTTATTCCTTTTATTGTGAAGACGTATAATTGAATGACATAGTTGTTCAAGCTTTTTTCAGAAATAGCAATATTTTAGGAACTAAAATGTGATAATGCAGCAGGGAGAGATTATATAGCCTGAAACATGTATCATGTTTAGGGAGTATATATTCTGAGTAATCCAAAAACATAAAGAGGAAAACCAAGGAAATAAACAGCTCAGCCACTGATGTCAGCCTAACCATCACTACTGTGCACCACAGCTGCTGCTCTGTTTGTTAATTATTAAAATGAAGTACAAAGGATTTTCCTTAAGCAATTCCCTCCCAGAAGCCATTTCCAATAATTTGTATAAATAACACATTTATTTCAACAATTACTGAGAAGATATACTATTGAACTTCATAGTATGACTAAACACTTTCTATTCTGTTCTTTTACTCTATCAGTAAAATCAAATTAATCTTCAAAGCTAGGAAATATTTTAAGTGGTGTTTTGAGGGAAGGAAAGGGGAAATTCTGAGAGGCAGAGAAATTCTTCCCTTCAGTTCTGTATCTTTTCCTGCAGCTAGCTGGGGAAATTTAGAGACCTTAGGCTGGATCTGGTCTCCAGCATGTGATTCTGTAAGTGCACCAATGCCAGTACCACTTGAGACTTTCCTAAATGCTGCTTTCATTTTGTGAAATATATTCCTGTTACTACCTAACTAAAAAGATTAGGAGGATGGTATTTGCATTGCCATGACAATTTACATCTCTAGATTGAGATGACATTTTTGCCTGCTTAATTCTACTTTTCACTTAGGGATAATATTTTCTACTGACTTTTAATAAAAAAAAAAGTAGGTGTGCATACAGAAGGGGAAGAACTAATATGTGAACATCTGCTTTATGTCAGACATTGAATTGAGTTGTTTATATGAATCATGCGTCCATCCTCCAAGGACTCTGGGAAGGAGGCCTAATTTGAGAGAGGAGACTTAGAGAAATTTCAATACCCTGCTTTGCTTGAGATCAAAAAATTACAAAGCAGTAGAATCAGGGTCTGTCAGGGCTCAGTGCCCCTAATTCCCAGGCTGGTGCTCTTTCACCCCTCCACACCCCATGCTTCCTTCCTGGGCTCCTAATCTAACTCTGCCCTATAACTGACTGCAGCCAACAAACAGGCTGTGAAATACCAGGAAGGACATTGCAGTGTGCATTTTTTAAGCGTTGTGGTTCTTAGGGTTTAATTCTAAATTCCACACATAGAAAATTGCATCTAAATCAGGATTGACTGATTATATTCTACTCCTCAGTTCAAAATAGTTCTTCAAATGCTTTAATTGCATGCATGTGCATTAGAAGATGATACCAATTAAGTGAGTAGTTGGGATTTAGCTATACATATGATGGGGGTTTAGTTATGTCACTGAAAGAATTATGCCTATATTTTTAATGCCATTTTACAGATATAGATGTGAAATATGCATTGCAAATATTAGATTATGAAAATCAACAGTCATTTGTTGAAAATAGGAGATATCTGTGTTGGATTATATTTTGGATATGTTGGTCAAAACAGCAAAGTAACAAACATGAATTATACTTGCAAGCCATCTAATTAAATTTAAGGAAATTTAAATTCAATTCATAGTAGAATCTAAATATTTTGTTTATTAAAAATTGGATGGCATTTTCTTACATTTTGTTGCAGAGATTTACTTTCCTCAAAAGAATGTGAAGACTAATACAAAGAGAAAATTCCTTTGTAATAGACTAGAAGATTTTTGAAGTTTTGTTGAAATGTTATATTGTTAATCTAAAAACATTGGTGGCAAATGGAGGAATGCAACAGTGAAAATTCTGTTCATTATGCCTGTCTTTATGAAGCAGCAAATGAAAGGAAGTATTTTGATATTAGAATAAAGGTGACATCATGATTTAAGCACCACACCATTTTTTCTCTTTCCCTCTTGATTCCCATCAACAAAAAGTCCCAGAAACAGTTATTGTTTGCGCAGTTGGAGGACATTAGTATTTGAAATCAAGAAAATTTCTACTGGAGTAATATGGACATAAAAGCAGAGAAGAAGCTATTACCTACGGACTGGTGGGCTATGAAAGCAGAATGCACACCAGAGTTTTAGGTGCAAAGATAGCACAGAGAATTATAGCAGGGGGCAGTTAAGAGTGATTGTGGAGACAGTGCAGACCTAATTTATTCATAGGCAATTGGAAAGAAACCAAAGGGAAGAAACAAACTGAAGATGCTCAGGGAAGTCAGAGAGCGATGCCCTGCTCAACAGATCTTGCCTGGGATAGAGGAGGGGCACTCTCTCCAGGAGCTGGTGCCTTAATCGTGCTTGTAATCCTGTAAGACCCAGACTTCTCTATCAGACGGGGTGTTCTGAACTAGTATGATGTCATATTTTTAGCATAAAAACATTTTTGATTGACAAAAATCATTCTGAAAGGTTCCTATGGATATGTATATAATTTCCAGAGCACAAAAAATACTAAGATGTTGTGAGTCCTATGCATAATTTACTTTAGGTGAAACTGTAGCCTTCAGAATAATTTCACTGTGATATTCTTTTGGATTTTAATAATAGTCTATGTGGGTTTGGTTTTTACATGGGCCACATTATGACAGAAACCCATCTGTAATGGAATCAATGTAATAATAGTCATAAAATGTATAACTATGGCTGTGTATTCAAATACCTCCCTGTCACAAGCCTCTAAATCAGAGGTGGTTCATTTTCACCTAGAAACACACTCCCATATGCCTTAGTTGGAGTAGTGAGTAAATGTGCTCCTCCTGTATTATTTTCTTTATTGTGCCTTTGAAACTCTTAAGGAGTTGGGTGCTTTATTCTTGCTCTGGATTCATTGTTGTAACAGCTTTCCATGCTAAGCTAGAGTCAATAAATGGGTAATTTTCTCACCCCCTTTGCAAAAATATAGAAAAGAAACTGAAAATATGGTAAACAAATATTCATTGCTAGGAGGTGTAAATGAGAGACTCTTCCTGACATAAATGCTTGCCCCGTGATTACAGCCCTTGCACACTGCCGTCAGCCAGGTCGCCTAGCAGCCATAGACATTCTGTTTTCAACTTTCATGCCATTGCTGAGAGTGTAGCTCCACTCTTTGTCCCTTACTTCTCATTTCACTGCTACCAAAGGAAACTTCTCTACTCCCACTCCCAAGCCCCAGCCCTTTTGGTATAGTTTGGGGTCATCTGTGCTATTAGAGGATAAAAACTTTATGCTCACACTGCACTTAGAAGGTCATACTCATCTTTCCTCTGGGTCCATTTTCTCAGAACTCATCATTCAATCTGTTAGTTTCTAGTTAAGCTGAGTTTGATTTTACTCTGAAATGCAGGTGGATTTTATTTCAGGTCTTTGTATAGCTGAAGAGACATTATTAGCACCTATGGGAAATTTGCATAGACAGATGAAATAGTCTACCTTCTGAAACCCACCCCATTAATAATAACTACATTAGAAGGAGACATGGATTTTTATCATTTCAGCATCTTTCTTCTGTCAGGTGATTAGTTTCTGTCCATATCACTGAGTAATTTTAGATAGCCAGTACCACCTGTCCTGTCAGTGCGAAGGGCATTTGATTTCATGCATAACAACAATAAAGGCTCATTTGACTATTTTGGAAAGATTAAAACAGTAGGAAAATAAAGCATGATTAAGCTGCATGCTTCTTCTTAAATTTTCTTATTAAACACAGTGAGTCAGTAATTACTATACATTTCATTCTCATATTTTTTAGTATTGCGAGGGCCCAAGAATGCCAAGATCACAAAAAGTTACTGTAATTTCAGTTAATGATATGCTAAAATGAGAAAGTTCTCTGAAAGTGTACATTAAAGGAGAAATAGTTTGTGACTTGAATTCCCAGGTTCCACATGGGTCAGTCTTCACTGCTGTTTCATGCAAAGAATAACAAGAAGAAGTAAAAATAATAAATTTTTATTTGACTATCTCAAGGCAGAGTGATGGAAATTTAATATAAAGCTATCACCATTTCTCAAGATCTGCCTTTTCTCATTCCTCCTGAGCCCAAATAGCCCAGAGCCTCTCCAAAGCCTCTCTCTTCCTAATTCACTTTTACCTCCACATCAGAATGATCTTCAACATTCTTTTACATTTCTTTCTCCTGCTCTCAGCCCTGACTGAGCACACACAGTTTCTCTATCATCTGTATTAGACAGATCAGATTAGTATCTCTGGCTTCTTTTGGTATTTCTCTGAAATATACCCATTAATCAAAATTCTCAAATTAAGTCCAGGAGCTGGACCCAGAAAGCAAGTATCTTCATCCCTTATAAATTGGGGCAAAAGGATATACAATGAATATTCCTGCATTAAGGATTTTTACTGTTTTATATACATTAATACATATGTGCCACAATATATTTCAGAAGCTATGTTGCTGTAGTTGCAATTATAAGAAAAGAAGTTCTCACACTGTATTAATGAAATTACTATATTGACCAAGATGTGGATTTAGACTTCGTATCAACTAATGAGAAGCTTTAACAAAGTACATAAAGTGCTTGTACATTAACTTTGAGGGGGGTACCTTATGCATGTAAGTGCTAAAAATATATCCTTAGCGTTTCTAATATGTGTTAATGAAAATGTCTTTGCTTAGATATGCCCTAAAAAATGAAGTGGATAATCTGAGACAGGTTTATTTTTTGTGATTTATATAGAAAAGGAAAAATAGTAATGGTAATAATAATAATTTGCCAAATATATGGTGTGTACCAGTTTTTTTCATGCAAGATTTAAAGGCATTATATTATTTTCCAGGATTTACAAGGATAACTTTTCTATTGTCATACTTCTAGCAAAAAGGCAGAGGTAGAGCTCAAAGCCATTTATAATTCTCATTAAAGCTCCTTGTGAATGAGTGACTGCCCCTTGCAACCAACCCTTGGTTATACCTACCAAATGCTACAGAGATCAATACAATGGAAAGCAATCAATAAAGTATTTGAAAAGACAAAAATTATCCTCACCCTAAGAATTTATCATGTATTCTTTTTTGTGTGGTTTTTCTTACTGAACTGTTACTCCTAGAACTCTTCAATGTTATATTATTCCAAGTTTAATAGAAGATAGGATTATTACTCTTTTACTTACCTAATCAATGATTATAGTAAATAAAGCACATATAACATTGAACTTTATAACATTCATGAAGTTCTACTTAATGTGACCTTTTTAAAACATTTTCCCTTATGATCTTCTAATCAGTGTCCAGCCAAATTCATATACTGACAAGTTTAAAAAAAAAAAGGAAGTTCAAGTACCATATTTTCACATATATTAAACAATGACAAGTGATATTATTGATATTTACTCCAAGCGGTGTATAGATGCCTCAAACTTTTTTCATGTGCAAGTATCAAAATCACCTGATGTATTTGTTAAAATGTCAATTTCATACCCCATCACATTCCTGCTAAACAGACAAATAAAAGGGGGAGGGTCAGGAATTTTCTTTTTACCAAGTTCCTCAGATGATTTTGATATGCATGAAATTTTAGAAGTATTGCCTATATTTTTTTCAGTGTGTTACTTTCCATTTATCATATTAATAACATTAATATTATATATTAGTTGACATCATTGATTTTAATGTGTAATATATTTTAATATCAGTATTAACATAATACTGATATTAATAAATGGTTGAGTAAATAAATAAATGGAGGAAAGAGACAAATCTTTCTTGAAAAAATTTCCAAATTAAAAAAATGTGAAAGGAATGAGAGAAACAGAAAATCACCATTAGAACACCTCAGTAACAATTGCTGCAGGAAGATTCACTGATAAATGTTAAGATTAGAGGGAAAAACTTTAAGGAGAAACAGGATATTTGCAGAGCTTCAAAGTATCTCCCCCAAAATATTTATTAATCGTATGGTGGTTCTAACATATTGCCTTGAGCTCTTTTGTTCCACTCCCTGCAGAACTTAGTCCCCACCTCCGGATGTAGGGAAAATACTCTATGCAGAAACCTGGCATACACCACCTTACCCAGTAGTCCAAGTCAACATCAATAGCAATAATTTATATTACTGATAGCGTGTACTGTCTGAGGTGATGCAGTGAGAGGCGCCTGACCTCTGTGGTGTTCTTGCCCCAAATCCATAATCCTAGTTTAATAATAATAAAAAAATAAGACAAAACCAAATTGGTGGGCTTTCTACAGAATACCTACGTAGTTCTCTTCTAAAGTGTCAAGGTCATGAAAAACAAGGGAATGGTGAGAAACTTGTACAGATCAGAAAGCAAGGAAACTGTTGAGTAGAGGCAGTGTGGTGTCCCTGATTGGATCCAGGAACATAAAAACACATTAATGGGAAAACTAGTCAAATCTGGTTTAATTACTACTAATATACAAATATTAATTTATTCATTTTGGTAAATATATTTAGGTAAAATGTGAACATTAGGCTCAGCAGGGAGAAGAATATACAGTAACACTGTTAACTTATTATCTTTGTAACCTAAAATTATTACAAAATCAAAAAGTTGTTTTACTATATAATGAATTTCACATTTAGTTTGCCAGGAATATTAGAAAAACTCATGATTTTATGAACACTAAATATTTATTTACCCTTGATTTTATATATTTATCATAATGTCTTATTACTGTCAATGTTTAAAAACAGTAATTTACATTGTTATTTTATTATTCATTTATGTGAAAATATATATGTAAGTTTACATATGATACATAATTTTATAAATGTATATAGATAGATTTCTACTTAATTGCTATATTGAAGTACCATTTTAGGAATAATTTTCAGTGTCTAAAACTTTAAATCTATCTCAAATCTCATCTGAACTTTAACACACTTAAGCTAAAAAGCTTCTGGACTTAGCAATTTAGTTTCCATTAAAGATTTATAAATGTTGAAATGTAGAGGAGTCACAGAGTTAATGTGTGAGTTTCCTATTGCTGTTACAACAAGTGACTCAGACTCAGTGGCTTCAAACAGCTCAAAGTAATGCTCTTACACTTCTGGAGGTCAGAAGTCTTAAAATCAAGGTGTCATTAGGACTGAATTCCTTCTGGAGTTTCTAGGGGAAATCCATTTGCTTGCCTTTTCCAGCTCTTGAGGCCACCTGCATTCCTTGGCTCCAGGTCCCTTTTTATAGCTTCAAGGTCAAGAGCAAATCAGTCAGTCGCTACCCCACCTCTTCTCACCGGTGCTTCCAACAGTCACATCTCCTTCCCTTACTCTGACCCTCCTTCCTCTCTTCTACAGGAACTCTTGGTTATATTAGGCCCATTATGATAATCAAGAATAATCTCACCATCACAGAATCCTTAGTTTATCACATGTGCAAAGTCCTTTTTATCAAGTATGGTAACATATTCACAAATATGGGGGATTTGGATGTGGCCATATTTAGGGGGTCATTATTTGTCTTTCACAGTGACTATCCTTCATCTGGCATTCATTTAATTGGGGGTAAACTTGTTACTTTTAAGCACTTGACAGATACTGTGGGAATATATTAGCTATTACTTGCCTCTTCTAACAAAGTGTAAAAAACTAGCATCTCACTTTTATTCTTCAGTTAAGCAGCTAACAACAATGGAATATTGTTCTCCCACATATTCTCACATCGCGTATTATAAGTAAATTTTTTTTCAGAATGAAGGGGAAAAAAGCTATTGTCTTAATTTTGTTTTGGTTGTGGCTAAATGAGAATAATAAAAGCATAATTTTAGATCAATATTTGACAATACTGCTATTCAGAAAGACTCATTAACTATGACTGACTATCAGAGTGTGAAATACCAGCTCCTTTAGATAAAATGCCTGTCACACCCTTTGAATCTGAACAAGCTATAGAAAGGGGACACCTGTATGAGAAACTGGGGAAATTTTCAAGTTGTATACTAATATAGCTATTTATGTCATTTATTCTGTGTGATAATGGAGAACTGCATGTTAGAATACTTAATTTTTTAATCACATGAAGTTCTAAAATCTGTGACTCTGATTTCTAGCAACACTAGACCTACAAGCTCAGTGCAACTCAAATGTAACTATTTTATAGAGTTAAGAATAACATATCTCTTGTCACAAAGTGGTATGCATGCATTCCTCCATTTGGCAGCAAATATCTTGGCTGACTCAAAAGAATATTGATTGAGAGCAGGCAGTGTTTTATAAGGTCTGAGGTGGAGAGGCTTACAAATCAGACAGAAATCTTTGCATGTGGGATTTGAATTTCTCAGCAAGTGCTTGAAAGACATGAATCAAAAAATATCTAAAGTGGAATATATATTGGTGGGAATCACAGATTTTCTATGAAAAAGTTGTTTGAGGAAAAAATCCCTCACTTGAAAATTGATTGTTAGGGGAACATATTTATTACATTTTTTATTTGCTAAGCATTAACAAGTATTTAATGATTACTGGTTTCAGCAGTTCCTATAAAATGGTATTGTCTACTAGGTCTTATTTTTCCAGAAATGAAAAACTAAGCAATGTGAAAATTATCAAAGATCACATATCAATGGCAAAGGTAAAAACAACTTAGCATACAGATTTTCAGTCTGTGACTTGGCAGAGCTGGAGTTCCAAAAAATTTTAATAAATTTATGATTTCTCAGGCATAAATACTCAGCCATCCATCAGATCACTTCATCTGCCTCCTAAGGGTATCAAAAAACACCCCAAATGAAAGGATCACCCTGTTTGAAGAAATTTGGTCCTCTTATGGGTATAGATTAGCTAATATTATACTTAACAAGATGAAACTTTTAACTATGCTTTTTTGCCACTTAAGAAAAACCATTTCAGAATACCTAAATTTTTGGCTATAAACATCCATTATACAAAAATGAAGAAAAACATTAATGAATATTAAATAGAGTAGATGTCTTCTTTACCAGCATAGTGAAGACCAGTTTGTGGTAGATTCATGAAAAAGTTGATTAAAAAATCAAAATTATATAAATGAATGTTCATTCACTAAGTTTTTGATGATAAACATTTCCTTTAGAGAGCCTCCAACTGGATTTCTTTGCTTAAATCATTTATGATTTGTAATTTTGTGATTTTAGTTCATTTAAATTGAATCAGGAGTTTAAAGACATTTATTTAAGAAAGAAGAAACACCCTAAGATCCAAATTCTTCTGAATATTAACAGTTTAATCCATTCTTTATATTTCCTTCATACACACCTGTTCAAAGTTTTTCTAAGTATTGACTAACCCTTTATGTATGTACTTCCAAACATACATAATTTTCACGTAAGCAACTCATAATTGTGGCATAACATTAATTAAATGATGTGATTAATGCTACCTGAGAAATAGCTAACTTGCCTCAAAATCACTTTTCTTCTTCTATATATGCCAGATTTATTTCCAAATATCCCTCACAGTTAAAGGAGGCCATGAAAAGAAACTCTCCCTAGTGGAATATGACAAGTGTGCTGGTTACTTGCTGGCCTGACCCACTGAACCTTCCGGGACACTAGCTCTGTGTCCTTTTTCACTTCTTGCTCATCGCAGGCAATAAGCAAACCTCCTGGCACTGCGAACTGGAACGCTGTACACGATGTTCTGTCAGTTTCACATTTGATGAAATTATGACCTGTGGTATCTAGAAAGGAGTGTGAAGGGCCATACGAGCCCATAGTTTCGGAGAACTAGTGAGAAAGAACTAGAATATTAGCTTGTGTGGGCTGCTGCTCCATGCTGTAAGCAAGATAGTACCAGAAAGAGACAAGCTTTGCCTGGTTGGCAGGCAAACAAAAAGACTGGAGAGAGTTCATAAATATAGAGCCAAGAAATTTTGGAAAAGCTAATAGCTCTTGTACCTCAAACAGTAAGAGAAATCGTACAAAAATTTTTTAGATGCACTCTTCACAATTTGGCATTTTCCTACAAATAAAACAAAACAAGCCTTAAATTTTTTTAAAATGTACCTTCCCCACTTCTCTTGCTGCTGAGGTAGAAGCTGATGATTCACATCCAGGGGCAGGACTTATACTGGGGAAGCAAAGCACACTGGATACAAAATTTAAGGAAGCACTCACCCTCAGGAGCCGACCTGCACGTGCGTGGCGCTGGGAGCAAGCGCCCCCGACATTTTACTCAGCAACCTTCTCCCGTCTTTCGCCCTGGTCCCCACCTTTCTTCTCCCTGAGATGGGTCCCCTGAGATTTTGTTTCAGTAGGGGCTGCAAGATAACTGGGAGATAGGACTGGTGGAGGTGGTAGCAGAAGCAGCATGGGTACAGCTGAGGGATGGGTTTCCCCTCCCAGCCTGGGAAAGCTCACCTTGGTTCAGCGAGTCCGCAGCTAGTGTGTCAGGCCGATCATATGCAGTGGTTCTGGAAGCTGCCTTACGAACTTGGTCTAAAGCCATGGAACCCATCTATCCTGAGGATCCTGTGATCTTTTGTTAAATCTCTTCCTGTTCAAGCTTGGTGGAATAGGTTCTTCTGTCTAAAATTCAGAACTCCGATGGTTAGAACTTTGGCAATTTCCTAGTTTGTGTTCTTTGAGGTTGCTTTACTCTGAACTCCAATTACACCATGTGTGAAAGAGTAATAATAATTTGTACGTCATGGGTGTAGAGGTGGAAAAATATATTAATCTTCTACTCTTCTAAATTCTCAGCTAGGTCCTCATAACAAAAGAGATTAACAAGAGGAAAGCATGCACATTGAATATAAGTTTTACTTGAGAGGAAATGAGGAGGCAAAGAAGAAGTTAAACCTATTTTTAATGGAAGGTTTGATGAAGAGTGGAAAGATGTGGAAAAATGTGATAGTGCCAAAAAAAAAATGGTACGAGCTAAATGTAGTAAACTGGGGGAAACACTGCAGCCCGGTCTAGGCATCTAGGAGATAAGGATGCTGCTTTCTTCTGGCATAAGAAGAGTGCCTCTCACAGGAGGGTTTGATAACTTTCATGGGGAAGGTCTGGAAGTCCAACCTGCACAAGTCAATTTTCAAATTCCTTCAACTTAAAATACTTAATATGCCATGGTGCTGTATTTTGGGTTATAGCATGCCTTAAACCTTGTCATGAGCTAATTTTTGAAAATTAAATATTATCTATATAACAACATAATGCAAGGCATACATCAGATAATTGATAGATATTAATTATTTTGTTAACACTTTATTATCATGCTTTTGATCTTTATCTCTATGTCGAAGTGACCAAAGTAATGTCCCTTGTTCTTTTCTCTCTGGTTTGGCCTTATACTATTATTTTAATAATCTGGGTCTCTAACCTCTCCTTTTTTTTTCCTAGTCCAAGTTTCTTATATCAATAAGCTACTGGGCACCTCAGTTCCAATAAGACTCAAATTCTGTACTTCCCCTGTAGGAGGCTGGAGTCCTAAATCCCAGGCCCAGCATTTCCCATCCCTTCTCCCCGATGACATTAAGTACTTGCCTGTCTTCACAGCGTGTCCTTGCGTTCCTACTCTCCATCCCCAAGAATACGCACCTGCTCAGCCCTGTCTGCTCGCAGGGCCTTCCCAATACTGACTCTGTCCGGATGACCACATGCTGCCTGTTGATACATTGCTGGGTAATGTCAACCCACCTAAGGACTTTTTTCCATTGCTCCCTGGTAGCCATACCGTGAACATCTAACTCATCCCAGGGGTGTTATCATATCTTTGAATCAGATTGCATGGGGTTCTTCCTATCCCATTTTTTTTCAAGAATTGTAATAATGTTAAAGCTATTCTGTCCTAATTTAGAACAGAATATTTTTTCTTCTCTGAGTCAATAGCAACAGTTTTCTGCATGTAACCACAAAAGAAAAACAAAAATTTCCTTAAATTTTATGTATATGTTTTTTCTAGATATTTGATCACATGTACCAAGAAACTGTAGTGTAATATGAGGGTGCCTATTGCTTTTAGTGGTTTGATCTAAAGGTGAACATCATATGCAGCAGCTCAAAGGAAAAGATGCCTCAGATGTAAACCTGAACAAAGCACTGAATTTATCTCATTTCACCTTGGTAAGAACTGAAAGAACACTCGAATGCCACAGGCAGTTTTCTTACATGAATGACAGTGTGAATGTGAATATCTTGCCTTTGTAAGGTGTTGAACCTCTGACTTGGGTTCAGCTATTAGGAGGTTATGACTCATGTATGACTACTATAAACTTGGACTTGTTTTATCTCTTGTCGTATTACAGGAATTGTTTTCTTTCTGCTATTATCTTTCGTCCTTTCTATTTTTTGTCCTTTACTTCTGCTGCAAAAAACAGTGGACCTTTATAAGATGACCAATGAGAATTCACTAATCTCAACACAACTCCTGTTTAATACTTCTTTTCCCTACTGATTTGTCAAACATGGATCCTTGTCCACTTTGAATTCTGCTTTTCAGCTGAACCCCTTGGTCACTGGTGTTCTCATCCCACTCCTTCCTCATCATGTTAGTCAAGACTCCCTTTGTCCCAAGGGCAGAATTCCAAATGATTTGAGATGAATTGTGTTATAGACTCCCTCTCCCACCCTCCATCCTCCAAGCAGGTCTCACATACAGAAAAGTCTGAGGCTATATCTGGCTCTAAGTCTGACAGAATCTAGGTTAAAACTTTTCTCTCTTTTCTTGAATTGATCTTTTCTTATGTCTTCTAACGGTCAAAATTCATATCATACCAATTACGTTGATCCCAGTAGCAATAGGGTACCTTCCCCTTGGGCTCTTGCAGAGAATTAGCAAAGAGCAGCCTGACCTACCCTGCTTCAGTCATGTGCTGTTTTCTCAAACAAGCATTATGGCCAGGGACATGTGAGGTGTGGCACTGTTACTGGCTAGGCCTGGGTCACTTGGGTACTGCTGTGGGAGTGTGCACACAGCCTAGCAAAACTGCACAGAATGATTTCTCATAGAAAAGGTAGTTCAGTTATTAGAAGGAGGAAGTTGTGCTTGGAAATTAGAAACAACAGTCACTCATTGACTGCCCAATATCTGTGCATTCTTTTTTCAAACATGATATTTTAAATGTTGCACTCACATAAACCAACTACCCTTATAAAATTGAAGCTGTAATTCCCCACTTTCTAAAGGGAATTCTTTTCTCCTACCACCTTTACCTTTAATTTCAGGACTGCTGAATCATGAGGCTTCCTATTTAATAGTTTCAGGTGTCTCCTCATGAACAGAGAGTTATCTAATATCCAAAATGTGAATTAAAACACATCAAAATATAGTGATGGAAATTTTAAGAAGAATAACATCAATTTTAAAAATCCACTTTAGAAACAGAAGAGGGGAAAAAAATGTAACTCACCTCATTGGACAGAAATGGTAAAGATTTCTGCACTGGCAAAGAATAGTTTCCTTGGTAAGCTAATTTGACACTTTTCCCTGCCGGACTCCACAAATATTTTCTTGCCACTTTGGGGAAGTTTCCCCTTCTTGGGGTTGTGCATTCCACTCTCTGAAGATGTTGGTTTAGAACTCTGAAGCTTGCCTAAGTTTTAAACAGTCACAGGTCTTTCTTTGCCAGACTTTAGGTAAAAATAATATCGATACTACCATGCTTGCATAATGGAGATTTTGATTACAAGCCCATTGACTGGACACAATTGAAAATGTCACTTTTGCCTAAAATCACTGATATTTGTTACTACAACAAAGCACATCCTGAAGTAAATTCTGTAAAAGAGCAAAATTAAATTCTCAAAAACACTGACTTCTCATTATATGGCCAAATTGCCAAGTAAACTCTTCAGTGATTGGATCTCACAGAAAGAATCTTTCAGAAGGTAAGGTGAGTGCATGTTGGTAGGTGGATTATACTGAGGTCTGTTTCCATAGTACTTCTCAGAAACCAACAGCCAGCTATCCATTCATACCCACGTGCATTCCTTTATTCCCGTATTTCATGCCACATT
Organism: Smutsia gigantea; assembly: GCA_032199065.1. Lineage (NCBI taxonomy): Eukaryota > Metazoa > Chordata > Mammalia > Pholidota > Manidae > Smutsia > Smutsia gigantea. The sequence goes on along the minus strand of JAVSCE010006701.1, from coordinate 1,266,233 downwards.
TTACAAAGAACTTGCTATGTTTATAGGAATGCATATAGTAAAACAAATATATAAGTGACTATAAATCAGGAAAGGAAAACATGTTTGAATAGAGGTTTAATGACTAGAAAGAGGAAAGCTTTGGGGAAAGAAAGGAGTAAAACAGAAACAACCACTTTGTTCAAAGAGAAAATAAAGAGAAATAATAACTACATGGTGCCAAAATTTAGGTCAGCCACATACCACAAGCTCTGATAAGTTGCTTCCAGATACAATAAAATATGTACCAACCCAAACAACCTAAAATAACATATTATTAGGCAACCTTTACTGAATGCCTACTAGTGCTTCGCACTGTGTTAAATACTTTATATGAATTATATCTTTTAAGGCTAGTAACACACCTGAGGTGGAAATCGAGGACAAAAACCATCCACATAGTGTGATGACCAGCGTCTGTTCTGAGGGTTTAAGCATCCACTCTTATTGGTCCACGCCCATACTTTGCCAATTTTTATAAGTGTGGGATTAATATATAAATCAAGTATAAAAATCAAATGTATAATCATATATGACTTGGTTATTTTTCCTGTAATTCCTGATACATGATCAAGAATAGAACAAACAAGACCAAAACAGTTTCTGATGTGATTGCCCTTGCTATTGTTTCAATACCATGTAAGACGTCGCAGCCCAGGAGATTGGACACTGCCGAGGATTAAGTTTAGAGTTAGTTAATGATTGTGTATTAAGTCCCCCACACAGAATTCTATTGTTGTTAACATGTATTTGCTCGATAAATACGAAGGGTACCCTCTCAGCACCACTCTTGCACTGTTAAGCCTCGAGTCCCCTGGCTGGTCCTTTCAGATCTTTGATATCTCATCGTGTCTCCTCCCTTATCTACGAGTCAGAAGCAGGGAGGGACCGACATATAAGCATGTTATAGTCTTCCTTTTATAATTAGAAATGAAGTCTGAAAAAGGTTAAATAATTTCCCTAGGAAATTACAGGGAATTAATAGCAGATTTCAAACTCCTCTAACCCAGCTTCTCTGACTCTATCATTCGACCAGCTTCGTCACGGTTCTGCTCACCCAGCAGGTCATACTCAGTTCTACTTTGTGAGTCATAATTCAGCAGAGGACAGTCTGCAGAACCTCAATGATACATATTTTTTAAAGTTTATTTTGATATCATTAATCTACAATTAAATGAGCAATATTATGGTGATTACACTACCCCCTTCATCAGGTCCCCTCCACCAACTCCATTACAGTCACTGTCCATCAGGGTAATGAGATGCTATAGAGTCACTACTTGCCTTCTCTGGGTTCTACAGCCCTCTCCGTGCACCTCTAACATTACATTTGCTAATCATAATGCCCCTTTTTCCCCCTTGTCCCTCCCTTCCCACCCATCCTCCCCAGTCCCTTTCCCTTTGGTAACTATTAGTCCGTTCTTGGGTTCTGTGAGTCTGCTGCTGTTTTGTTCCTTCAGTTTTTTTCTTAGTTCTTGTACTCCACATATGAGTGAAATCATTTGGTACTTGTGTTTTTCGGCTTGGCTTATTTCACTGAGCATAATACCCTCTAGCTCCATCCATGTTGTTGCAAATGGTAGGATTTGTTTTCTTCTTATGGCTGTATAATATTCCATTGTGTATATGTACCACTTCTTCTTTATCCATTCATCTACTGATGGACACTTAGGCTGCTTCCATTTCTTGGCTATTGTAAATAGTGCTGTGATAAACATAGGGGTGCATCTGTCTTTTTCAAACTGGGCTGCTGGATTCTTAGGGTAAATTCCTAGGAGTGGAATTCCTGGGTCAAATGGTATTTCTATTTTGAGTTTTTTGAGGAACTCCATACTGCTTTCCACAATGGTTGAACTAATTTGCAGTCCCACCAGCAGTGTAGGAGGGTTCCCTTTTCTCCACATCCTCGCCAACATTTGTTGTTGTTTGTGTTTTGGATGTTGGCTGTCCTCACTGGTGTGAGGTGGTATCTCATTGTGGTTTTAATCTGCATTTCTCTGATGATTAGTGATGTGGAGCATCTTTTCATGTGCCTGTTGGCCATCTGAATTTCTTCTTTGGAGAAGTGTCTATTCATGTCCTCTGCCCATTTTTTGTAGGTGTGTGCCTCTTTTTTGTAGGTGTGACCGGGGCAGGAATGAATGGGAGGCTATTGTTTTCTGTATAAAATTCCAGCGTGGCTGCTCCCTTCTCTCCATCACCAGCAAAGGGGACCGAAGTTCCTCAGGACTTCCAGCCTGCAGGGCTGAGCCCGCCAGGGTGATGGTGTTCCCTCGCTGGGCCCCCACCTCTCCGAGACCGCTACAAACAGCGTGTGCTTTTCTCTTGTCCCGGGGCGCTAGCTGCACGGTCCCAGTGCATTCCCGGCTCAAAACCTGCACCTTCTGCCTCTCCAATGTCCGATGCACTGCGCGATGTGTGTCAGCGCTCCCGGCCCAGACCACTGAGGCTGGTTATTTCACGGACCTGCTCTTCCACTCCCTCCCAGCTCCGAATCCTCTCCCCCCGCCAGCATGCTGAGCTGGGTGAGTGCATGGGTGCCGCCAGGTCGCAGCTCCGTATCTTACCCGCCTCGCGGGGTGCCGAGTCCTCTCGGGTGTGGCTGCACGCTGTACACTTTCCTGTGTGCTCTGGTCTTTTAGGAATAGTTGTATTTGCTGTATTTTCATAGATTTATATAGTTTTGGGAGGAGATTTCTGCCGCCCTGCTCACACCACCATCTTCCCGGAAGTCCTCAATGATACTTTTTTATCTTGGAGAAGAGAATGAATATTAAAAATTTGTTAAGTCATGGGGGAGACAAGGACAAGACACTAAGACACTGTTCAGCATTCAAAAACTTTTTGATTGCCTAATATGTACTAAGCATGATGCTAAGTGCTTGGACAAAATTCATGCTTCATTTCGCTTATATTTTAGTTATTTTGCCTCTGAATCTTATTCTAAAAAGGCAAAAAGAAACATTGTAGATCATTCATCCTGTATTCCTTATGTGTGAACAAATTTATGGACATAGAAAAAACTCTCAGTCTCTTGAGGACTCAGATCCCATTATTAGAAGTAAGTTTTGGTTGTGAATGCATTTTAATATTTGATATGTAGAGAAGTTGGTTTACAAAATGTTCCTGAGAATCTAACAGTGTGTCCCCTTATTTGTGAATGAGAGTCAATGACTGCTGACAAAAGGCATCAGAGAAGAGAAATGGATTGATCTATTGAGAAGTTTGGAATCAGTTTGCATTCTGTAATTCCTATGAACTGATCTCTACTGTGACTTTATCTCTACTCTAACCTTTTACCATTCACAGCAACGTGGGGCTGAGGTGGATTGGCGATGAAGGGAGAAAGTTGTTTCAAGGCAGGGAGAAAGAAGGTAGTTTTTCAGTATTCTTTATGAAGCCAACAGAATTCTTAGAAAAATAACACTTTTGGAAGGGTTGCAGTTGGTAGACTGGATCCATGCAGTGTAAATTGTGAAGTGGTCTAATCTGTAACTTCTGACTGGTGTGTAGCTTAACTGGTGAAAAAATCATGATCCATTCCTACACTCACATGCTGTTTAGAATATTCCTAATTTATATGCTTTGGCTTATATTACTGAACTAACAGAACTAACCATCTTTCATTGTAATGAGCAGTCAGGTTTCTAACATCAACCTGTTGAAACTGTAATTTTGTAGCAGCCTGCTTTGTACTTGCTGTTGAGATACATACACAGAATGCTGATTGCTGGGTGATTTGATTACCCAATTCTTGCTTTTGGGCATTATATTTTGCAGTTTTACTTACAAGAAGTTATTAACATACTATATCCAGAAATCATGCCAGTGAGGTATACAAAACCATTAGGAATAGACTAATGAGCCACTGAAGTATTATCAGTGAATTAATAAATAGAACTTTGCATAGAAACCACTCTTCATTGCCAGATATGACATGGCACAAGAAAGAAAGAGAAATGCTTTCTCTGGGGTTTCTTAGAGACAGTTTTAGATTTAAGGAAAGAATTAGACTTGTATTTAAAGAGACCTATAATGCAGTCTATCATTTTAGCTATTCAAAATTCTAATTCTCAAAGTTGTACTCAAGAGTTAGTCCCCAGGTCTCGGGAGTTCAGTGACTCCATCTTGTTTTGGGGTCACATACCTGAGGGGGCAGCAGCCAGGTGAAAGTCAGTGTTTTGAAACCAAATTTATGTTGTTTTCTTTGTTTCACTGCATACATTGAAAATAAATGATGTAAGAAGACAAACTGTCCCCCAAAGGGACAAAAAAGTTGAACAGACACTTCCCCCAAGAGGATGTATGGATGAGAAATGCACACGTGAAAAGACGTTCAGCACTGTTATTCAGTGGAGCGATGCAAAGTAAGACCGAAACACAGAACACTGCGTGCCCATTAGAATGGCTAAAATTTAAAAAACTGACAATGCCGAATACTACTGAACAGGTGAAGCAACAGTTTGGCAGTTTCTTGTGAATTCAAACATACATTTACCATACATTTACTGAGCAATTCCAGTCCTAGATATTTACCCAGGTGAAATAAAACTATGTGTGCCCATAAAGCATGGATTGAATTGTTTGAAACAGGCTTATTTATAACATTCAGATTGTGAAACAACCAAAATGTCCATCAGCTGGTAAACAGAAGCAAATTAACTACATCTATATAATAGAATGCTGCTTACTGATAAAAAGGTGTGCGTCTCTGATATATATGCAGCAACACGGGTGAACCTCAGACACAGGATGCAGAGGGAAACAAGCCAGACACACAAGAGTTGCACTATTTCCACTGATACTAAATTCTATCACAACTGTGATAAGAAAGGCACAACTATGGCCATGGAACCAGCTTGGTGGCTGTCAGTAGCCACTAAATTGGGTGGGAGGGGACCTACTGCAAAGGCACACCAAGGACCTTTTGAGATGACACAAATATTCTGAATTATTAATGTAGTAGTCATTACCCAACTGTGTACATTTGTCAAAACTCATAAATAGCCATTTATAAGAGGGCAATTTCATTGTATGTAAATTATACCTCAGTAAAACTGACAGAAAGCCACACAAAATATGGTGAAGGATCACCACTTGTTTGGATAGGCCTGCCTCTTGTATCTGATACCTTTGCACTCCTGAGCAGTTTCTGAAAGTGAAAATACAAGCCTGCCAAGACAAGCAAACAATAATTTCCAGTCAACACTTTTGGTCTCTCTGCTGGCCTCAAGGTCTTGGTTTTTAGTATTTCTTACTATGGTATTAATAAAAATATATTTTTTGAAGAACACATCTATAGCAACTGATATAATTTTTCCATAACGAATGTGTAAGACAGTACAACAGAAGCCCCGGAGCAGAACCCAAACATCCACAAAAACCACAAGGGACTTTAAAAATAATACAACACAGACATCTTGAAAGAAAAATAGGTTTATGACTTCATTTTATGGTTTTAACTTATGGATCCATCCATTCATCATTAAAAAACAGAATGAATGAAATGGTCCATCATTATCAAAAGAAAATCTCTTTTTGTGACATTTGTATTCTCAGTAAATTCCACCTGCAGAGCTACCATTTGAAAGAGCCATTCATCTTCAGAAAAGGGACAACCTTATCACCATGGAGATCAGCATGCAGCTTAGACATGATTCACTGGCCAAAGCTTCTGAGAAGCAGCATCTTGGCCCAGGTGCAGGTGATCATAAGATGCTCTGACTTGAATCACGTGGATTGAAAGTCTATGTATTTTCTCTAGATATGAATTACAAAAGATTTCCTTTGCAAAGGTGTTGAGTTATAAAGCAAAAGAGGTTAGAGTTGATAAAGAAAGCACAAAAGCGGTGTATTCTAAGGGTAGAAAAGTTGCCATGAATTGTTCTATACTCTTAAAATCACCTATTTTATCTATACATTAATAGAAAGTATATGTTTTAAATTAAAAGCTTTTTAGATATTCTAAATCCTATAACCAAGACTAACCTCTCTACAGCAGTGATGATTTTAGCAAGATTCCTCCATAATATCTCCATATATTTCCTTGTTTATATAATTTGAACTATTTTCACAGCAGATAATTTTAATATCTTCTGTGTATAAAAACTGTGCTAAGTGTTGGCGATACGGAGATGTGTGAGAACCACAGCCTTTGGTGGATGGATGACCTAGTGAGGAAGAAGATGAGAACAATCAAGTGTAACCAAAGGCAAACTGTGCTGAATACTTGAACAAAAATAAAAGCTAAGCACTGGAATATTTGAGTTTTTTTCTTGAATGCACATTTTATTAATTTTCTTCTTTTAGCATATGTTACATTGGCAAATTCCAATTATCTAAAAACACCCCCACAGAATATTGATTAAGAGAGGAACAGAGAGAGAGAGAGAGAAAGCAGGAATGAACATGGCAAAGAGGCAGATCTGGGTCTGAACACAAAACTTAAACCTTACTGACTAAGTGACTTTGTCAGGTTCCTCAGTTTTCTCTGAACCATAATTTCCTTATTTATAAAAGTTACATAAGGATATCAAGTAAAAGCATCTTGGATGTCTGTAGTACTTTAAAGACAATGCACACAAGGGTTAAGAGAAGTGTCTGACTTGGAGGGCCATCTAAACAAGCTGCCAGTTCTCTTTGTTCTCCTCCTTCTCCCATGGGTTCCCCATCCACCGTCCATGAGACTCTGCTTGCCAGGAAACCGTTAGCAGCGTTCCCGGGGCAACTCCTCACCTGAATGCTCGCTGTGTCGCTCCATCTTCCCCTTAGACTACCTGTAGATGTTGACAGCCCTACGTGTTATTCCCTTATGCTTAGAACAAAGCATATCATGTAGTAGTCATTCCAGTATTGTTGAATGAATATGTGAATTATTAACATTTTACACACCCAAGGAGAACATGCATTATGTGACCGGGTCTTAATAGGCTCGAATTCAGTTTAGGAAGATTTCAAACTCCTCTCCCTCTTCTTAACCATCCACTGAAGGCTGCTCTAAGTGACCCCTCCATTTCTGGGCTCCTTTTTCCCTACTCCTTTTCTATTCAACTAAGAGAAATTTGCTCACTGTTTTCTTCTTGGAAACATTCTGCTGAATTCATCCAAACCTGAGTGATTTTTCTAATATTGGTCTTCATATTATCTTAAAATAAGGGAAGCAAGCCCTTTAATCTGTCCCTAAAGAATATATTTGCTCTATAAACTCTCCCTGAACTGGGAGTTGGCAACAAATTCCTCTGAAATCTTCCTAAACTGAATTCGAGCCTATCAAGCCCCAATCACATAATGCATGTTCTCCTTGGATGTGTAAAATGTTAATAATTCACATATTCATTCAACAGTATTGGAATGACTACTACATGATATGCTTTGTTCTAAGCACTGAAGGAAAGAAGTCCTGTTCTCAGGCAGAAAGGAGAGAATGCACACAACAAACAAGCAAACAAATACATAAATAAGTACAAAATATAAAGCAGGGAAAGAGAAGAATTTCAAGGCCTAAGCTGACACTTCAGTAAAAATATTTTTACTTAAAGAGGTAAGGAGGTAAGCCATGCTGGTGTGCATGGAAAAAGAATTCAGGAAGAGAGAACCCAGCAGTGCAAAAGGCAGAAAAGCAAGGGTGCCAAGTCTCCGGAACCGAGGAGTCGGGGGAAAGTAAGCGGTAGAAATAAAACAAGAACTAGCTCAGGACCTGCCTTGGGGAAAACTGGCATGATTCAGGATGTTACTGAGAGAGGGGACAGTCCTTAGAGGCTTTGGAACCAAGAAGTGATGCAACATGGCTTTTCTTTATTGGAAAAATATGAAGTAGACTTTGGACACAAATTCCAAATCTCCTGCTGGATTTACTAAGGTAGTCCAATGCTTTTGAGGCTCACCTTCCTTATTTAGAAAATGGGGATAATAATAACCATTTTGTCAAACTAAGAAAACTAAATGAGGACTCACCTGACATATGGCGAACACTTACAGAAAGTACTGAATGGTACTCGTTTGCATTTGTCAGTATCAGTAGCTTTATTTCTCTCTATAATAATGGTTTTCTTGGGATCACATCTAAACAATCCTGGATAGATGCCAAAGATATTCATTTCATTATGCTTTATGTATTCAATCGTGATCCAACATAAGCAAAACCCAAAAAATATTTAGATTTAAGGCAAAGCAGCAAAACCAGGTATGATTCTAACTTCTTGTGAATAGTGACTTGGCCTGTTTCACATAGCATGAGAGGCCACATTCATAGATTTTTATATTTTTTCATTGTAAAGACATTTATCTTAAAGGAAACAGACACGTGGAAGCTTTGTCCTGCAGTTTCTCACTGGTTCATTCCCAAACGATAGTTGTTTTTCAAGGCATTGTGTACAATGTCTTAAAACCATTTTTAAGAGTATCCTTCCAGAAATTTGAACCCAGAGTAAAAGGAGATTATTGCATATAAATATTGTATATAAAACCGTAATAGATTTTCACTCTAAATCCACTTTTATATTTTTTACTGAAACCCAAGCATAAGGTTTTTAATTACAATAAAAGAATACATTTATATAATGGATGCTGTTTAACATGTTCTCAAATTATGCAGTAAAACAAAGCAGAACATCAACCTAACCCCAAACTGAAATAGCACATAGTAGAGTCCCTGATATTCAAGAGGGTAATGCAGGCAAGATTTACAGCTTTCCCTCTCTGTTAACTGTGAAGCCACATGCAACGGGGTGAAAGGTGTGAAGGATGAAGGGCAACCTTCCAAAGCTATTGAGCCTGTGAAACATGGCAAGTGAGGTGTCACCCACTGATGTTGTCAGTCTCATACCTCACAATCTCTTATCTGTAGTGATGTGTAAGGGAAGATGAAATCATTTTCCCTCTGTTCTGTATTGTTTGAAAATCATCATCGTGAATCTCTCGGGAGAGCCTTCACTATTAGCCAGGCAACAGGAACATGGCCCTGAGGCCCCATGCAAAGTGATGAAGTTGTGTCATCCTGTGACTTGTAAGGATCTCTGCAAATTTTAATTCACTGTAGCCTTGTTCAATCCTGAATTGCAAAGAATAAGTGATTCTCTTTACTTCATATCCATTTTAAAGTAAAAATGGAAAAATAACTTTGTAAACTTCTCCTCTGGGTATTTGCCCGAACTTGGTGGTAACCTGGCTCCCCTTTGAGGAGGCTGGTTTCTGGGCAGTCCTCTGATGCAGAGGCCGCTCCTTCCTCCTCTCCTCATTCACATCAGGAAACTTCCCGTCCATGACTGCTCAGTGCTCCTGTAGGACACCCCTGCCTTCCTGAGCCATATCCCAACCCCTGCTGGGATCTCAGCACTGGCTGGCAACTGCCTTTCTTTTCTTTTGTTATGCTTCTCCCCCACTGTCTGTAGCAGCTGTTTTAAAACTGTTTCACTCACCTTTAACTTTTTAAACTGAAACTTTCCCATTCACTTTTAGCTAAAACTAAACACTTACCTGAGAAATAAAATAGAGAACTTCGGATATTCTCCACAGCCAGATTAGTATATTTACCAGCACACATCCCTCCCTACACCCTAACATTTTCCGGAATCACGGGGATTGTTCTTCTCACTTGAAGGGCTCTATGTAGCAAGCAGAATTCTAAGATGTCCTTAAGGATTCCCACCTTCTGCATAATTCCTGGGGATATAAATACATGTGTTTTACTTGCATGATGAGGTTATTTTATGGAACAATTTACTTTAAGAGTAGGAGGTTATCTGGTTGGCCTAACCTACTGGCATGAGCCCTTCAAAGCAGAGGCCTTTCTCCGGCTAGCAGCAGAAGAGAAAATCAAAGATTCATAGTGTGAGAAGAGTTCAGTGAACTACTGCTAACCTGAAGATGGTGGGGGCCATGTGGCAAAGAACAGGAGTGGCTTCAGTAAGCTGAGAGCCACCCCTTGCTGACAGCCTTCAAGGAATGGGACCTCAGTCCTACAGCCCGGATGAACTGAACTCTGTTAACAAGAAGAATGAGCTTGGAAAGGCGTCTTTCCCTCGAGCCCCAGACAAGCTGGGCTGACACCATGGTTTCCTTCAGCCTTGTAATAGCTTGAGCATAAAGCCTAATCATACCTACAGAGCTATGAGATAATGGGTATTTTAAGCTACTTAATTTGTGACAATTTGTTCCATGGAAATAAAAAACTAATATGCTCAAGATCAATTCTTATCCCTTTAGGACTCTTTTTCATTAGATTATGTCCAGTCTTCAGCCTCTCTTTGCTGCCCCATTTATACTGTTATTGTCACCATCACCATCAGCACCACCACCTGTAAGAGTGATTGAATATGCTGGACATGCTAATTAAATACTTTAGGTTGATTATTTCATTTAAAGCTTCATAAAAGCCAGGGATCTTATGAAAATTCAGACAGTGCATCTGGGGCTGGGTTGGCCTTGAGATTCTAAGAAATTCCCAGGTGGTGCCTCTGCTTCTGACCTAGAGCTGCTTTTATGGATGCAATTCAAGAAGTTCAGCTAGGCTTTGCAGTTACATGATAAGCCCTGTCTAAATAGATAACTCCTCATAGGCACCATTCTTGAAAGTTAGATCATGGTATTGACTTGACTTTGAAGTATCTGAGTACTTAGTTTGATGTGCTTCAAAATGTGCCCTGAGCGGCACGGAGACTGTGACCCGAGGAAAATGACCTGGTACTGATCCCTGAGTTCCAGCCCTGCTGTTGAGATCTAAACTGCTAGAGGCAATGCTTAAGAAACTGTATTTTGAATAATCTTATGTTACTAAAAAGTAGGATTTCTCTACCTTGGAACTATGTACATTTGGGACTGACTAGTTCTTTTTTGCTGGAGGCCATCCTGTGCATTGGAGAATGTTTACTAATAGCCCTGGTCTCCAGGAGCTGCAATAACAAAAACATGCCCAGACATTGGCAAAGCAGCTGACGGGCAAAAATTTCCCTTGGTTCAGAATATCTGTTCTAAGGTTCTCAGATTATGGATTCTGGCATTATCTAGGAAATGTGCATAGATTAGCACAGGACATTTTTTTTCTACAAAAAGATAAAACAAGTGCATATCCATAAAAATATGTCATGAAAGCCATAGCATAATTTAACTAATTTAGAATATCCAGGTACATGCTCATCTTTTCATTATGCAATGCAACTTTTTTCAAACTTCACTGTGTGATTCAGATTTAACTACACAAAAATTTTCTCTTCATTTTGTAATGTCCTGGTTAATATTAACGCCTTTGAGGCAAAGTAGTTCTCCAACTTTTCCAAAGACCATAACTGTCTGATAAAAGCTATACGGAAGTTTTTTTTTTTTTAATAATTTTGTTCAATTTTTTTTTGGTATCGTTAATCTACAAATACATGTGAAACATTATGGTTACTAAACTCTCCATTTCATCAAGTGCCCCCCACATACCCCATTACAGTCACTGTCCATCAGCGTAGTGAGATGCTATAGAATCACTACTTGTCTTCTCTGAATTGTACAGCCCTCCCCGTGCCCTCCTCACATTATCTCTGCTAATTGCAATGCCCCCTTACCCCCTTGTCCCTCCCTTCCCACCCATCCTCCCCAGTCCCTTTCCCTTTGGTAACTATTAGTCCCTTCTTCGGTTCTGTGAGTCTGCTGCTGTTTTGTTCCTTCAGTATTTTTTCTTTGTTCTTATACTCCACATATGAGTGAAATCATTTGATACTTGTCTTTTTCTGCTTGGTTTATTTCACTGAGCATAATACCCTCTAACTCCATCCATGTGGTTGCAAATGGTAGGATTTGTTTCCTTCTTATGGCTGAATAATATTCTATTGTGTATATGTACAACTTCTTTATCCATTCACCTACTGATGGACACTTAGGTTGCTTCCATTTCTTGGCTATTGTAAGTAGTGCTGTGATAAACATAGGGGTGCATCTGTCTTTTTCAAACTGGGCTGCTGCATTCTTAGGGTAAATTCCTAGGAGTGGAATTCCTGGGTCAAATGCTATTTCTATTTTGAGTTTTTTGAGGAACCTCCATACTGTTTTCCACAATGGTTGTACTAATTTACATTCCCACCAGCAGTGTAGGAGGGTTACCCTTTCTCCACATTCTCACCAACATTTGTTGTTGTTTGTGTTTTGGATGTTGGCCATCCTTACTGGTGTGAGATGATATCTCACTGTGGTTTTAATTTGCAATTCTCTGATGATTAGTGATGTGGAGCATCTTTTCATGTGCCTGTTGGCCATCTGAATTTGTTCTTTGGAGAAGTGTCTATTCAGATCCTCTGCCCATTTTTTAATTGGATTATTTGGTTTTTGTTTGTTGAGGTGCATGAGTTCTTTGTATATTTTGGATGTCAACCCCTTATTGGATATGTCATTTATGAATATATTCTCCCATACTGTAGGATATTTTTTTGTTCTACTTATGGTGTCCTTTGCTTTTCAGCTTGATATAGTCCCACTTGTTCATTTTTCCTTTTGTTTCCCTTGCCTGGGGAGATATGTTCATGAAGAAGTTGCTCATGTTTATGTCCAAGAGATTTTTGCCTAAGTTTTTTTTTAAGAATTTTATGGTTTCATGACTTACATTCAGGTCTTTGATCCATTTTGAGTTTACTTTTGTGTATGGGGTTAGGCAGTAGTCCAGTTTCATTCTCTTACATGTAGCTGTCCAGTTTTGCCAACACCAGCTGTTGAAGAGGCTGTCATTTCCCCAATGTATATCCAAGGCTCCTTTATCGTATATTAATTGACTGTATATGTTTGGGTTAAAGTCTGGACTCTCTATTCTGTTCCACTGGTCTGTGGGTCTGTTCTTGTGCCAGTACCCAATTGTCTTGATTACTGTGGCTTTGTAGTAGAACTTGAAGTCTGGGAGTGTAATTCCCCCTGTTTTATTCTTCCTTCTCAGGATTGTTTTGGCTGTTCAGGGTCTTTTGTTCCAGTTCATTGAAGAATGCTATAGGTATTTTGATAGGGATTGCGTTGAATCTGTGGATTGCTTTAGGCAGGATGTCCATTTTGACAGTATTAGTTCTTCCTAGCTAAGAGCATGGGATGACTTTCCATTTATTAGTGTCCTCTTTAATTTCTCTTAAGACTGTCTTGTAGTTTTCAGGGTATAGGCCTTCACTTCCTTGGTTAGGTTTATTCCTAGGTATTTTATTCATTTGGATACGGTTATGAATGGAATTGTTTTCCTGATTTTTCTTGCTGTTGGGAATGCAACAGATGTCTGTGTATTAATTTTGTATCCTGCAACTTTGCTGAATTCAGATATTATATTTAGCAGTTTTGGAGTGGATTCTTTAGGGTTTTTTATGTACAGCATCATGTCATCTGCAAACAGGGACAGTTTGAGTTCTTTCTTGCCAATCTGGAAGCCTTTTATTTCTTTGTGTTGTCTGATTGCCTTGGCTAGGACCTCCAGAACTATGTTGAAAAAAAGTGGGGAAAGTGGGCATCCTTGTCTTATTCCTGATCTTAAAGGAATAGCTTCCAGCTTCTCCCTGTTAAGTATAATGTTGGCTGTGGGTTTGTCATATAAGGCCTTTATTATGTTTAGGTACTTGCCCTCTATACCCATTTTGTTGAGAGTTTTTATCATGAATGAATGTTGAATTTTGTTGAATGCTTTTTCAGCATCTATGGAGATGATCATTGTTTTCTGTCCTTCTTTTTGTTGATGTGGTGGATGATGTTCATAGATTTTCGAATGTTGTACCATTCTTGCATTCCTAGAATGAATCCCACTTGATAATGATGGACGATCTTTTTGATGTATTTTTTAATTTGGTTTGCTAATATTTTGTTGAGTATTTTTGCATATATATTCACCGGGGATATTGGTCTATAATTTTCTTTTTTTGTGGTGTCTTTGCCTGGTTTTGGTATTAGAGTGATGTTGGTCTCATAGAATGAGTTTGGGAGTATTCCCTCTTCTTCCACTTTTTGGAAAACTTTAAGGAGGATGGGTATTAGGTCTTCACTAAATGTTTGATAAAATTCAGCAGTGAAACCATCTGGTTCACGTGTTTTGTTCTTAGGTACTTTTTTGATTACCAATTCAATTTCTTTGCTGGTAATTGGTCTATTCAGATTTTCTGTTTCTTCGTGGGGCGTCCTTGGAAGGCTGTATTTTATTAGAAAATTGTCCATTTCTCCTAGGTTATCCAGTTTGTTAGCATATAATTTTTCATAGTGTTCTCTCATAAATCTTTGTATTTCTGTGGTGTCCATAGTGATTTTTCCTTTCTCATTTCTGATTTTTTTTGTGTGTAAGCTATCTTGTTTTCCTGATAAGTCTGGCTAGGGATTTATCTATTTTGTTTATTATCTCAAATAACCAGCTCCTGCTTTCATTGATTCTATTGTTTTATTCTTCTCAATTTTATTTATTTCTGCTCTAATCTTTATTATGCACCTCCTTCTACTGACTTTGGGCCTCATTTGTTCTTCCTTTTCTAGTTTCATTAATTGTGACTTTAGACTGTTCATTTGGGATTGTTCTTCTTTCCTGAGATAGGCCTGTATTGCAATATTTTTTCCTCTTAGCACAGCTTTCGCTGCATCCCACAGATTTTGTGGTGTTGAATTATTGTTGTCATTTGTCTCCATATATTGCTTTATCTCTGTTTTTATTTGGTCATTGATCCATTTATTATTTAGGAGCATGTTATTAAGCCTCCATATGTTTGTGGACTTTTTCGTTTCTTTGTGTAATTTTTTTCTAGTTTAGTACCTTTGTGGTCTGAGAAGCTGGATGCTACATTTTCAATCTTTTTGAATTTACTCAGGTTCTTTTGGTGGCCTAGTATATGATCTATTCTTGAAAATGTTCCATGTGCACTTGATATGAATGTGTATCCTGTTGCTTTTGGATGGAGTGTTCTGAAGATGTCTGTTAGGTCCATCTGCTCTAATATGTTGTTCAGTGCCTCTGTCTCTTTATTTATTTTCTGTCTAGTTGATGTCTTTGGAGTGAGTGGTTTGTTGAAGTCTCCTATAATGAATGCATTGCATTCTATTTCCCCTTTTAATTCTGTTAATATTTGTTTCACATATGTAGGTGCTCCTGTGTTGGGTGCATAGATATTTATAATAGTTATATCCTCTTGTTGCACTGACCCTTTTATCATTATGTAATGTCCTTCTTTGACTCTTGTGACTTTTTTTGTTTTGGAGTCTATTTTGTCTGATACAAGTACTGCCACTCCTGCTTTTTCTCACAATTAGTTGCATGAAATATCTTTTTCCATTCCTTTACTTTCAGTCTGTGTATGTCTTTGGGTTTGAAGTGAGTCTCTTATAGGCAGCATATAGATGGGTGTTGTTTTCTGTATCCATTTAGTAACTCTGTGTCTTTGGTTGGTGCATTCAGACCACTTACATTTAGGGTGATTATCAATAGGTATGTACTTATTGCCATTGCAGGCTTTAGATTCATGGTTACCAAAGGTTCAAGGGTAATTCGCTTACTATCTAACAGTCTAATTTAAATCACTTCATATACTATTACAAACACAACCTAAAGGTCCTTTTTTTTCTCCTTTTTCTTCCTCCTCCATTCTTTTTATGTTATGAATCATATTCTGTATTCTTTGTCTATCTCTTGGGTGGCATCCATTTAGCCTTAGGAATACTTCCATCTATAGGAGTCCCTTCAAAATGCACTGTAGAGGTTGTTTGTGGGAGGTAAATTCTCTCAGCTTTTGCTTGTCTGAAAATTGTTGAATCCCTCCTTCAAATTTAAATGATAACCTTACCAGGTAGAGTATTCTTGGTTCAAGGCCCTTCTGCTTCATTACATTAAATATATCATGCCACTCCCTTCTGTCCTGTAAGGATTCTGTTGAGAAGTCTGTTGAAAGCCTGATGGGTTTTCCTTTGTATGTGATCTTTTTTCTCTCTCTCTAGCTGCTTTTAAAAGTCTGTCTTTGTTCTTGATCCTTGCCATTTTAATTATTATATGTCTTGATGTTGTCTTCCTTGGGTCCCTTGTGTTGGGAGATCTGTGCACCTCCATGGCTTGAGAGCCTATCTTCTTCCCCAGATTGTGGAAGTTTTCAGCAATTACCTCCTCAGTGACACTTTCTATCCTTTTTTTTTCTCTTCTTCTTCTTCTGGTACCCCTATAATGCGAGTATTGTTCCGTTTGGATTGGTCACACAGTTCTCTCAATATTCTTTCATTCTTAGAGATTCTTTTTTCTCTCTGTGTCTCTGCTTCTTTGTATTCCTCTTCTCTAATTTCTGTTCCATTTGCCGTCTCTTCTACTATATCCAATCTGCTTTTAAATACATTCACTGTATGTTTCTTTTCAGATATGGAATTTCTTAATGATGGAATCTCTGACTTAAATTCGTTCCTGAGTTCTTGAATATTTTTCTGTACCTCCATAAGCATGTTTATAATTTTTATTTTGAACTCTGTTTCTGGAAGATTGGTGAGTTCCATTTCATTTGGTCCTTTTTCCTGGGTTTGTGAGATTTTGGTCTGAACCATGTTCTTTTGACGTTTCGTATTTCTGTGTGGTGCCCTCTAGTGTGCAGAAACTCCAGTCTCTGGAGCTGCTCAGCCTCTAGAGTGCAGTTGGGGGTTGTAAGGGAGTGGAGCTGGTGCCTGAGAGGAGAAAGTATCTTTTTCCTGATTCCCGTATGCGGTGCCTGTCTCCAGTGTCAGAGCCAGTGGGCCAAGCACACACGTATAAGCCTCTTTGCTTTATGTCTCTAAGTGTTGTAGGCGGGCCTCCCTCTGTCTGGCGTGATGCCAGCACAGTGACTGCCAGTTTGCAAACTGTTGCCCGCAAGCTAGGAGGAATGTGCAGCAGGCTGAGTGTCACAGTGGGGGCCTCAGAGCTGTGTAAGCAGCCAGGGGGATGGAGCACCTGAAGCTCCTCAAAGTTCCCAACCAGCTAGGCAGAGCATGCCCATCCAACCTTGTCCAGCTCTCCCTTCTCCTGTGCAGTAAGCTCCGTACAAACACCACCCCTTCAGGTGCCCTCTCGATGCTAGGAAGCCTCTCAGACCGCCCGCTCCTTCTCTGACACAGAGCGGCCGGATGTGGATTCCCCTCTCCTCAAATGGCTGGAATGTCAGTCTCCCAAGCACTCCACCCGTTTGAGTTCTGTCCGAGCTCCCCAACATCCAGAGCACCACACAATATAGGCTTCTGCTCACAAAACAGATCTCCAGGGCTGGGTGCTCAGCAGTCCCAGACTTCCAGCCCCTCCCCGCTCCATTTCTCTTCCTCCCCTCAGTGAGCTGGGGTGGGGGAAGGGCCTGGGTCCCACCACATTAAGGCTTTCCTACGTGAGGTCTGTATGCAGTCTGGTTCAGCCTTCTTTCTTGTTGCTGTTTTTGGGTTAGTTGTATTAATTAACTATATTTTTGTACTATTTGTGGTTTGGGGAGGAGTTCTCCGTGTCACCTCTCATGCCCCCATCTTCCTGAAGTTTATTCTTAAGGCAGTTCAGTAGTTAAGCCAGTGTGTGCCCATGTGTAACTTTCACGTAGCCATTTTGCCATCCTTACCACACACAATCCTTTCTTTTCTCTTTGAGCATTTTAAGCACAATTTTTAGTTGAAAATCACTTAAGGCATGATTTTAAATATGTACACATTGGCTCATTGGCCACTGATTTCTAGTAGTTGGTAATCTATACTGTGTGGTATGAACCATTCTAGATTAGGTACAGTTATCTATTTAAGCATTAAGTCTATCCCACCTGCTACTAATTTCTCAAATACAGAGACCATTCTAGGAGAAATTATTTACTGAACAGTGATGTGGTAATTCTGTTAAAATTAGCCTTAGAATTGCTCATTCACTCTCCTGTCAGTCACTTGGCTTTTATTGGAAAACAATGCTGTGGAATGGTATAAGAACATGGTCTCTTTAGAGTGGCAAAGATATGGGTTTAACTTGAACTCTGTGGCACCACCCTGGGAAATAACTTAAATTCTCTAAATCTTAGTTTCCTCATTCATAAAAAGGGATGAACCAACCTCAAAAATTTCTTGTGAAGATTAAATACAATCAAATATGTAAAATACTTAGCAGAGGGCTAGGCACACGGAAAGTAGTCAGTTTATAGTATCTATTACATTATTTTTTACTTCTTTTAATCTATTGCCTGCCTATTTGTTTTCCCTAATATTAGGAGTGGACATATAGGCATGGCTAGATCAGAAGTTTGTTTGTTCATATTAATTCTTAAATATATACATGTTTAACATTACTTTTTTACGTAGCTATAAATCGCTTGTTAAAATATTTTGGTCTGCTTTTAAAAAATCACAACAGAAGAACTGCCTCTATAATGACCTTATGCTAACTAAGGAAAAATAGCCCTTATTATTAGCCAGCTTTATTCACATGATATGCAGTTTAAGACATAGTCACACTAAATATTGTTAGCATTATTGCAACTACCAAGACATCCAGATATTTAAGATATAAGTGTTTAATGTCACTTGAAGAGTTGATTGCTTAAAGAAAGTATAAGAAATTTAATCCTATACCTGTAGGTAGAATAGTTCTTCACTTAAAGTTCTTGCCTTGCTACTACATACTTGCTATGTATCTGCCAGAACTCAAAGACACAAGGCTCAATTTGATTTTATAGAGAGGTGAATTTTCAGAAACTCACCACAAAGTGAAAAAGGTTGCACTCAATAGAGTTCTAATCAACATTGTATTATAGATGACTCATTCAGTCTTTGAAATTTATTCAGGCTTTTGCAAAACATAATTACCTACTATTTCCTAAGAAAAAGCCAGAAATTGCTGCAGCATTGTGCTAACAAAGTATTTCAAGCTTCGTTTTCCTGACTTTGGATTTAGAGCAACTGATTTCTTCCTTGTAGGACAGCACTTTTCCTGTTTTGCTTTACAGCCCCGAATTGGAGGAAAACAAACCATACTTCTAACTAATTTGAATTACAAAATGTTCATGACCTAGTAATAAAGTCAGCTATCTCTGTGAATAACTCATTGAAGTTGTGTTCATAGTGTTCTTTTCAACAAGAGGGACTATAAGCACTTGACAATCAGAATTCTGACTTTTTCTAGTTTTTCTCCTACTTTTTATTTCAGCTTTATTGTAGTATAACTGACATATAAAGTTGTAAGATGTTTAAAGTGTACGTCATGGTGATTTGACATATATATTATGAAAGGATTCTTATCTTGTAATTAACTAAAACTTTCATCACCTCACATATTTATTGATTTACTTTGGTGAGAACACTTAAGTTCTACTGTCTTAGCAAATTTTAACTATGCAATATATTGTTATCAACTATAGTCACCAGGTTTTAACATTAGACCTCAAACCTTATTTATCTGCTGGATAAAATTTGTACCCTTTTACCAAACTTCCTGATTTTCCTTTTAAGCTGAGACTTAGTGGCAGTTGAAATGGTTTTAAGATGTTGCCTAACATTAACCAAAATAATCTTATCTCATAAATTATCTATAATTTTTTTTGAAGAATTCCTACTTTATAATCCAATGACAGGAGAAAATCAGACAAGTTAGGCAGGCTTCATGTCTCAGCAGCAAAGAATCTATACGAAATTTCTGTTCCCTTATTTTACATGGAGAAAGAATGAAGGCTTCTGGAGAACAGTTAATGATACTCAGATAGTTAAATCATGTTTTGCTTATTGATAACATTTGGACTATTTTAAGAGGGAAAAGTATCTGTCCTTTTAAAATGATAAAAGTGATGTTTTGGAAGACAGTGTTGTTTTATTTGGAAGAGAGGCAGCTTAGAGTGTCTGAAGATTTATTGTAATTTAAGAATCAGAGTGAAGATCAAACTAGGAAGGCGATCTTAAACTGAAAGCAAAGGGTATATAACTTTAAAAACAGTGAAATTAAAAAAAACACAAAATTGCAAATGATTCAAATCAGGACTTTCATAGGTTGTGCAAGCTTCTAGACACTAAAAAATCTAGTGAGAAAATCAAACCTTAGAATTATATTTTTAATGTTTCCCTTATATCTTTTAATAAATCTGATAACTTATTTTAAGCTTTTTTGATGAATTTTTAAAAATAAATGCACACCTTTTAGGTAAATCTGGCCATTCCTATACAGAGAACTTCAAGTTGAAACTTTAAACAAAACAGGAAAAAAAAAATCCCAATGTCCTACTTGATAAATGGGAATGATGGCAAAGTACAGTTTACAGTCATTGATAGTGACATTTAAAAATTGCATAAAATTAAGTTCATTTAGTTTTTTAAAAAGACTTTTAAGCTGTAGCAGTACAAAATGAAATAAGAGCAAATTTTATAATGTCAACTTGAGGGAACAGATAAAGTCACTCACTGTGTAGATGAGGGTAGGTGAGAACATCAGGGCAGGAAAAAATGACAGCGTATCATTTGGTGTTATTGCTGGGTCAAAAATAGCAATATTGGAGCTGAAGACAGTATAGTGTGTGTGCTCTATTGATAACTAGTCAGAATGAAATTAATCAGATTTGTATTGGTTATAAAGAACTGTCCAGATTGCCTTTCTTTCCCAATGGAAATGAATAGAATTTCTAAGAAAGAAGCTGTAGAATCAGGCAGATCTCCAACACTGATAGGTGGCATACCTTTGGACAAGATATTTAACCACGTCTCAATCTCTATTTGAAAAAGCACATCAGCATGTACACTGAAGAGTTTTCATGAGGATTAAATGAGAGATCATGAAAAATTGTAGGTCATAATGCCTGGGATATAGTAATTATTTTTACAACCAATAACAACTCTATGCTTATTGACTGAATTACATAATATTAGAAAAATCACTGAAGTAAACTATTCTTTTACTTATAAGTAAAGGTTGCAAATTTTTATAGTAGATGCCAAAAAATAAAGAAAACTCTGCTATTTCATATAACCATGGCTTGGAAACAGATTTACAATAACCAAAGGGTTTTGTTGTTCTCGTTATCAGAAGATACGTTAATTAACCAGCTCTGCAAAATGAAACAAGTGTTTGTCTCTTTAAGGGAATTTCCTATTATTAGGTATGTAATTTGTGTTGTATTGTGCTTTTGTGACTGATTGAAGGGTTGAAATGCATTAGCCTGCAAGGCAACAGGATCCCCCCTTGCCTGCAGATATGACCCTTTCCTCTGCAGCCATGTCATGTGGTAGGCTGTCTGCCTACAGAATGCTGTGGACAGCTGGAGGGTGAAGCTAAGCTGACTAGACTTAGGCAGCTCCTCAAGGACACCTGATAAGGGCACAGATAAACTAATTCCTTCTGGATACTGACCCACAGGGATGTAGGAAAGTTAGAAGCAACCCAAAAGGTTAGTGAATTTGAACCTGCCTCTTAGAATTAAAGTTAGTTATTGGAGATAAAAAATGTGTGCTTGGAAATCAATACAATTGTGATTTATTTCTTCTTAGTCTCCTAAAGTCAAGGAAAGTGGTTTTGAAAATCCTCTTTTATCTCATCTCCTAATATGAACCAAGCAAAGGATTTGGGGGCACTATTTTGTTAGTTTTGTTTTTCTATTCTTGTTTGGGTTTTTTGTTATTTTTTTTTAACAAAGGAGAGCATTCCCCTATACTCCTCAGGTGGGATTCTTGATGGAAAAATATCCATAGTGCCCTATTCTGACAGTTATGCATTGATATTGGGCTTATAGGTAATGTCCAACTGCTCAAAAAGACAACAAAATTGCAATGTGTAGGGACTATTAAAAGGGCATAAGATTCCATCTTACCCTCTTTTTCTTCGTTAGGCACTAAGACTTACCTAATGAGAATGAGTTTCTTTACTTTAGACCCAGTCCTTTACTTCAGGGGTTCATTTTATAACATGATAGCAAATATATTGGACCTGCAGTTACATTGTATATTTGAATAAAATATTTCTTAAGAAGCCGTAATCAGCCATTTATATTTTATTTTTAGTATTATGTGCTAAGTTCTCAGACCTTTATAAATAAACAAGGCATAAATATGGTAAAAGAAGAATTGAGACAGATAAGCATTCTCTTGTCTAATTTACAGAAGCATTATAAGACTTCTGGATCTTTTGTTTTCTCCAGTTGCATATCTTTTCTCTGGATAACACTTGAGACATTTTTCCTTTAGTTTCTCCAAGTGAGAATGGACTTCTCAAGAAGAATGATTAGAAGATTTATAGGTGTCACCACACCTCTGGTATAAAATATCATCTTTTGTGATATACCATTTAGGAGTATTTTATTGTTTTATAACTTGTCAGGAATTTTCTGGAGTTTGACTCTTATTATGACTGCATACTCATGTGAGAACTCATTGGTAATCATAAAAAGAAACTCGCAATGTGAATTAAGGCAAAAATCCATCTTAAACCTGTCATTCAGGATTTAGACCACAAGGAGAAAAAATCCTCCCCTGAAATACATTGCAGAACTCCCTTCTCCAACACCATTTGCCTTTGCAATATTAGTCCATTGTTTTCTCTTCCTTGGGAGAGTAAAATAAGGCCTCAAGCATACAGTCAGCAGTCATACTGAAAAAAGAGAATCTATCTGGAGAGGCGGTGGCTGTCTTTAATATAGGCCCACCATACGTCCAAAATTCTAATCTCAGCTCTGTCAAGGAATAGCTGTGCAGCCCAAAATGGAAGTTATACCTGAAAACATCAATAATCCTCAGCTGTGTCTCTTAAGATAATAATACTTCCCTATCTATTCACAAACTGCATGGGAATCAGTGAGATGATATGTAAAAATGTGTGAAACTGAAATTCTATATAAGGTATTTCTTCTAGCTCTCATTCTGAGAAGTAAATTAGATTTGAGAAGACTTTAAGAAACAGAGTAGAATAAATAAAATCTATAAAGTGCCATTTTCTTAGTTTTAATAACGATCTCATTGTCTTCTAATATTTCAGTTTAAGATTATGACTACAGAGCTAGGGAATATCCTGTGAGTGTTTTTTGAGTTTTTTCAGGATATGGCCAGGTAGCTCCAAAATGTTGCTGTTTGGATAACATGAAAGTGTGTAAAGCCTTTGGTTTCATCTCTGAGACAGTGGAATTTAACTAATATTTACTGAAAAAATAATCTGTATACATATTCAAATATATATTTATTATAAACTTTACTGATATTTAAGGATCTATAGCACTCAGTTTAAAAATATAAAATATATAATACTCTTTATGGTAAATTCCATAGTCAATTGATTTTCACAGAATGCTTTAGCTAAGTTTTGTAATATGTTATATCCATAGCCAACCTATGGCTTCAATTGACAGACAAATGTTGTTCTCACAAAAATATTGATTGATGTTTTGTTTTATTTGACAGTAAGATGGAAGTGAAACACTGGCAATGTATGTTGGAATGTCACTCATTTATCAATCAATAGTCAGTGATGAATGTTTTCTTTGGTAAATTAGATAATAATCTTCAGATACTAGAAGACAGTTTCCTCAATTTTTTATGCCACTTACACTGTAAGGGCTACAGAAAACACACTTTTAAATTTAATCTCCATTATTAACATTTTTCTCTGCAGTCTTAAATCTAATACTCAGTGGAACAATAAACCCTGATTTGTAGCATACAGATTTCAGTGGTATAGTCTCACAATGACTGATAGCAAGCTACCAATGTGTCCTCATTAAATGCAAAGTTGGGAAAAGATACAGTAGCACACCATTACATAGTATTTCCACCTTACAGATACAAGACATGTAAATAACCTCAAGAGATTAGGTAATAGCAAAGTGTAGTAAAATAATTAAGATGTAATGTGTATGAGTGCCTATTACCTTTGTTTTTAATATAACTTATTTGATAATGACTTGATATAATTTGACTTCTTAATAATGCCTGTGATTAACAGCTGGTCACAGTATTCCTAAAGATTTAACAGTTGACTCCCATGAGCCAGTACAAGCAAACACCAACATACTATTAGTGCCAGGTGATGGTATCAGAGTAACAGCCTGCACCAAACAAAGTGAGAAATGGTTGAACCCACTAACACACACGTGCTGATTCACCTCTGTGTGTGATCTCCATTGGAGATTATAACCTTACAACTGTTCGTGGCTTTCCTATTGACACATTTACATGGTCAATGTAGTTGTCACCAGGAAATTTGAGACCTTGAGGCCACCATCATATTCAAGAAGAGCACGTCTTGGGAATTTCTCTAGTCCAAATAGCTGAATAATTTTGACTACAACAAATTTTGTCTAGGTAAACAATGGATGGCTGTGAAGTTCTATTGTATCCTTCTGTTGACATGTATGCCACGGTTCCTCCAAAGAATTACCAAATACAGCAACCTTAAGAGATTTTACCATTTTATCTCTGTGCTAGATAACCTCAGCTCTTAGCATATTAAAATACATTTCAACCACTGAAAATATTTTAGGGAGCTTCTGCATGTACTTTCTACCCATTAGCATGCTCTTCTTGCTATATTATTTACCTTATTAAGTTGCACTTCTATCCACCAGTTATGAAAGCAAGAAACCTGGATGTCATATTAGGGTTCTCTTTCTCCCTCATTCTCCCAACTTATAAATTACTAGACATGGTGTTTCTTCTTCTTAAACAACAGTGTGTCTGAAGTATTGGGACAATACTAGGTAGACCTAGGAAGCACCCAATAGTTTTTTTAATAGATGTATGGTTCAGTGACGACTCAGGCACAGGACAAAAGAGAGAGAGAAAGAAAGAAGAGAGAGAGAGAGAGAGAGAGAGAGAAGAAAGAAAGGAAGGAACATAGGCAGGAAGGAAGGAAGGAAGAAAAAGAAAGAGAGAGAGAAAGAGGGAAAGAAAGAAGGTAAGAAAAATGAAGGAGTCTAGACCTTCTGGTGAAGGAATAAGGCTTATATTTTTGGCCTTAACTTCCTGTAGTGACATAGAGTTAGGATGGTGTTTAGTTCTCCATAAAAAATTTAAAATGAGAAATTTCAAAAAAATTGGGTATTATGTGGTTTCTTTAGCCTTGTAACTGTATCATTAGAAAACCTTTACAAATAGATTTTAATGTTTTTTTATTGTTGTTAATCTAAATTACTTGCTTGTTTAATAGACACTAAAATAGGATGAGTGATGTTTGGGACTAAATAATACACTGCCAGTATGACAGTAAGATTCATTAATAAAAAGGAGAGCTACCATAATCTAGAATATCAAAGCCTTTATTGCTATACAGTATGAAATGTCTCTAAAGAAGGTATTATTGTAATGCTACACAGTGTGTATGGAAATGGTCCTCTTCTTTACTGATTTTTTTAACAGACAGTAGAATGCTAAGGGAGAAGTCATTCAGAAACTCTCTAAAGCAGTGATTCTTAATCTTTTGTTGGTCATAGTCCCTAGTAGGCATCTTATAAAGGTCTGGATTCTTCTTCCCAGAAAAATAAGCATCTACAATCAGGAAAACAATTCCATTCACAATTGCTTCAAAAAGAATAAAACACCTAGGAATAAACCTAACTAAGGAAGTGAAAGACCTATACCCTGAAAACGACAAGACAAGACACTCCTAAGAGAAATTAAAGAAGACAAATGGAAATTCATCCTATGCTCTTGGCTAGGAAGAATAAATATTGTCCAAATGGCTGTACTACCTAAAGCAGTCTACAGATTCAATGCAATCCCTATCAAAATACCAACAGCATTTTTCAATGAACTGGAACAAATAGTTCAAAAATTCATATGGAACCACAAAAGACCCTGACTAGCCAAAGAAATCCTGAGAAGGAAGAATAAAATGGCAAATTACGCTCCCAGACTTCAAGCTCTACTACAAAGCTTCAGTAATCAAGACAATTTGGTATTGGCACAAAAACAGACCCAAAGACCAGTGGAATAGAATAGAAAATCCAAACATTAACCAAATATGTATGGTCAATTAATATATGATAAAGGAGCCTTGGATATACAATAGGGAGATGACAACCTCTTCAGCAGCTGGTGTTGGCAAAACTGGACAGCTACATGTAAGAGAATGAAACTGGACTACTGTCTAACCCCATACACAAAAGTAAACTCAAAGTGGATCAAAGATCTGAATGTAAGTCATGAAACCATAAAACTCTTAGAAAAAAACATAGGCAAAAATCTCTTGGACTTAAACATGAGCGACTTCTTCATGAACATATCTCCCTGGGCAAGGGAAACAAAAGCAAAAATGAACAAATGGGACTATATCAAGCTGAAAAGCTTCTGTACAGCAAAGGACACCATCAGTAGAACAAAAAGACATCCTACAGTATGGGAGAATATACCGTAAATGACATATCCGAGAAGGGGTTCCAAAATATATAAAGAACTCACGCACCTCAACAAACAAAAAGCAAATAATCCAATTAAGAAATGGGCAGAGGACATGAATAGACACATCTCCAAAGAAACGCAGGTGGCCAACAGGCACATGAAAAGATGCTCCACATCGCTAATCATCAGAGAAATGCAAATTAAAACCACAATGAAATATCACCTCACACCAGCCAACATCCAAAACACAAACAACAACAAATGTTGGCGAGGATGTGGAGAAAAGGGAGCCCTCCTACACTGCTGGTGGGAATGTAAATTAGTTCAACCATTGTGGAAAGCAGTATGGCGGTTCCTCAAAAAACTCAAAATAGAAATACTATTTGACCTAGGAATCCCACTCCTAGGAATTTACACTAAGAATGCAGCAGCCAAGTTTCAAAAAGACAGATGTACCCCTATGTTTATCGCAACACTATTTACAATAGCCAAGAAATGGAAGCAACCTAGGTGTCCATCAGTAGGTGAATGGATAAAGATGTGGTACATATACACAATAGAATATTATTCAGCCATAAGAAGAAAACAAATCCTACCATTTGCAACAACATGGATGAAGCTGAGGCTACTATGCTCAGTGAAATAAGCCAAGCGGAAAAAGACAAGTATCATATGATTTCACTCATATGTGGAGCATAAGAGCAAAGAAGAAAACTGAAAGAAAAAAACAGCAGCAGACTCACAGAACCCAAGAATGGACTAACAGTTACCAAAGGGAAAGGGACTGGGGAGGATGGGTGGGAAGGGTGGAACAACGGGGAAAAGGGGGCATTATGATTAGTAGACATAATGTTGGGGGGTCACGGGGAGGGCTGTACAACTCAGAGAAGACAAGTAGTGATTCTATAGCATCTCACTGTGCCAATGGACAGTGACTGTAATGGGGTAAGTGGGGGGGACCTGATGAAGTGGGGAGTTTAGTAAGTATAATATTGCTCATGTAACTGTAGATTAATGATACAAAAAAAGCATCTACATATAATAGACAGTTATGAGTGGAATTTCAGGAAACTTTACAATCTACAGATTTATAAGCAGTTCTCCAAAAACTCAGTTTGGGCAAGGCTTAGCAAATAAAATTAATTAACATTAAGTTTAGGGAAAGTTTAATTCATCCCTGGACCAGACAAGAATGTCCTAGCCCTACAAATAAACATGCTCTGGCTCAATGACCAAGAACGTCAGACTATATATGGAAGTAAGGACAGAGTACAGGTCATGAACTCATTTAGTTCACCAGAGGATTTCCCAGGGCCTCTGTTGATTTCTGTCCTTAGACTTCATTAAAAAAAATAAAGAAAGAAAGAAAATAAAAATAAAGATGGAAAAAAAAAGAAGGGTAGTACTGACACCTGCTACAACGCGCATGAATTCAGAGGATATTGTGCTAAGCAAAATAAGTCAGTCACAGAAAGACAAATGCTGTATGATTTCACTTATATGAGGTACCTAAGAAAGTAGAACTCATGAAAACAAAGTAGAATGGTGATAACAGGGGGAAGGGGAGGTAGAGTGGGGAGCTGTTGTTCAATGGGTACAGAGTTTCCATTTTGTGGGACGAAAAAGCTCTGGAGATTTTTTGTATAGCAACATGAATACAATTAATGCTACTGAAAAAAAAAGAGAATGAATTGTAAAGATCTACAGTGCAGAGAAAAAAGTGCATCTTGACTGATTTAGAATGAAATAGGAATCATAAAGTGTTCTGATCTAAGCTTTCTCTTTTACTACACATATAAAAAAAAGTTAAAATTGTGCTCAGAACGCTATAACACATTTTATGATTCCAATGCCAACAGCGTACCATTTGCATTTTGCCTTTGTGGTTTATGTTGTTCCCTGAATATTTCATTGTAATTAGAACCTTGTTATGTGTAGTAGAAAGATGCATAATTACTTTATAATGAAGAAGATTAGAATAAGCTAATCAAATGGCTACTTATGTTTTCATTCTGGCCCTACTCTTATTATCATATTTATAATGAACATCAGGGAAATGTGTAGTAAGAAACTTAACTCCAAGGGACTTTCAGGAAGATGGCAGCATGAGCATCGTGGCGGAAATCTCCCAAAACCAAATATATTTATGAAAATACAACAAATACAACTATTCCTAAAAGAGATACCAGAAGACCTAGGACGACACCCAGCCTGCAGCTACTCCTGAGAGGACACAGAACCCTGTGAAGCGGGTAAGATACGGAGCCGTGACCCGGCAAAACCCGAGCACTCCCCCACCCAAGTGCACCGGCGGGAGGAGAGGATTCACAGCAGGGGGGAGTGGGCGTACAGGCCTGCCAAATAACCAGTCCTGGTGATCTGCACTGGGAGCACTGACACACTTCATGCCATGTATCGGAGATTGGAGAGACAGAGGTGCAGGATCCAAGATGGCAGGTCCACTCAGCCGGTTCCCCGGGACAAAAGAAAAGCATGCGCTTTCTTAGGCATCTTAAAGAGACAGGGGCCCTATGGAGGAGCAGGGTCATCCCAGCGCACTCAGCCAAGCAAGCTGGGAGTCCTGTGGAATTTTGGTGCCCTTGGACTGCGACTAGGAAAAGCAGTAGCACCAAGACTTACCACAGAAATCAGCAGCCTCACATTCGTTCCCTCCCCAGCCGGAGTCACAAAGGGTCCGGCAGAGCAGCATGGCTGCGGAATACTGGAACAGCAGCGCCACTAAAGGATCCTCACAGAAACTACACCCGTGAGGCATTTTCTTCCCCCTATTTTCCCTATCTTCTTTTTTTCTTTTTCTGACCACTTCTATCACCATGAAAAGACAGCAGAATATGGTACAAACAAAGCTTACCCAGACAATTCCAGACCAGACAACCCCAGAGAGGGAGCCCAATGGGATGGACGTGCACAATCTTCCTGAAAAAGAATTCAGAATAAAAGTCATAACCATACTGATGGATCTACAGAGAAATATGCAAGAGCTAAGGGAGGAAGTGAGGGAAGTGAGGAAAGACAATGCAGAGATGAGACAAGCAATTGACGGGCTTAGCAGCAGACCAGACAAGATGCAAGGGACTGTTAATGGAATACAAATCAGAGAAAAGGAATAAAGAGAAGCTGAGGCAGAGAGAGATAAAAAAAATCTCTACGAATGAAAGAATTTTAAGAGAACTGTGTGACCAATCCAAACGGAACAATATTCACATTATACGAGTACCAGAGGAAGAAGAGAGAGAAAAAGGGATAGAAAGTGTCTTTGAAGAAATGATTGCTGAAAACGTCCCCAACCTGGGAAAGAAAACAATCTTTCAAACGATGGAAGCCTACAGATCTCCCAACACAAGGGACCCAAGAAAGACAACACCAAGACACATAATAATTAAAATGGCAAAGATCAAATATAAGGACAGAGTATTAAAGGCAGCTAGACAGAGAACAAGTATCACCTACAACGGAAAATTCATCAGACTATCATCAGACTTCTCAACAGAAATCTTACAGGCCAGAAGGAAATGGCATGATATATTTAACGTAATGAAACAGAAGGGCCTCGAACCTAGAATATTGTATCCAGCATGATTATCATTTAAATTTGAGGGAGGGATTAAACAATTTCCAGACAAGCAAAAGCTGAGGGAATTTGACTCCCATGAATCACCTCTTCAGGATATCTTAAGGAACTGCTGTAGATGGAAGCATTCCTAAGGCTAAAAAGAGGTCACCAGAGAAAATGAAATCATAGCAAAGAAAGCAGACCATCCAAATACTAACTAAATGCAAAGAATAAAACAACTAGTATATAAAGAATGGAGGAGAAAGAATAAGAAGGGAGAGACATAAAGAATCATCAGACTGTGTTTACAATAACTTAACAAGAAAGTTAATATAGACTGTTAGATAGTAGAGAACCTACCCTTGAACATTGGGTAACCACGAATCTAAAGCCAGCAATGGCAATAAGTACATATTTATCGATAATCACCCTAAATATAAATGGACTGAATGCACCAATCAAAAGACACAGAGTTACTGAATGTATAAAAAAGCAAGACCCATCTATATGCTGCTTACAAGAGAGTCTCCTCAAACCCAAAGATATACACAGACTAAAGGTAAAGGGATGGAAAAAGATATTTCATGCAAACAACAAAGAGAAAAAAGCAGGTGTTGCAGTACTTGTATCAGACAAAACAGACTTCAAAACGAAGAAAGTAGCAAGAGATAAAGAAGGACATTACATAATGATAAAGGGTCAGTCAAACAAGAGAATATAATCATTTTAAACATATATGCACTGAACACAGGAGCAGCAGCATATGTGAAACAAATACTAACAGAATTAAAGTAGGAAATAGAACGCAATGCATTCATTTTAGGAGACTTCAACATACCCCTCACTGCAAAGGACAGATCAACCAGACAGAAAATAAGTAAAGACACAGAGGCACTAAACAACACACTAGAACAGATGGACCTAACAGACATCTACAGAACTCTACACCCAAAAGGAACAGGATACACATTCTTCTCAAGTGCACATGGAACATTTTCCAGAATAGACCACATACTAGGCCATAAAATGAACCTCAGTAAATTCAAAAATATTGAAATTCTACCAACAAACTTCTCAGTTCACAAAGGTATAAAACTACAAATAAATTTTAGAAAGAAAACAAAAAGGCTCACAAATACATGGAGACTTAACATCATTCTCCTAAATAATTAATGGGTTAACAACAAGCAAAACAGAAATCAAAGAATATATGGAGACTAATAACAACAACAACACAAAGCCACAACTTTTGTGGGATGCAGCAAAGGCAGTTCTAAGAGGAAAGTATATTGCAATCCAGGCCTATTTAAAGAAGGAAGAACTTTCCCAAATGAATAGCCTAAAGACACAATTGCTGAAATTGGAGAAAGAAGAACAAGTGAGGCCCAAAGTCACCAGAAGGAGGGACATAATAAAGATCAGAGGAGAAATAAATGCAATTGAGAAGAATAAAACAATAGAAAAAAATCAATGAAACCAAGAGCTGGTTCTTTGAAAAAATAAACAAAATAGATAAACCCCTAGCCAGACTCATTAAGAGAAAAAAAGAATCTACACACACAATCCGAATAAGAAATGAGAAAGGAAAAATAACAATGGACCCCACAGAAATACAAAGAATTTTAAGAGAATATTATGAGAATCTATATGCTAACAAGCTGGAAAACCTAGAAGAAATGAACAACTTCTTAGAAAAATACAACCTTCCAAGACTGACCAAACAAGAAACAGAAAAACTAAACAGACCAATCACCAGCAACGAAATCGAATCGGTAATCAAAACATTACCAAAGAACAAAACCCCCGGACAAGATGGATTCACCTCTGAATTCTACCAGACATATAGAGAAGAAATAACACACATTCTCCTTAAAGTTTTCCAAAAAACAGAAGAGGAGGGAATACTTCCAAGCTCATTCTATGAAACCAGCATCACTCTAATACCAAAACCAGGCAAAGACCTCACCAAAAAAGAAAATTACAGACCAATATCCCTGATGAATGTAGATGCAAAAATACTCAACAAAATATTAGCAAACCGAATTCAAAAATACGTCAAGAGGATCATACACCATGATCAAGTGGGATTCATCCCAGGGATGCAAGGATGGTACAACATTCGAAAATCCATCCACATCATCCACCACATCAACAAAAAGAAGAACAAAAACTACATGATCATCTCCATAGATGCTGAAAAAGCATTTGACAAAATTCAGCATCCATTCCTGATTAAAACTCTCAACAAAATGGGTATAGACGGCAAGTACTTCAACATCATAAAGGCCATATATGACAAACCCACAGCTAACATCATACTTAACAGTGAGAAGCTGAAAGCTTTTCATCTAAGATTGGCAACATGACAGGGATGCCCACTCTCTCCACTGTTATTCAACATAGTCCTGGAGGTCCTAGCCACAGCAATCAGACAAAACCAAGAAATACAAGGCATCCAGATTGGTAAAGAAGAAGTCAAATTGTCACTATTTGCCGATGAGATGATATTGTACATAAAAATCCCTAAAGACTCCACTCCAAAACTACTAGAACTAATATCTGAATTCAGCAAAGTTGCAGGATACAAAATTAACACAGAAATCTGTTTCTTTCCTATACACTAACAAGGAACTAACCGAAAGAGAAATCAGAAAAACAATTCCATTCACAATTGCATCAAAAAGAATAAAATACCTAGGAATAAACCTAACTAAGGAAGTGAAAGACCTGTACTCTAAAAAAACTACAAGACACGCCTAAGAGAAATTAAAGAGGACTCTAACAAATGGAAACTCATACCATGCTCTTGGCTAGGAAGAATAAATATTGTCAAAATGGCTATACTACCTAAAGCAATCTACAGATTCAACGCAATCCCTATCAAATTACCAACAGCTTTCTTCAATGAACTGGAACAAATAATTCTAAAATTCATATGGAACCACAGAAGACCCCGAATAGCCAAAGTATTCCTGAGAAGGAGGAATGAAACAGGGGGAATTACGCTCCCTGACTTTAAGCTCTACTACAAAGCCACAGTAATCAAGACAATTTGGTATTGGCACAAAAACAGACCCACAGATCAGTGGAACAGAATAGAAAATCCAAACATTAACCCAAACATATACGGTCAATTAATATATGATAAAAGAGCCTTCGATATACAATGGGAAATGACAGCCTTTTCATCAGCTGGTGTTGGAAAAACTGGACAGCTACATGTAGGAGAATGAAACTGGACTACTGTCTAACCCCATACACAAAAGTAAACTCAAAATGGATCAAAGACTTGAGTGTAAGTCATGAAACCATAAAACTCTTAGAAAAAAACACAGGCAAAAATCTCTTGGACATAAACGTGAGTGACTTCTTCATGAACATATCTCCCCGGGCAAGGGAAACAAAACAAAAATGAACAAGTGGGACTATATCAAGCTGAAAAGCTTCTGTACAGCAAAGGACACCATCAGTAAAACAAAAGGACATCCTACAGTATGGGCGAATATATTCATAAATGACGTATCCAATAAGGGGTTGACCTCCAAAATATATAAAGAACTCACGCACCTCTACAAGCAAAAAGCAAATAATTCAATTAAGAAATGAACAGAGGACATGAATAGACACTTCTCCAAAGAAGAAACTCAGATGGCCAGCAGGCACATAAAACTATGCTCCACATTGCTAATCATCAGAGAAATGCAGATTAAAACCACAATGAGATATCACCTCACACCAGTGAGGATGGCCAACATCCAAAACACAAACAACAGCAAATGTTGGCGAGGATGTGGAGAAAAGGGAACCCTCCTACACTGCTGGTGGGAATGCAAATTAGTTCAACCATTTGGAAAGCAGTATGGAGGTTTCTCAAAAAACTCAAAATAGAAATACCATTTGACCCAGTAATCCCACTCCTAGGAATTTACCCTAAGAATGCAGTAGCCCAATTTGAAAAAGAGACATGCACCTCTATGTTTATCGCAGCACTATTTACAATAGTGTCCATCAGTAGATGAATGGGTAAAGAAGATGTGGTACATATACACAATGGAATATTATTCAGCCATAAGAAGAAATCAAATCCTACGATTTGCAACAACATGGATGGAGCTAGAGGGTATTATGCTCAGTGAAATAAGCCAAGCAGAAAAAGACAAATATCAAATGATTTCACTCATATGTGGAGTATAAGAATAAAGAAATAAACTGAAGGAACAAAACAGCAGCAAAGTTACAGAAACCAGGAACGGAGAAATAGTTACCAAAGAGAAAGGAACTGAATAGGATGGGTGGGAAGGGAGAGACAAGGGGGAAAAAGGGGCATTACGATTAGCAGACGTAATGTTGGGGTGGCGCGGGGATTGCAGTACAACTCAGACAAGGCAAGTAGTGATTTTATAGCATCTCACTACGCTGATGGACAGTGACTGTAATGGGGTTGGGTGGGGGGACCTGATGAAGGGGGTAGTTTAATATCCATAATATTGCACATGTAATTGTAGGTTAATGATACCAAAATAAATTATTTAAAAAAAAAGAAAAAAAAAGAAACTTAACTCCAAAGCAGTTAATACATAATGTCAGAGGAAGATACATGATCACATGGTAACTATCTAGATAAAATATATTTATAAGACTGCACCAGTATTTTACATGTCCAATAAATACAAATTAGAATCACTAGTTTTTTTAATTGTTAATTAATGTCAGTTTGCATGTCAGATTATTTTAAATTAGTATCCATAAATTTATCACAGTCAAAGTAGTGATATTAAGGGATGCATTTTTTTCTAAAAAATTTTGGAATATAAATATTTTCGTTCTTACATTTAGATTGACTTCAGCTGTGTATATGTATATATGTATATCTTTCCAAATGTGTGTATATATATATATGTATGTATGTATCTGTGTATTCAAAGGGATTTGGAAATTCAGGATAATTTTGAAAATAAGGCAGCTCAAATAAAGCAATTTTGTCTTAAATGCCCAATTAAGAAAAATAGATTTTTCTTTATACATGATCCAGGTAATTGTTGGAATTCTTCTGTTGATTATATACAACAGATTCATAGTTACTTTTGCTAATATCTTAACCAAAGTACAAATAATACTTCTCTTAATCAATTGTTAGGACAAGTTTTATGAAAGCTGGTGTCAAAAAATGCCTATGTATTAATTGTACAGGCCAGGTATACAAATATGAAGTAAAATAATGAATAAATGAAAATATCTGAATAATACACTGTAAGAAAACCTTTTGTGGAGGGAAAAAATTCAAGTGAAAGAGGCTTTTTAAAGACCTGGAATAATATAGATCATCACTTCAATTTTCTATTTCACTTAGCTATTTAAAACTATTTCATTTCTATAAAAAGGGGTGCCTTGATTCCTGCCATATTCCAATTTCCCATTGTTGAAATGAAATCAATTATTTTGCTTGAAAAGACCAATGACATCTGACAATATATTGAGAAAGAAAAATAGGTCTAAAGGCTCTATCAGATAGTGTTTTTTATCCCAAAGAAAACAAATTCTGTTGTATTTCAATAAACAAACTCACTACCCAAACTGAGTGTGGAGAAGGGAAAGGGGAAAAGCTAGGTTATGTGTTGCTCTGGGTAGTTGGAGAATTGCTAGAGATAAATATTTTATTAGATCATAAATGTTTGCAGACTATGTGCAGTGGCTTTGTAATGTGTCAGCTTGCTAGGTGGAACATTTCCCAGAATTCCCATCTCTGTGTGTTTCCAGTTAAGATGAGCAACAAGGAAGACTGTGGGACTTTTATAGGGCAGAGTGAAGCAGCACCTTTCCATCATTTCGACCTGCTGTCACTTATCTACTGGGTAATCTCACTGGAGTGAGGCCACATCGAGACCTTTAATTTATACCTCTTCCTCAGGATCCTCCTTCAACTTTTGCAACTTCTGGGCTTGATAACTACGGGCCTCAGCTTCTGCTGGTCACCAATATCACCAAGATCAGGGGCAACAAGGGCTGACATGGGTTCCAGTCTCTTCTCGAGGACTATAACTCATGTTTATGGCCTACAGTTTATCTTTGGTCTCCTTTACTTCCCATCCATCTCTCGTTCTCTACTTCCTACTCTGTAGACTTTCATTCCAGCATCAGACACAAAGACAACAGAAATTGCTTAACGAGCTCCTACAATTGTGTAATGTCAAACCTATATAATAAACCTCCTGGTATATATCAGACTGGTTCTGCTTGTATGATTAAAATCTGATTGTTTGGTAGACTAAACTTATTGGCTTTAGGACTTCTTATAAAATAATTGTCTCCTAAATGCAAATAACTTCATATTTGCACCATCATTATCCTAAGAGTAATCCTTTAAGGTTATCTTGTTGGATGCATTTCTCTTTGCAGAGGTGTACATAGTCACGTTGTTAGACGTTTTCTGTGGAGTTGGGTTAATAAATGTGAAGCTGCAATCTCAACAATCTTCCTACCTTTTCAAGTTTAGCAGAAATATGTTTGATGAAAAATAAACTAATTCCATGATCCAAAGGGAAAAAAAAGGCAGAAAGTAAATTTATAAGGTAGAATATTGGCTAATGCATGGTAACTAAATTAGTAGCTTAAAAAATTGGGTACACCATAAAAATAAGACCCGTAGTGAATTTCAGAGTTAGTTTTTAAAAAGACCTCTGCTTTTCGATGGAAAGAAATGGAATTTTATATGTACTCAATTCTACATTGCAATAATGCCCAAGGGAAGCAACCTTCTGATGTACATTTTGTCTCTAGTTCTTCATTCCCTGGGAAAACCTGTAACTAGAAGCATTTGTCAGGTCAGCATATATGGAAACTAATAAACATCAAACCTAAAAGGAAAAATTTTCAAGTTACACTAGAGGAGGGTAAGGGCATCACTCTCTATTCAAGAATTAGGACTAAAATGAAAGAGTTATGGTGTGTGGAAGATAGAATAATGGCCTCTCAAAGATGTCCACATCTTAACCCCCCAAATTTATGAATATTGTTACATTACACAGCAAGAGATCATTAGAGTTGCAGATGGAACTGAGGCTGCTGATCAGCTGTTTTTAAGACAAGATTATAATGTGTAATCTGGGCAGGCTCAATGTATTCACAAGGGTCCTTTAATGGAAAGAGAGAAGCAGCGGTGTCAGAACCAGAGACATAATCCTGAGAAAGACCTGACCTTTCAGTGCTGCCTTTAGAGATGGAAAGGGGCCACAGGTCAACGCAAGTGGGCGGCTTTTAGAAGCTGTCACAGGCAAGGAAATGAATTCTCTCTTAGAGCATCCAGAAGGAACACAGTCTTGTTTATAGGTTGACTTTAGCTGGTGGCACCCTTTCTGGA
Organism: Smutsia gigantea; assembly: GCA_032199065.1. NCBI lineage: Eukaryota > Metazoa > Chordata > Mammalia > Pholidota > Manidae > Smutsia > Smutsia gigantea. Next base: position 1,229,043 of record JAVSCE010006701.1, on the reverse strand, counting down.
CTTCTGACCTCCAGAAATGTCAAGATAGTAAATTTGTGTTAAGAGACTGAGTTAGTGGTAATTTTTTTTACAATAGCAATAAAAAAAACTCATACACACAGTATCAGAACAAAACAAACAATTGAAGTCAGCAGCTTCAAGAGAGTGTACTTGCTTTCATATCATCTCTCTCAACCCTACTGAAAGTGAGGTGAGAAAATAGGAAGAAATGTGTAGTTTGAAGAAATTCACATAAAGGGAAATGCACCTACATTGAAAAAATCATAAGGAAATTCTGCTTTCCCAGGTTTCTAACTTTTGTAGAAGGAAATGTTTTTAGAGAGAAGGAAAAAGCTATTTAAATTAACATGTGCAACACTGACTTACGTCTCCACGCTCCCACTGCATTATATCTTTTGATTATGCAGAGTTCATTTCAGCTCATTGTAGATTAAATCGAATAGTGACATTCCCAACTGGACTACCAGATGGACTCACATTTTAATTAACTTTTCAACCAGCATACAGATGTGCTTCTTGTGATCATTATCAAGAAATCATTTGCTTTCAGCAAAATGAAAAGCCCTGGTGGCAGATTGTAGCTTAGAATGATTGATCACATCATGAGATCATTAACCTTAAAATGCTTTTAATCATTTATTGACCAAGTGAAGAAAAAGCCAATAAACCAGTATTGAATATATCTAAGGCACATTATCGTGTACCTTTTGGGAGATTAAATAAAAAGAAATATTTTCACGATAAATAATGATCGATGTATGTTTAATATATTAACAACTTCCAAAGAAGCCACACTGCTTTTGAAATTAAGCTTCCATACATTAATGTAAGCATTCAACATTGAAAAAAAAAAAGAGCTTACCCTGCTACTACTTTCATTCTTCAATGCCATCAAGTAATTCTAATTTATATTTTATGCTTTAGGAATAATAAAAAGTTCCTACCTTGCAAATGTTCACACTTTGAAAAAGACCACCAGCATGAATAATTTGACCTAAGTAGAAAAAAATTAAGTGAATGAAAATGAAACATGAAAGATAATTTTAAGTTATGTGTAAAGGATAAACAGGCTATATTTACACAACTTACTTGATTTAATGCCTACTTCAGTTCTTCTCAAGCTGTAACTAGTAACTCTAATAAGTAGGACTCTAGAAATTAAAAACACTAGTAGTAGGAAGCCTTTCTTACTACTTAAAACTTCTATTTGCTTATTCCAAAATTTATAAGTGAAAGCATGTAAAATATTTCTATTGTTATCAGTTATTATTAATATAACATGCCCAATCTCAAAGGAAAATCAAGCAATATCTTTGAAAAGTTTCAGGCTCAGGCTGTAAAAGAATACAAGGCAGGTGCTTAAGGAGGTCAGAACCAAGTTCAGACTATTCAATAGGTATTTTATAGTGTCAAGGTGGAAGGCATTCCATCATTCATTCTGTCTTAACCCATAAAATCACAGCATGTCTATTAACCTAGGTATAAAATGTCCCCTGAATGAACTGAAATTGTAATTTAGGCTTCTGTCCTTCAGATGCAGTAATTTGTCTACTACAGAAAATCAGGATTCTTCTTCTAACTCCCTGGGGATCATGGAAAAGACAGCTAAGCTCTCTGGACATCAGTTCATTTCATAAGAGAAATGAGTAATTTCCAGTTGTAATTAGTACCCAAGCCTTCTTTTCAGTTGAAAATACCTCATATAAGCCCAGTACTTAAAGCAAATAATGGTGGACTGTCTTTAAACCAGAGCTGCAGGAGGGAGCCTGGAGCCCATTCCTCTGCATGCAGCCCCCTGAGGGGCAACCAGACTGAAGGCTAATGCAGTCCAGCCTGTCCAGTCTAAATGTAACTTTCTGAAATTATCAAGGCAGGAGCAATTGCACCCCTAGCTGGGACCCTGGCTTCTAGGCTCCTGCATCTCCCAGCCAGGTAGCTGGCCAGGAAATTTGTCCCTGAACATATTTTTTCTTTGACAAAAATTTTCTACAAAAAGAAAACTAATGGGGAAAGAAAAGAAAATGAATAAGAAGAGAAAAAAAAACACTGGATAACAAAATGAATGAAACTCAGCCCTTGCATAGTGACTGTAATGGGGTATGTGGTGGGGACTTGACAATGGGGGATTCTAATAACCACAATGTGGCTCATGTGAAACCTTCATAAGACTGTATATCAATGATACCTTAATAAAAAAAAAGAACTCTTTCAGCCTTAATAATTCACATTTTATCATCTCTTTCTCTAGAATCTCATGATGCCTTTTTTTGTTGTAACCAAATGGAAAAATTAAGTGATGAGCTAAGTAAATTTCAATGCAGTAGTAATTGCTCTGAAATATCACTTTAATAATCACTTTTAATGGGCTGGACTCAAGCTCTTTTACTGTGACTGACTAACTGCTCTAAAGTAAGTATGAGGCATGTTCACGTGTGTCCTTTGGTGTAATGACTATTCGCTCATTGCACTGTGAAGCCAACATGGCCATTTGAAATCAAAGGCCATTTAGTCAAACAGATGTAAAATAAATTCTAACAAAAAAATCCATGATCATGCTTGTCAACAGAATCCTTAATTCATTTAAAATATGTGTTTCTCAAGCTATACAGAAGAGGCTGAATTAACAGGGCCAAATTCTGGCTCCAGCTTTGCTAGCGCAATGACTTAGGACAAAGCATTCTTCTGCTCTGTGCTTCAGTGTCCATCCTTGTTGTGGGGCTCTTCTGATGGCCTGAATATAAACCACATTGTGGAAGTGCTGGTAAGCGCTATGTCACTATGTCTGCGAAGTAGTATTTGAGCTGCTTTGAAAGAGTCACAAGTAGCTTTAAAGTGGAAAGCATCTGGATCACTTAGTAATGTGGCACATGGAGGCCAGCCCAGATTACATAACAGAATAAAGTTTCTCTCTGCTCTTCGGAGAGGCTAAGGTTGCCAACGATGTATCTCTGTTTAGTAGGCATGGCTAGGAATTTGGACTCAGCTGATAATATACATTCCTGGGAAGACAAACCCCATGTCCCCTTTACGCTGTTTTCTCTTCTTACTCATTTTCTTTTCTTACCCCATTAGTTTTCTATGTCCTGTAGGAAATTTCGCATTCAGCACCAGCATTACTGAGGTTGCTTGCTCAGTTTAAACCATGATCCGAGGCTTATCTTCTTTACTCACTTCCTTGTTTTACAGTGTTACTTCCCTTCTTTGGTGATTTTATTTTTCTTTTAGATGCCCAGCTCCAAGGCACAGGATCCGCCAGGACTCACCTCTGGGGTCCTTTTCTTTCAGGAGAAAACCCTGGTCTTTGCTCTGTGCTTCACTTTTTATTTGTTTACATGATCCGCCCAAAATGGTGGTGCTGGGCACAGAAGACAGCTGTGCTCACCGCTGCTGCTCAGTCTGAAAAGTAAATTGATAGAGCGAACAAGAGCCCTGGTATTGTCAGGGTCTCCACATGCAGCACCTACTTCAGTTGGTGTCCGCCAACCCTAACATTTTAGGTAGGCAAATGCAGCAGGTTTCATTTGCTGTTAGAAACCTAAGTTACTGGGGCACTAGCCTGTGGTGAAGCATCTTTGAAAGAGGACAAAGCTCCTTTATCTGTAGGAGATGACTTCCTGACTGCTATCAACTAGCCAGTAGGGAATAGCAATCTCAGCGTAATTTGTTGATCTGTAAATTTGGTTGTAAATCTAAAAGTAGGGTTTCTCAATAGCAGTACTATTGACAAATTAAGTGGGACAATTCTTTATTGTTAGGGGCTTTCCTCTGCATTGTAGGGTATTTACTCTGTCTGGCCCCCACCTGCTAGATGCCAGTAGCACTACCACCACACCCCTACTGAGTTGGGAAAAAACAGAAATTTCTCCAAACATGGCCAAATTTCCCCTGGGATCGGGGAAATCACCCTGGTTGAAAACTAGTAGTCTAAAAATAAAGGAATAGTGAGACGGACCGCAAAATGGCAATTTATCCTTGGGATCTTTGCTTTCCCTTTCTGCTTCCTTATCCCCCTGATCTCAGTGCTGGAAAATAGTCTTATTCCCACATAAGTGTGACATGGTATTTACATTATATCAAGGAGGAAAGCCTTCAATAGGTTTAATTCAAAGCAGTAAAATTCCATATGTGGAATTTAGGTACTGAGTCTTTGTGAGGTCCTGGTGGTGGATGAGGTTGGTGGATGAAAAAGGACTGACTTAATTTTCCAAGAAAATCATCCCCAGATTGCAGCAAATAATCTGAGTAATCCAGACCGTGTCAGCTTTATCAAAGCCTCTCCCAACAAAGAATGACACTTAACGGTCTCATATTATCAGTGATGGTCAATGTGTTCAGTAGTATCTGATCTCATCTGTAAAATCCAGAGTATCTAGTCTTACAGTTTCACCGGATATAATATTTGTTGTTTTCCCTCCCAACTTTCTGATCTCTTTTCTCTAGCAATAGCCACAGACTTTACTTTTAGATAAACTCCTCTTTCACTCTTGGTTCTGGTGACCTGAAAAGTGTCCCAGCCCGGGCTGAGGAGTGCTGCCCTCAACACAGACCAATTCAGTGAGATACAATTTGATGAGAGTGGAGATTTTGTTGGGTTTATAGGGATAGAGAAAAGCTTCCTTTCCTGCTGGACTTGAACCAACAAGAATGTTTAAGGCTGGAGCCACCTAGAACTCTTACAGCCATATGGAGTCTAAGAATGAAACCAGACGTGGAGGGGAGCAGAGCTCAGCAAACAGGGGAGCAACCTGCTCCTGGTGACAATTTTGATTTGAAATCAGCCCAGCATCTCATTCTTCCTGCTGAGTCAATAAACCAGGTTGGAATTTCTGTTCCTTATAACCAAGAGTTGTAATTGAAACATCCAGTTATTTCCAATAATCCTTGAGAGTTGTAGCTTGTTTGCTTACAAATAATCTTACTATCCTCCACTCCAGGCCCCTTAAGTAAAATCTGCTTCCTGCTGCCATTGCTGTTAGTGCTGGCATTGACACAGTAATACAATGTCTGTACAAAGGGTGGTATTGCTTGATGTTCTTCAACCTGCAGTCAATCTTAATGGCATTGCCTTCTCTCATAAGCATAATAGAATGAAAAGAAAACCATCTCTCTCTCTGTCTTTGTTTCATGTTCTTCTTCTTAATGTGAAAACAGTGTTATATCTATCTCACAACTCCTGTCTGTAGATCTTTCAATCATGGCATGTAGACTTAAATTAGTAAAGTCTCAGAGTTCACAGGTTAGAGCCTATCTAGGCTTCCTCTAACCCCATTACCAGGTCTTTCAAGAGTATTTATGCTAACACGTTCTCTCCTTCTACAGCCAATAACCTGTCATGAAAATGAAGATGTTGTGATTACAAGTAGAGAAGAAAACAGCAAGAGCAGGCATTTCACTGAATATTAAGTAACTAAAATGTTAAAGTAAAAATAGTAACAAGTTAGTATTATACAGGAAGAAATCTGAGAGATCAATCTAGTTCAAAGGAATCATTTTATCTTGTTTTGTTTATTATTAAATATATAAATGCAAAAGAATATATGTGAAATACATGTATGTGTGTGCTTAAAAGAATAATTGAAGACAAAACTCCACATATTCATCATTCTTTTGAAGGACATTGCATATGAAAAATTATTTTGCAAAGTACTTGTATCAAATTAAATTTCCACTAGCAGAGTAATAATGATAGCAATAGCTTCTTGACAAGATTTTATATTGTAATACTACTTAGTCTTTGCCAGTTTAATGGGAATAAAATTTTATCTTATGGCTTTGACTTATAGTTTATTATTATAATGGAGGTTGAAGGACTTACATATTTTTTGAACATTTGTGATTTTTTTCTTCTTTGAAGTGCCTATTTACACTATTTTTGTCAATTTTCCCAGATATTGTTTTGTCTTTCACTGATTTTTTACATATTCTATTAACATTCTGTACATTAATCCTATGTCAATTATATGTTCTCTAAACATTGCTTCCTTATTTATGATTCACTGTTTTTCCCTTTTATAATAATAATGCTCAACACATATATAGCACTTATAATGGCCCCTAAAATATTTGAAAATGAAGCAGCTGAGGCCAATGTTACATTGAATCTATATGTCAACTTGAGAAGTACTATCATTCCATATTGTATCTTTCAGTCTTGGATATTAAGTATCTTTCTCTATTTCTTAAATCTATTCTACTGTCTTTCAATAAAATCTACAGTTTTCTCACAAAACTTTTATACATCTGATATTAGATTTATTTTCATATCATGTGTTATGATTTTTTGGTAGCACATAAATTTGCATTTTATTATTGTACATTGACTTTATATCCAGAAAATTTCTAAACCCTTTTTAGTTAACCATAATTATTTATAGATACTTCTGAATTTGTCTGCATAAAATTGTATCCTCTAAAAAAAATGTTTGATTTTCTTCCTGTGTTCTTTTCTGCCTTTTCTTTATTTTGGCATGCCTTATTCCATGGGTCAGACTCCAAAACAATGTTGCATAGAGGCTGACACCCTTGTCTTGTTCTTAACCTTGGAGAGAATGTTTTTAGTATTATACCTTTAGTATAATATTAATGTGCTCTAAGATTTTTATAACTATCCTTATATCAGTTACAGAAATTTCTTTATATTCCTATTTTAAAATAATTTTTTAATCTTGAATTGATGCTAAAATTTATCAATTTTTCTACATTTTTTAGGATGGATATATTACTTTTCTCCTTAAATTTGTTAATGTGAAATACACAAGTTGTCATTCTAAATTCAATATGTTCTTACACACCAGAGAGAAATACAAATTTGCCAGTTTCTTTAACATTGTTCTGTATCAGTGGATTTGGTTTGCTAGCATTTTATTTAGAATTATGAATTGGTGTTCATGAAATACGTTGTCTTTTAATTTCTTTTTCTCTGAAATTCAGTTTTAGTATCAAGTTTATGCTAACTTCATAAAATGAAACAGAATCATTCTTTGTTATTCTTTGGAAGAGTCTGTGTGTACTTAAAACTATTTGTTCCTTAAAAGTTTGTGATATCTCCTTGGTAAAGCTATCTGGTCTTCTGTTCTCTGTGTAGAACATTGTTAACTATTGATTCTTGTCTTTAATAGTAATAAAGTATTTTAGCCTTGAATCTCTAGGAAGCAGAATTGCCTAAGATAATTCATTCACAAGAAACAGAAGTGAGGGACAAAGGAATGAAAGAGTGAAGGATGGAAAGCCAATATTTGGGTGTATTATAGAGTTAGTCACTGTTAAGTGCTCCTACATGACTGGTTTCATGAAACAGTCCCTGAGAAGATGTATCACCATATCATATCATCAATTCAGTAGATTCAGAAGATGTAATTGACAAAATATAATAATGGATCATGTTAAAAACTCTCAGCAAACTAGGAATAGATAATAGATTCCCCAACAATAAAGACTATCTACAAATACTTACAGCTAACATTATATATAGCAGTAAAGACAAAACTCCCTAAGATGTGGAAAAGATAAGGATAAATGACCTCATCACTTCTATTCAGAAATTTACTAGACACCTCTGCAAGGGCAAGAAAAATAAATAAAAGTCACAAAATTCAGGAAGCAAGGAATAAAACTGATTTTATTCGCAGATGACCTGATTGTTTGCATAGAAAATCCTAAGGAATCCAAAAATAGAATATGGGAATGAATAAGTGAATTTAGAAGTGAAGACAAGGTCAGTGTACTAAAACAAATTATATTTCTATTTAGGCACAAAAATAATTTTAAGATTAAATAAAAAATCAATACCATTTGCAATGGCATTAAAAATATAACATACTCAGAAATAAATTCAACAAAATGATGTACAAGATCTGTACACCAAAAACTGAACTGCAGAGAAAAATAATATTATTATATCATTTTAGTTCTAGAAGTTCAATTTGGTTCCTCTTGGAATCTGATTGATAACTTTAAAATACTTTTCTTATTGAATCATGTATCTAGTTCCTTCATTTATTTTATTAAACATGTTGAGCATATTGCTTATCTCACATTTTTGTAATTTGAAGACTTTAAATGTCAAATTCAGCTGTCAGTTAATCTGCTGGCACTCATATGTCTTGTGTTCTTGGGCATTTTGAATTTTAACTATGAGCTTATATATCTTTGAGTTTCACTTGTGGGAATTGTTTTGAGATCTAAAAGCAAGTTCCATCAAAGGAAATTTATATTTGCTTCTGCCAGTACCTCAGGGCACTACCAGCTTGAGCTCATTTTAAAACAAATTCTCAGCTTGAGGTATTTTGCTCCAGTCAGCTAATGTGAATTTAGGCTAGCTAGAGTTACAAATTCTCAGGAATTTTTCCCCTCTTCTAAGTGTTGTGTCTCCTGAAAGACAATTTTCTTTATAGTGCCCTGAAATGAGATGAAATTTTTCTATTTCCTCATGACACTAGCAGTATAAACCTTTAACGTTGCAGATTATATGTATGTCCTGTGAGACCGCACTATGGGCAGACCCTGAAGTTTCCTTTACCTAAATGAGGTATCGTATTTCAAAGTGTTGATCAGATTCACCCAGCTTTGAAAATGTACCCAAGGTCAAAGACGAAATGATCTATGCATCTCTCTGGAATTGTGCCTTAATTTAGTTATTGGCTTCTGAGTAAGAAACCTCAGTCTACTGAATCCCCCCACTTCTGATATACAATTATGAGGATGAGGGCCCGGGAGATGACTTTTGCTTAAGTTGTGAGTAGCGTGATATGGGTGCCGGTTGCCTTAGACCATACTTCTGAGGAGACAGAGTCTGCGTTAAAATATGAATTGTTAAATATTGTGATAAAGTGTGTTTCCAAAAAATGTAAGTAAAAAGAGGAAATGAAGGCAGGTAAAAAGGGAGAGCAAAAAATGAGGATATGAGCAACAAGGATTCTCTTAATTGCTGTTGGGAATACAAATGATAGAGTCACTTAGAAAGACAGTTTGGCAGTTTCTCACAAATCTAAACATACTCCTATCATACCATCCAACAATCACACTCCTTGGTATTCACCCAAATGAGCTATAAACTTCTGTCCACACAAATCAAACACACAGGTGGCTTATAGCAGCTTTATATCCATAATTGCCAAAATGTGGAAGCACCTAAAATGTCCTTCAGTAAATGAGTGGATAAGTAAACTGTTATATCCATACAATGGATTATTATTCAGTGCTAAAAAGAAATAAGCTAATAGACCATGAAAAGACATGGAAGAACCAAAAATGTATATTAGCAGGTAGAGGCCAATCTGAAAAGGCTACAGGTTGTATAAATTTGACTATACCACATTCTGGAAAAGGCAAAACTGTTGAAATGGTTAAGAGATCAGTGGTTGCCACAAGTTAGGGGAAAAGATGAATGGGCAGAGCATGGGATTTTCAGGACAGTGAAAATGTTCTGTGTGATACTGTAATGGTAGTTACATGTCATTGTAAATTTGTCCAAACCTCTAATATGTACAACACTAAGAGTGAACCCAAAAGTAAACTATAGACTTTGGGTGATAATGATGTGTCAGTAAAGGTTCATTGATTGTATCAAATGTACCGCTCTGGTGTGGGATATTGGTAGCAGAGGATATGTGCATGTGTGGGATCAAGGGATATATGGGAAATCACTTCACTTTCTACTTAATTTTTCTGTGAACCTAAAATTGCTCTAAACAATAAAGTCTATTTACAGAAATTAAAGCATGCATGAGTGAACCTTCCCAGCTTCAGAGTAATTCAGCTTCTCCAAGATGAATGAAAAAATTTTAACTCCTTGGAGGAAAAGAAGCAGTGTCATCCATTCAAGATGCTCACTTGCTTTTATACTACCAGTTCCTGGGAGTTTTCTCATGATGTGTGACTGCGATGAGCAATTGAAGAGTGTAAGTTTTGAATAGATGCTGTACTATTTGAGCAGAAAGGGTGAGATGATAAGTCAGCACCAAGCTCTTTGGAAGCTGTGTATCAGGCGTGTGTCCACTTGCTCGCAAAATGCATTCATGGAGTTTGTCTCAGCACTGTCCTAATTAAGAGATCTTTCTTGCTATTATTTTTTCAATTTTTTTTATTGTGGGAAAATGCATGTAAAATAAAATTTACCATCTTAACTATTTTTTTCAGTGTACAGTTAGGTAGTATTAAATAGATGAATGTGCTAGCTTCACCACCACCCATCTACAGAACAATTCTCATCTTGTAAAACTGAAACTGTATACCCATTAAACAATAACCTTATTGCCCCAGCTCTTCAGACTCCAACAACCACCCCTCTACTTCCTGGCTCTATGATTTTTGACTACTCTTAAGTACTTGATATAAATGAAATCAAACAGGGTTTATCTTTTTGTGTCTGGTTTATTTCATTTAATGTAATGTTCTCAGGGTTCATGCATGTTACAGCATGTCAGAATTCCCTTCCTTTTTAAGGATGACTCATATTCTGTTTGGTACATACAATGGATTATTATTCAGTGCTAAAAAGAAATAAGCTAATGACCATTTATCCATTAAAATGTAGAATGCTTCTACATTTTAGCTATTGTGAATAATGCTGCTATGAACTTGACTGTACAAATATATCTTAAGACCCTGCTTTCAATTCTTTGGGGTATATGCCCAAAAGTTAAGTTGCTGGATTATAGTGATTCTATTTTTAATTTCTTGAGGAACTGCCATACTATCTTCCAGAGTGGCCACACCATCTTACATTCCCACCAGCAGTGCATAGTGGTTCCAGGTTTCCCCACATCCTCGCCAGCACTTGTTAGTCTCTGGGTTTCATCCTAATGGGTCTAAGCTGGTATTTCATGGTAGTTTTGATTTGCATTTCCCTAATGATTAGTAATGTTTGACATCTTTCCATGTGATTACTGGCTATGTATGTGTCTTTTTGGAGAAATGTCTATTCCAGTCCTTTGCCCACCTTTGAATTGGGTTTTTAACGGTGTTGTTGAGTTTAGGATGTCTCTATGTATTCTAGATATGAATCCCCTACCAGATATGTGATTTACAAATATTTTCTCTCATTCTGTGGGCTGCTTTTTTATTCTGTTGATAGTGGCTTTTGATGTACTTTATATTTTTTTGTCAAGCTCAATTCGTCTATTTTTTAATTTTTTTCCTGTGCCTTTGGTGTCATGCCCAAGAAATCATTGCCAAATCCAATGTTGTGAATCCTTTGCCCTATGCTTTCTTCTAAGAGTTTAATAGTTTTAGCTCTTACATTTAAGTCTTTGATCCATTTGAGTAAATTTTTGTGTACGGTGTTAGGTAAGGTTAAAACTTTATTCATTTGCATGTGGAAATCCAGTTTTCTCAGAACAATTTGTTGAAAAGATTATCCTTTGTCCATTGAATTGTCTTGACACCCTTGTAAAAAATCATTTGACCATACATGCAAGGGCTTACTTCTGGGCTCTCTGTTCTATTCCATTGGTTTATACTCTGTCTTTTTACCAGTACCACACTGCTTTAAATACTATAGCTTGTAGTAAGTTTGGAAATCAGGGACTGTGTTCTTATTTTTCAAGATTGTTTTGGTTATTCAGGGTCCCTTATAGTTCCATATGAATTTTAGTTTAGAATTTCCCATTTCTGTAAGAAACATCTTTGGAATTTGGATGGAGATTGCATTTGAATTTAAAGATCACTTTGTCTTCACATCCTAACAAGAGGTTTCAAGTCTTTTAATTTAATTAAGATGTTGTTAAAACATCTTAACAATATTAAGTCTCCTAATCCATGAACATAGAATATGTTTCCGTTTGCTTATGTCTTCTTTAATTTCTTTCAACAGCATTTCATAGTTTTAATTGCAAAATATTTTATCTCTTTGGATTAATTATTTCTTAAGTATTTTATTCTTTTTTGATGCACTTGAATAAAATCGCTTTCTTAAGTTCCTTTTTGTATTGTTCATTGTTCATGTATAGCTATACAACTAATTTTTGTGTGTTGACTTTGTATCCTAACATTTTGTTCAAGTCATTTATTAATTCTTGCAATTTTTTTGTGGAATTATATTCAACATCCTAAAGATGTGCCACACTGATTTTAATTTATACCAACTTACTTCAATAAAGTACAAAAATTCTGCTCTTTTACAGCTAGATCCATTCCTACTCCTTACAGTTGTTGATGCCACAAAATTATATATTTATACATTGTCTAAAACTTTAAACTAATGATTGTTTTAAATGGCTTAGTCTCATCATGTGGAAAACAAAGTATAGTTACAAAAAAAGTTACGATATAGTGCTAGCTTTTAGACTAAAACTTTAAAAAAATATATTAGTCTCTTAAGACATCTAGAAAATAAAAATTGGAGTTACAAACCATTGTAAAAAATACTAAATTTTATCATTGCTAATGCATTTTCCTTTACTGAGATCTTTACTCTTCATACACCATCAATTTTCGGTCTAGTGTCCTTTAATTTCAACCTTTTTTCAGGGCAGATCTGATCGTAATAACTTCTCTCAACTTACCTGATGATCTATTAATTTCTCTCCCCACACTTTTGAAGGACAGTTTTGATATAGAATTCTTGGATGACAGTCTTTTTCTTTTTATACTTTGAATATACTGGCCTTACTGCCTTCTGGCTTGCAAAATTTCTGATGGAAAAAAAAATCAAAAATAAAAAAAAATAAAAAAAAAAGATACCTTTTATGTGTGATTCATTTCTCTCTTGCTGCTTTCAAGATTCTTTTCTTTGTCTTTCAAAAGTTTGATGACATGTTCCAGTGTGTGTCTCCTTCAGTTTATCTGAGTTTATTGAGCTTCTCAGATGTTTATATTCATGAATTTCATTAAATTTTAGAAATCTTCAACTATTATTTCCTCAAATATTCTCTCTTCCTCTTCTGAGACTCCCTCAGAATATATTTGGTGTACCTAATGGTGACCCCATAGGTCCCTCGGGATTTCTTCAATTTTTTTTTTTCTTTGTGTTCCACAGACTTGATAACTTCCATTGTCTTCACTGAGAATTTGCTGATATTTTCTTATGCCCATTCAAATTTGCCTTTTAATCCCTATAGTGAATTTTTCAATTCAGTTATTGTACTTTTCAGCTCCAAAATTGCTTTTTGATTTCTTTTTTAGGTTTTCTATCTCTTTAGTTATATTTCCACTTGTAATTTTTACATAATTTCCATTTATAACTCATTTATAGTTCTCCTGACTTTCCCCAAATCTTCCTTTAGTTCTTTGATCATCTTTAAGACAGTTGTTTTAAAGTCTCTGTCAAGTAGATTTCCTTCCAATTTTTTCAGGGACAGTTTCTGTGTTTTTATTTTTTCCTTTGAATGATTCATACCTACCTGTTTCTTTGTATGCCTTATGATGATTTTGCTGAAAACTGAAATTTTGAATCTAAGAATGTGTTAACTTTGGGAACCAGATTCTCCCCTTTCCCCAGGGTTTGTTGGGATTTTTTGTTTTTGGTCATTTGCTTTTCAAAAATTATTGTCGTGGGGTGTCTCTGTGCTGAAGATCAACCTGAGATGTAAATGTAGGGTCTCTTCAAGTATTTTTTGAGCCTGCACTTTTCCTTAGGCATATTCAGTTACTTTCTAATTTTCCCCATATGTGTGGTTGCTTTTGAATGTCCTCGCCTCTACTGTCTGGTTCCCAAAAGGGGATAAAGAGAAAAATTTAGAGAAGGGAAAGGATATCAGCCTGGAAGTCACTACAGCTGGAGCGGCTTATAATGAGGGGAGCAGATGTATAATAACAATGCCTGCCCACCTCTTTGTCTGCACATCTGAGATCAGAAGCAGCAGTTGGAAATAAGAGTATAGATCCTCAATATTTGAAGGATATTGCCCACTTTTCGCCCACGCTTGACCCTGCAAACTGCTCCTGGAGCACATGCACAGCTGCTTGCCACAGGCCTGGGCCCTGGGGGCTGGGTGGCTGCTCCTGCACCAAGACAAACTGACCAAAATAAACCAGAATTTACCATCCATGTTTTCCCCTGGAAATGGTAAGCTTTCCGTATACTCCAGAATTCCTAAATAGTGACATCAGACTGAACCTGCCAGTGTAATTATTGTCCAGGTGGAGAGGCAGACTCCTGGTACCTCCTACACTGCCATCTTCCCAGAATTTCACTTCCCTGTGTTTTTGAATATGTGATTGAGTACATTACCCAGTATATTACTATTTCCCTGTGAAAATAAGCCATGCGACATTTTCTGGAACTAATTATTGTGAAAAACTTCATTTCTGATATGATATAGCTATGATTTTTAAAATAGGCAAGTTTGACACTTTTTTTTTATTGCTTTGGTCACTTGAGAGCTTAGAGCTAAATTTTCAGCTCTATATTAGTAGGAAAAAAAAAGTGTAGGTACTTATGGTCTATCTTTCATAATTTGTTTATTTTTCTCTCCAGTTTTATACCTTTAGTCTATCAATATATTTTCTATTTCAATTTTATTTTTATTTAATTGTCTCTTTTATTTTTACAATTTGTCTCAATGTTTAGTGAAATGAGGCAGGTTTATACACATACATAAAAGGATAATTATTTCTTACTTTATGACAAAAAAAGCCTCTCCACCTGGGCACTTCATGGTTTGACCTTCTTCCAATTGTAATGTAAACAGTGCACAACCAAGGGGAAAAATGCTCTATAAATATTACTTCTTATTTGCCACCTGTTATTCTAGGCACTTTTATACTTTATTCATTTGACTCTCACACCGTATTTGCCAACAAATGAGGCATTTTTCTTTCCATTTTACAGACAACTTAATTGAAGAGCAAAGAGTTTAAGTAAATGCAAATTTTGACTGACTCCACAACACAGGCTCATTTCATGATGCTGCTCTTTTACCTAGACAGGGACCTGAGAAAATTCTTATTATTTAGAAATCACTGAAATATTATGAATAATATGCAGTTTTTCCAGGTAATTCATGGGATGTGTGAACTTTTATTATAATCTGCACCCAAAATATGAAAAACATCACCCTGAACAGAATATGATATAGTCTAATTCAGAATATGATATGGTCTATAGCCCCTAAGGAAAAAAAAAACGACTTTCATCTGATAATACAAATGAAATGCTGTGGAAAATTACACAGTGGGTGCTTGGAGTCTCCTTGTCTTAATAAATAAACAAACAAAAATGCACATATTAATAAATCCATTAGTACTCCCTGAGAATGAGTTAAGTATAGTTACGTTGAAAACCTTTCCAGCACCTCTCCATGAAATAGAAACTGATTTGAAAATAGAGGTCACCTTCTAAATTTAAATATACATTTTATGGAGCAAGTCTATTTGACATACTCCTCCCTAAAATGAATGTGATTTATTGCATACTCTCACCCAAAGCTGCTACACTCATAATGCGTTGTCACACAATTGAGAGTCTAAGCTGTGATTTAAAAAAATGCATATTTCAGCACCAACATCTGTGTATTTACTGGTTATACTTTTATAAAGTCTAAAAGAGATTATCAATTTCTGCACATTGTTTTCCACTGCTCTGTGAAAGATAGTTTACCATCTTTCCATTGTTCGTTATTGTAATTGAATCTGTTTAACAAAGACGCAAATTAGGTGTGATAATTAGTGCCCAGTTTCTTTACACATAAACTTTACTACAAGCCACAGCAATAAGAGCTTCAATATTAAATTTCTCTTAAGCATCATCTTATTTCCCTAACTCTGTTCACTTGGTTCACCTAAGCACAGTCTTAGATGCTCGGAAATCCTGCCCACGTGCCTCTCCTCACCCGCCTGTCTGTGGCCCACGTGTGAGAGCCGGGGAAGTGAGCAAGAGCTGTGGGCAGGCCTGGCTGTTTTTTAGTCACATCAGACAATTTTACAATCTTCGATTTGAATTTCTGCTGAATGCACAGTATTAGGCAACATTCCAGAGTCCATTTCTAATGTTGCTTCCTTCCAGATTCAAGATCGTCCTCCACCTCTGCTCTCTGCTCCTTAGAGTCCTTCTAGAGTGGGAATCAAAGGTTTTACTTAAATGCTTTATTTTCCTGCAACTAAAAGAAAATCTCTGAATAAACATGTGCTTTAAAACTATACTTAAAATAGCAATAGGTGAGCATAACAAGATAGTTATTTTTATAATATACCTTTCTTCCTTGGACTAAAGTACCAGAATAATTTTGATGTAATGTCTGCCTAAGTCATATATGTTTAACTGACCCGGTATGTGTGTGTCATTAACTGCAAGAGGTTTTGTAAAAGAAAAAGCAGGAGGACAAAACCAAATGAAAATACTGTTTATTGTGCAAAGCACCATGAATATGCTCTTCACAGCAAAATCTTGTCAAAGGAAGTACTACCAAAAATAGATGAAACAGAGGTATATAAATGAGAAATTTTTAAGGGCAGGAAAGGTCTTGCTTCCAGAAATAGCTCATGTTGTTTATGCTGTTCCTGCCAAGTCAGGTGATTGACTCAATCTCTCTGACACTGCGTACTAATGATCTAAACATGGGATTCAGACAATTATATTCTTCACTTTCCTTCCTTATTAAAAACCTCTATGTAATTTTACACATACACACACACACACACACACAGATAATTTAACCTTTAGTACACATGCTTAACTTTCCTTTTCTGAGTGCTAACCAGAGCCCACATCCTTCAGAGATCACTTTTTAGCTGGAGCTGAGCCCACGGCCACGGCAGCCCATGAGTGAGGAGGTGACTGCCAGCACCCTAGCACCTGGGGATCCTCTTTACATGGTTTCTCTGCTCATTCTAAGTAAAAACAGGTCATTATAACAATATTAGCACTGATGAATTAAAAGTACTTTCCCTTCAGGTATAAAATATACACTACCTGTATATCTTAAAAATTGTAATTTTGCACTCCCACAAACACACATGTGACCTTTTAATCTTCTGTTCTTTTTCTTTCTCCTTTCCCTGCCTTTAATTCCTTCTTCCCCACTAGACCTGTTAGGGGCACCCAGAGGCATTAACCTGTGATTTTGGTCTAATGAGTCTGCTGATGGACAGATTAAACATCTTCCTTCTTTCACCTGGGCTCCATGGTGACCATGGTCATTGGTCACATTGCAGCTTTAATCATTGTCTTTGGAAAATTATTTCTCTAAGTTAATTGCTCCCCGATTACCATAGGGAACAGTCTCCTGACCTTGAATTTATTAGTCCTGAATTTTTATTAGCTGAGCCATCCAATCCAAACTATTCCCATCTGTGTCTCTTAGTGCAGTGCAATTGTTCCCAGGAATAATGGAGTAAATGAGATTTTCTCATAAGGGATCCCCAAGGAGCTAATGTCTACATTAAGAGTCCCAAAGATGTTACTGGAAGTGTCAGTAGGGTAAAGAATGAGGTAGCAGAGCATAGTGACTAGAAGGACATGCAAATGGAAATCATTTGCTGGCTCATGATCAGACTGAAGTTCTCGGTCTGCTTCAACATAAAGAAAGAAATGGTTCTTCTCTTATTTCCACAAAGTAGAGAAGACATAGGCTATTGTATTTATGACTAAGAGCCTGACAACAGGGAGGAAAAGAAACATACTACTTTAAACTGAAGAGTACATATTTCTTCTAAAGCCCATTATCCATAAAGTTTCCCAGAGGTGAGGCCATCTTTCTCCATTACTCCTAGCCTACTTCCACGTTTCAAGGGCTAGTTTCTCCCATTAACTGGAATGTTCTTTGACCTGTTCTCTCTTTTCAGGATCCAAAGCCAAACTTTCTCCTTAAAACCAATTGTGAAATAAGGATCCTTCTCAACCCCAGACCAAGGTCTAGTCCTTGCTGCTCCAGCATAATAGGTAGAGAGGGTCTGTTTCCTCAGAAGAAACCCCCACTCCCACCCAGATCTCATTACTACATGTGTAGAGGTTTGATTTTCTTCAAAGCCTGGAAGGATAATCACTAGACTCGACAACATGTGCATTAAAGTCCAAATTTTTCAGTCTAGAAAATTGGAGCATGGCAATCCATTAAGGATCTATATATTTAGACTTAACATAGTTCTAATTATTTGAGGACTAACTTTGAGCAACAGATGTATTTAATTTATGTTATTAATCAGAATATATAATGAAAATATGAAAGATGTGAATTTCTATTACTTCACAAATCCAGGATTTTTCATTTACAATGAGTATATACTTTTCTTACATTAGCTTCACTTTTTAAAAAGCTCAAGTTCCTTGTTAAGATTCAGAACATATTTTAATTCTTCAAATGAAAATGTTCTAGTTTTAATCATTTGAAGAATCTAATTCCAGCCAATTTGTAGAAACTATTGTCAGCTTTAGAATGACATTTTATGCCATCTATGTAGACCTTATCTAAAAACTAGTCCTCAGCTGACTCCTAACAAAATCACCTAGGAAATGTCTTAAAATTTTAAATTTCCAGGTACAACTTTAGATCTGTGGATCCAAAATCTTTAGCATTACACTACTGGGAATTTGTATTTCCAGTGAGCTTCTATAGACTCTAATCCTGAGTGAAATTTAAGAATCACCGCAGTGCAATTGCTTTAAAGATGGCGGCGTGAGAGGTAAGACAGGAGCCTTCTTCTAAAACCATATATAATATACAAATATAGCAAATAAAACTAATCCTGAAAGAGCAATAGGTAAAAAGGCTGTGGCAGACTGCCTGCACCTGGGGAAGAGAGCAGACCTCAGGGAAAAATGTAAAGCACCAAAGCTGTGATCTGGAGGTATCTAAGCCCTTCCCCCACCCCAGCTCACTGGCAGGCAGAAGAGAAATGGAGCAGGGAGAGGGTGGAGACCTAGGACTGCTGAACACCCAGCCCTGGAGATCTGCTCTGGGAGCTTGAACCTACATTACATGGTGCTCTGGAGATTAGTGGGGTTGGAAAGCTAAGACAGGTGGAACACATGGAGAGACTGAGATTCCAGCCACTTGTGGAGAACAGATACCCACAGTTAGATACTCTGGGACAAAAGAAAGGTGGGTACTCGAGAGACTTCCTAACAGTGAGAGGACTGCTAAAGGGGCAAGGATTGCACAGAGCTTGCTGCTCAGGAGAAAGTACAGGTGGACAAATTGTCTTTGCACATTCAGCCCAGCAGGTTGGGAACTTTAAGGAGCTTCAGGCATTCCATCCCATTGACTGGCAATGCAGGTATGAGGCCCCCCACTGTTATATGCAGCCTACCACTCCTTCCTCCCAGTTGGCACCAGCTGGCAAACTGGCTGCCCCTGCCATTGAGCCAGGCCAGCCATAGGGTATCCCCCACCTACTGCAGCTACAAGTGCATAGCTTAGAGGCTCGTCCCTGTGTGCTTGGCCCACTGGCCTTGGCAGTGGAGACAGGCACTGCAGCTGTGAAGCAGGAGAGAGCTCTTTCCTCCCAGCAGGCACCAGCACCACTTGCAGGTGACCTCTGCCATCATTCCAATGGCTGAGCAGCTCTAGAGAGTAGAGCTTCTGGGCACAAGAGGGCGCCACCTACAAATATAAAGCATCAAAGGAACTTGGTTCAATCCAAAATACCACAAGCACCAGAAAGAGGGCCAAGTGAAACTGAGATCACCAAACTTGCTGAAAGAGATTTCAAAATAAAAATCATAAACATGCTTACAAAGGTACAGAAAAATATTCAAGACCTCAGAGAGAAATTGAAGAATGAGATACAAACTTCGAAAACTACAGTATCTAAAACAAACAGACAGTGGAGGGATTTAAAAGCAGATTAGATGAAGTAGAAGAGATGGTAAATGAAATAGAAATTAGAGGACAGCAATACTAAGAAGATGAGGCACAGACAGAAAAAAGGGTCTCTAGGAATGAAAGAATATTGAGAACTGTGTGACCAATCCAAATGGAACAATATTCGCGTGATAGGGGAAACAGAAAAGAAGAGAGAGAAAAAAGGACAGAAAGTGTCTTTGAGAAGTTAATTGCTGAAACTTCCCCAATCTGGGGAAGGAGAGAGTCTCTCAGGCCATGGAAGTGCACAGATCTCCCAATACAAGGGATCCAAGGAAGACAACAACAAGACATATAAAAGTAAAATGGCAAAGATCAAGGATAAGGACAGAATATTAAAAGTAGCCAGAGAGACAAAAAAGATCACATACAATGGAAAACCCATTAGGCTATCATCAGACTTCTCAGCAGAAACCCTACAGGCTAGAAGGGAGTGGTATGATATAATTAATGCAATGAAACACAAGGGCCTTGAACTAAGAATACACTACCCAGCAAGATTATCATTTAAACAAATAGACGGACAAAACCACATGATCATCTCCATAGATACTGAAAAAGCATTCAACAAAATTCAACATCCATTCATGATAAAAACTTTCAACAATATGCATATAGAGAGCATGTACCTCAACACAATAAAGGCCATGTATGAGAAACCCACAGCCAACATTGTTCTTAACAGCAAGAAGATGAAAGCTTTTCCTTTAAGATCGGGAACAAGACAAGGATGCCCACTCTCCCCACTTTTATTCAACATAGTTATGGAGGTCCTAGCCACGACAATCAGACAACACAAACAAATAAAAGACACCCAGATTGGCAAGGAATAAGTTAAACAGTCCCTGTTTTCAGATGACACGATATTGTACATAAAAAAGACCCTAAATAATTCACCCCAAAACTATAAGAACTAATAAGTGAATTCAGCAAAGTTGTGGGGTACAAAATTAATACACAGAAATCTTTTGCATTCCTATACATTAATGATGAACTAGCAGAAAGAGAAATCAGGAAAACAATTCCATTCACAACTGCATCAAAAAGAAAATACCTAGGAATAAACCTAACCAAGGAAGTGAAAGACCACTATTCTGAAAACTACAAGACACTCATGAGAGAAATTAAAGAAGATACCAATAAATGGAAACACAGCCCATGCTAATGGATAGGAAGAATTAATATTGTTAAAATGGCCATCCTGCCTAAAGCAATCTATATATTCAATTCAATCCCTATCAAAATACCAAGAGCATTCTTCAATGAACTAGAGCAAATAGTTCTAAAATTCATGTGGAACCACAAAAGACCCCAAATAGCCAAAGCAATCCTGAGAAGGAAGAATAAAGTGGGGGGATTATGCTCCCCAACTTCAAGCTCTACTACAAAGCCACAGTAATCAAGACAATTTGGTGCTGGCACAAGAACAGACTCATGGATCAATGGAACAGAATAGAGAGCCCAGATATAAACCCAAGCATATATGGTCAATTAATATACGATAAAGGAACCATGGAAGTACAATGGGGCATTGACAGCCTCTTCAACAGCTGGTATTGGCAAAACAGGACAGCTGCATTTAAGAGAATGAAACTGGATTACTGTCTAACTCCATACAAAAAAGTAAACTCAAAATGGATCAAAGACCTGAATATAAGTCATGAAACCATAAAACTCTTAGAAGAAAACATAGGCAAAAATCTACTGAATATAAATATGAGCAATTTTTTTCTGAACACGTGTTTTTGCAAGGAAAAAAAAACAAATTGAACAAGTGGGACTACATCAAAATAAAAAGCTTCTGTACAGCAAAGGACACCATTAGTAAAACAAAAAGGCATTCTATGATATGAGAGAATATATTCCTAAACAACATATCTGACAAAGGGTTAATATCCAAAATATATAAAGAACTCACATGCCTTAACACCCAAAGAGCAAATAACCCGATTAAAAAATGGGCAGAGGATCTGAACACACACTTCTCCAAAGAAGAAATTCAGATGGCCAACAGGCACATGAAAAGATGCTCCACATGGCTAATTATCAGGGAAATGCAAATTAAAACACAACAAGCTATCACCTCACACTAGTTAGGATGACCAACATCCAAAAGACAAGGAACAACAAATGCTGGCAAGGATGTGGAGAAAGGGGAACCTCCTACAGTGCTGGTAGGAATATAAACTCGTCAACCATTGTGGAAAGTAATATGAAGGTTCCTCGAAAAACTGAAAATAGAAATACCATTTGATCCAGTAATTCCACTCCTGGAAAGTTAACCAATGGAAACAAGATCTCCTATTCAAAAAGACATATGCACCCCTATGTTTATCACAGCACTATTTACAATAGCCAAGGTATGGAAGCAACCTAAGTGTCCATCAGTAGATGCATGGATTAAGATGTGGTACATATACAAAATAGAATATTATTCAGCCATAAGAGGAAAACAAATCCTACCATTTGCAATAACATGGATGGAGCTAGAGGGTATTATGCTCAGTGAAATAAGCCAGGTGGAGAAAGACAAACACCAAATGATTTCCCTCATTTGTGGAGTATAACAATGAAGCAAAACTGAAGGAACAAAACAGCAGCAGACTCACAGACTCCAACAAGGGACTAGTGGTTACCAAATGGGAGGAGTGGTGTAGGGTGGGTGGGGAGGGAGGGAGAAGGGGATCAAGGGGTTTTATGATTAGTGCACATGGTGTGTGGGGTGATCATGGGGAAGACAGTGCAGCACAGAGAAGACAAGTAGTGATTCTGTGGCATCTTACTACACTGATGGACAGTGATTTCAATGGAGTCTGGGGGGGTGGACTTGATAATATGGATGAATGTAGTAATCACAATGTTTTTCATGTGAAACCTTCATAAGAGTGTATATCAGTGATACCTTAATAATTAAAAAAAAAGTATCACCACAGTGCTTGCCTGCTTGCCACAGAGCAGATCAGACAAATCACCTTGGCCCCTGAGTCATTCAGGCATCTCCGCTTAGATACAGCTGTTGTCTAGCAGAGACATAACTCAGTTCCAGGAAGAAAAATGATATAACACTCTGATTCCTGTCCCTCCTCTGGCCCTTAGTACTTGTATGGATATCAGGAAATTATTTATTTTCCTTGACTTTAATCAACTCATTTTTAAAATAGAGTTTTTAAAGGACAGACTACGTTAATGTAAGTGAACTGTTCAGTAAGCTGTAGAGTTCCCTGATGTAAGAGGGGTGATAAATAGCACACAGATTCTCCTTTGCATCTCGTTGATTTCCTTTCTCCTCTTATTCCATCTGAAAGAACTAAAATGGTTTATCTGGGAGGCAGAGATTGGTGCAGCTGAACTTAGCTGAAACTGCATAACTCGTTTCCTCTGTTCAGCCTTTCCGGGGGGGTAAATGGACAGTTCCCAGTCCTTCAGGTGTAGAAAGCTAATGCCTTTTAGTACTGGCTAATTGACTGCTGGGTCTATTTGACTTCATTCAGTGTTCATAGCTGGCCCAAGGATGAGGAACGAGAAGAAAGCAAGTTGAGTTGGCGAGCACAGCTCAGCTGGTGGATTTGGTAGAAGATCCTAAAAAACATTTCCCTAAGCCAGTGGTCTCCGTTTTTTATCATGCTCCCATCATAAAAAATTTGTAAGCAAATCCCCAATGTGCCTATATCTTCAAAAATAATTAAAAAATGTTTATATTACTATATTAACTTATTATATAGATACATGTATATACAAAAATAGGTATTTGAAGGGATAAGATAAAAAGTAGAATTGTACATTGTAAAGGTGCCTAATGCCACTGAATTGTATGCTTAAAAATGGTTATAATGGTAAATTTTATTATGTATATTTTACCATAACAAAAAATTCTGTTTTTTAATTTTAGCTTAAGTAGAAATAATATTCTTACATACCAGTCTGTGATGCATGGTGGGCTAGAGAGATGAAAGAAGTTTAAAGGAAAACTGAACATACCACATTCTTTATCTCCACTGTTAAAGGCCAGACCTCCAGTGAGACAGACTTCCATCAGGAAACATCTATGACTGTGGAGGAAACCAGTAATATTACGAGCTACGTGATCTTGGGCAAATCACTTAAACATCCCAATGTTAGTTTTCCCAATTCTTTAATGGGAGGTTAAAAAAAAACTTTTACATGTATTATATAATAGGGTACTTTAAACATTTCATAATCCTCAGAATGGCTTTGTAATATGGATTATTATTCTGATTTTTGAAATGAGAAAACAAAAGATTTAAAAAGAGTTAAGTAAGCTATCTAAGGTCACTGTCACAAAGGGACAGATTCAGGCTTTGAACCCATGTCTCTGCCTTCAGTGCAAAGACTCATCCCACCCCCTAGAGGTATGCCCACTTGCAAGGGTTTTTGTGAAGACTAATTAATGATCATGCACAGTTACTTGCCAAAGTAGATCCTTTTTGACTTTCCACTGGACAGTTTCTTCATAGTGCATCGCATGATAAATAATCAGTAAATTAATGAGGACTTAGGTTTTCCTTAAGGGGCAGATTGGTGATGACATAAAAGCAAATTAGTCTGTGAATCTCTCCCTCTCCCTTTTCCTGTCTTTATTCCCTACTGCCTGATCACAGAGACACACACATAGGAGTAACATTCCTGAGCAATTATACCATGAAATGAAAGACACACACACAAAAATAAACCACAAATAAAAAGAATGATTGGGGTAACAAAACAGTGCTGAAAATCTGACCTTCTCATTTTACCAGAAGAAAACTGAGACTTTACAATTTTGAATGATTTATCCAATGTCACATAACTAGTTTGTAGAACAATGGAGTTTAGAACCTAGTCTTCTGACCCCCAGATATTGTGTTTTACATCAGACCCTCTACCTTATAAAGAGATGTAGATAAAAGAGTAACAGACAAGAAAGGAACAGTAGAGAAGATAATTCACAAAAGGACAGCATGCAGTCTGAAGTGTCTAAGTGAAAGTCAGGTGATGTTCATACTGACAGATGCTATTTATTAGAAATGGCAAGTGCTCATCTTTGCAGTAGGTGACATGGATATCTCTTTTTCTCTGATTGCCACCATGTATTTTCTGGTAGCTGTTGAGTAGCAGGAGGCCTAGCTTTTTGTGAAATACTCGCTTTAGCGTTTCTTCACACCAGTATTAACTATTCAGTGAAGACTACTGAAATGCAGTACTTGATGTGGAATTAATGTTGGAATACAGTTCATCATGAATCTCTTGGATTTCTGCACATCTTGCCAGCATAGACATTGTCTGTGTCTGTATTCCATACTGTATTTTCAGGGATGTTTTATATATATATATAGTGAAGGGCTTTGGAAGAGGGAGATAGTGTCTCACTCTACAGCATAGGGCAGGCATACTTATTGGCCACTGTAATTGATTTGGATTCCTTATGCTCAGGGTTTCCCTCCGGTTATATAACATGTTGAGTGTAAAGACATCACCTGACTCTCTCCCTATTGCTTCATGGGAATTGGGCCATGGAGGACCGGAGTGAATGACAGTCCTATGACTACTGCTATTGCTGTAACTTAACAAACTGTCCTTGTTTCTGATCCACAAGTCTTATGTCTTCTGCTTGCATCAGTGAAACAGGACCTGTACTGGAACCAAACTGTTTAATGGTGGTTGACACATGTGTCCTGCACTGAGGGAGGTTATGGAGAGCATAGTAACTTGGGGGAAGGGTGGAAGGATGGACATGGTAAATTTGGAAGAGAGAAATAGTGTCTTTTATCTTTATCAAGGGCTCTATGTTTGAGCTCTCTCCATTTGGATGATCAAGTCCCTTATTTTAAATGACTGTGAATCAGAGTTAGTTCAGTCATGCAGCCTGCATGATCAGGTAGTTTACATATTGGTAAGTAAATGGCAAAAAGTGATTGCAACAAGAAGAAAGCGAACTGCAATTTATTATTTCTTTAGCCATTATTCAGGTATTCTGACCTATGAGTAGAATGACATGTCAGAAGGAATTAGACCCCATCATAATATGCAGAATGAGAAAAATAGTTTTTTTTACCACAGGACAAGATTTTGTGATGTCCTAAAGTGATTCTTGCCATAATTTAAAGAAAATGTACTTTAATTTTAACATGAATGTATGAAGTAAAAATTACCTCTGAAAATTAGCACATAAAAAGAAGTTCAAATGATTATATATAACTGAAGACTTCTTTTAAGGGAAAATTATTTCCTCCTGAGAATTTATTCTGAATGTCATGTTAGCAGATTTTACGATTGTCTCCTATACTATTTTAATTGTTAAATACTGAAAAGTGCTCCTTTAAAGCTTTTAAAAGGGAGAGGAATTTTTGACATTTATGTGTGGCATAAATGTCAAGAGTAGGGATATCCTCTTCATCAGACTGAATTCTCACACATACAACAATCAGTCTCCACGCTCTGTGAATGATCACTTGTAGAATGAACTAGTCTATGGTGTCCCTTTATGATTTGTCCAGTTGTCCTTCTGTTTCAGTGAATAGCTTCTGATTTGGTAACAACTCTGCAAGTGGCCTGTGTAGTGTATCACATAGAGGAAAAGTATAAAATGTTTATTATTCAATGTGTTATAAAGGGTTTTGGGGTAGATGAGATATGCATAGATATTTATTCCACATGTAAACATTTTTATAGTAAAGAATTATAATCAAATGCTATTAAATTCTATTTTATGAAATATTGTATTGAGTGTTTGATTTCTGTGACAGACTAAAGTTTTTTTGTTCCCTCATAAGGCAACTAACCAGAAAATAACTTGACGAAAAGGGAAAAGTCTTCTAAAATTTCAATAATGGATTTAGGGATTTTTTTTTTCTTACTTCATCCATGGTTTTATCAGAAGCAACTGACACTTCAATTAAAAACTAGGAAGGTGATGGAGGTTACTTGCTGGGCCTGAAGTCTAGGGATGTTTATCATGTCTGAAGTAATTTGTTATTTAAAATGTGCTTCATGTTTTAAAGTTAATGACTTTTTTTTTTGCCATCTATCCAGCTGTGGTTTTTGTCTTTATGGAAGCGAAATATTTTTTCTTGGGCTAAACGCAGAATAGATGAGTGAAATTCTATTCTCCTTTGCATTTGTGAAAACTGTAGTTTGGGAGAGAGTTAATCACCTGGCATAAAGCACAACTTAAAACACCCCTTTGCAAAAGAAAAATAGCCCTTCATTAGGCACATGAAGACATTGGGGCATGTTTTGGTATGTAATATGAATGTAGCAGGTGGCTGATAATATGTTCCTTCACATTTTGAAGAAGCTTTTGTTAGATACAAATGTAAACTCTCCTGTGTCATATTACCTAGGAGGCAATAATGGATGATGAAAATATTTTTTCAAAAATGTTCAAAAGCTCCCTGATGCTAAATGTATTTTGGGATATAATAAGGCATGATTGAGACAGAACCCTGGGCCCGTAAGCATACAACTTTGCTGTGTGAAGTTTAAATGATCCCAGAGAAGGCTTTGGTTCTCTGGCGGAAACTTCTACCTGAGAAACTGAAAAAGATTCACATTTGTATCAAGGACCTGAAATTAAATTAAAATATGTCTTTGACATTTTGCTGTTGACTCTATTAATTGAGGTCAGTTTGAAAATAGATGCAGATCTCTTCCAGCCTCTTCTGAAGCAGCACAAGTCAGAATTAAACCACTTTGTTAACACTAGGTGTACTGGGCAGAGCAGCATGCTGATTTCAGATACGCATATAATCTTCCATGTCTTCTTCAGCACATGCCCATCCAGACCATCGGGAAGCCTTAAACTTCCTCCAGAGGCAGTTGAAGAACACTGTGAGCACTGGGAGGTGACTTGGGAGAATGTGCATAACCACAGAAGTTGTCTAATTAAAGGACAGTTAGACACTAGGACTCTACTCGTGGGACCTAACAAATGAATGCTCCCTTGCGCATCCCATCTGGACGTCCCATGAACACAGATGGCTTTGCCTTTGTGCCGGAGCCACAAGGATGTGGTTTAAAGCAGTTTAGGCACAGATCTAGCTTTGTCTCTCTACTTTCACATACATTAGACATGGTTTCCTTACATGTCATATGCAACTGTGTTAGTTCCATCATAAATTTATTAGGCCTTTGATTTCTGTGTACTAAGAGAGAAAACTAAAAAAAGACATAGGGTTAAAAAGGTATGAACAAAGTACACTGTAGTTTGTTCAAGACTGTATTTGTAATGAAAAACAATTTCTTGTTCAAAAACCATTTGTTGACTGTAATAGAATAAAAGCATTCTAGTTGAATACTGTGGAATTTTTTATTATATATGATATAATAGTACATTAACAATGATTTTTCTTTACAGCTCTTAGTTTCTTAAAAATATCCTGTTTTTTTACCCTCTGTCCCTTAGGCATCATAACATCCTGTATATTTTAGGCATCACTACCATTTCAGCACGATTCTTTGCCCTCTGAGAAAAGCTAGATGAGAAACAATATCTACTTTTTTTTCATATTCTAATTCTAGCACATATACCACTGCAGCCTATAACAAGAATTTTAAAAAAGGAAGAAAAATTTTGAAGAAGTAACAAAGACTATTCTGAAAGATGTGGACAGTAATATCTCCTTTCAAATGCAGTTATATAGGACAGGCCCTAGATTATTTGAGTTACTGTTTTCCCTCATCATTCTGGGGATGACTTAGATTTGGACAAGTAAATTTGAGTTGCCTATTACATATCTATGTAGAGATGCTAAATGGGTAATTGGAGATGATAAGGAAGTTGACAGGTGAATCTGAAATTCAGAGGAGAGATCAGACAAGGAGTTATAATCCTTCATCCAACTGGTTATTCTTAAACCTATAGAACTGAAAGGGCTCATCCAATGAGTAAGTATAGATAGAGAAGAAATGTAAGAGTAATCCTCAAGGCACTTCAACTTTTAAAGGTCTGAAATAGGAGAATTCAGCAAAAAGATTGTTACAGTGGTTGCTAGAGGTTGGGGTATGACTGAGACAGGGAGAAGCAATAAAAACTAATTGTCTTTTATTGCTGTGTGCTAAAAGAATGCATTGAACTTCAGTTAGTAGGCACAAGTCATGCTCTTTGGACGTGAAAAAAAGAAAACAGAGCAGTTATGCAAGTAATGAAGTTATTTAAAACAAAGCACACTATTTCTAATGGAAGATGTGACAAGGCTGGTCTTTATGATGATACTAGGCTTGTGTAGGCTGGTGTGGGTAAAATTCCTTAATAACAATATGCTTTATTAATTGTACTTGAAATGAGAAATGTACTAATTGGGGATGT